>JAQPZY010001274.1:1402500-1912614 GCA_029931535.1 Margaritifera margaritifera
GTCATGATATATAAGCATTTATTCCAAGTTTTATTACAATCGGATCACAAATGTGGCTTCCAGAGAAGTAGCAAGCTCAGTCAATCAGATGCAAGATTACATCATTAATATGAGTCGATCTCGCTCATTATCGAACACATCCAAGATATTGATTATATAAGCCCATGTTTCCACTTTGAACAAATTAATATGGCTTCCAAAGTGATAACAATTTCAGTCAATTAGATTCAAGATCAACTCTTTAATATGCGTGAATCTCGCTCATTGTCGAACTCTTCCAAGATCTTCATGACATAAAAGTATATTCCAAGTTTGATCAAAATCGGATTAATACCTGAATTCCAGAATGATAACAAGGTCAGTGAATCAGATGTAAGATTATCTTAATTATATGCATGAATCCCGTTTATTATCTCACCCAGCCAAGATCTTGATGATGTAAGCATATATTCGAAGTTTATGCAAAATCGGCCCAGAAATATGGCTTTCAGAGTGGTAACAAGATCAGCGAATCAGATGCAGAAATTACCTCATTAGTATGCGTCGATCTCACTCATTATCAAACTTGTTTGAGATCGTAATGATAAGCATATATTCCAAGTCTGATCATAATCGGATCAGAAATCTGGCTTCCAGAGTGGTAACAAGGTTAGCCAATATGGTGCAAGTTCACCTCATAAGTATGCATGGATCTCTCATTACCAAACTGGTCTGAGATTTGATGACATAAACCCATATATTCGAAGTCTAATTGAAATCAGATCAGAAATATGGACTCCAGAATGTTAACACGCAATTGTTGACGGACGGACGACACAGGACGGACGCATGGCTATACCATAAGCTCACAGGGGCAGATCGTGTGTGGGTGAAAGTGTCCCCTCCCACATCACCTCCTTAACATGAGCGCGAAACAACCGAAACGTTTCCTAGAGTAAGTTTTGTCTATCGTTATATAGTTACAATAATGCCCTGGAAACGCTTAAAATACATGAGCTTCCGGCTTCCCCTGGGCACCCACCAGGGGTTTCATCCCACAGATGACTTGTGAGGGTCCCTGGCAGGCCGAGTGGTCTATGGTGCTCGTCTGTACAGATCACTCACACATCTCACCTCTGTCCGCGTGAGTTCGAGTCTCGGCTCTACCAACCTGGGTACACGAAAAAGCTTGCCAGTAGCTTTCCATGGGTCGGTGGTTCATCCTGGTTTCTTTCTCCACCAGATATACTGGCCTCCATGTATAGCATATCATGTGCTGAAAAAAATGTCGTTAAACCCCACAAAACCAAACCAAACAGACCACTTTCCTAATAGCTTAAGAACCCCCCCGCCACCCCTAAACGACATTTCTGGATCCACCACTGGCTCACTTGACCTTACGGTGAGATAAAATGAAGAATAAGGATTTCCCACCTTACTTTTGGCAGTCCCAATAACAATGGTGTATTACTGCGCGGTTTCTATAAACACCCGTTGATCAGACTGTTTGATGAATAAATGCCATTAGCTACTCTCGTGATCAACTGCACTCCCGAAATCTGATTGGCTTAATAACACAAAAGCCCTACGTGCTCAAGGGGTCGCCCCATTGTAGAAAAGTTCCATACCTTACACTGACCTTTCCACCGACACGCATAATCTTATGTAATACTTGAAGAGAAAGAGAGTAAATGGGTCAAATTATATATGCTGAACAACACCTTGCCACATTTAGCGAGTGATCAGAAAATCCTCAGCCACTTTAATACTGACTGAAATAATTATAAAATAATAAGTTGAATACATAAATATCTACTTATAACTTGTGCTCCCAGGTCCCCATAAATACACTTTCGTATCTATCTATCTATCTATCTATCTATCTATCTATCTATCTATCTATCTATCTATCTATCTATCATACTGTCTTCCCATGTATTATTGTATTTTTTAAAAATCTGGTTTATCTGTTCTATGGACATTTTAAAACACGTGGTTCTTGTTGTGCCGACGCAAAAATGTTGATACATGAATCCTTACACGCCTGGTAGGCGCTTTTTTCTACTTAAACGCCTATGCCATTGAAGGAAAAAAAAAGTTTGTAGAACGATGTATCTACAACGGGATAGACAGCTTATTAATTGAATATATCCCTTACCGTGGTGTGAACCTTTATTAATTGAAGTTTCCAATAGCAGAATTTTATTTTTAAAAGATTTAATCTTTTAAAATCTGCTTTATATTGGTAATTATTTTCTCGCACAGGGCAAATCATATGTGTAGGATATATAAAATATTAACATATGCATTAACTTGCAATATAAAAATGTATTACGAAATAAAACTCTTTTACATTCCTAAAACTAACAATGCAGTAAAAATAATTATTATTAATAGCATTAATTAAAATGTTTTATTATAAAACTCTGCTTTCAGGAAAAATACAAAGCAAATTTTTGACTTATTTGAATTTCCTTCGCTCGCTAATAGATTCCCAAATATTATTCACACCTCGAAAATCTGTCTGTCTTTCTGCCTTCATTTTCAGGTTTTATTTTCTTCTAATTTATGACAATCTGGCTATCTCTATCTCTCTCTCTCTTGAATGGTCAGTCGGTTTATATTAATAATAAGTGTATGCATCGGAAAATATATAAACTTTGCGGCATGTAACTCACTGTATATTGTTAGTTATACATAACAACTTTCGCATTATCACCCTTTTTTAATTCTCTTTCGACGACGAAAGAATATCGTCTTTGAATCGAAATAAAATCATTGTACAACAACAACAACAACAACAACAAATAATAATGATTATTTAAAAAAGCCACCTATCTGCTACAAATAGTTTTCATTCTTAACACACAACAAGAAACAATGTAAAACGTCGGTTGTTGACTTTCAATTTGATTTGAACGACACAAGTATGTTATGTTTATGACAAGTGCCTATTACTCTTTGTATGTTTACGGTAAAGAGATAACAAAATAAAAAACACGTTGGTACTTGAATATAAAAACCCTCGTACCCCATGGATATTTACACAAGCCGCAAGTGTATTTAATTTCTCATTATAACAGACGCTCGCCATTTGCCATTTTTATTTGTTTATTTTTTTGTTACACCAAATACCTCAGTTTTTATCAGTGCAATCAACAAATCCCTCGGTGTGCTGTAAGGCAACGAAATACATCGCGGTAGCAGGCAGCAGAATCTATTCAACAAAACTGAAAAAATATCAGCAGTATTTATCCGTGAATGTGGTTATATTTTATATATGATGTACAAATATAAATACAAAATAGTGGAACAAATAATTTATTATGTATTTTATAATAAATACAAAAACTTGTTGGTAAAGAATTGTCCAATCGTTTATTTTCGCATGTGAAAAATATATACTTATTATAATGATAATAATTTCCATGCCTACAATGTAATACAATTTCCTTATTTTGATCCAGGTCTCAAAATATTTGTTGCTGTTGCCATCATTAAAACTCCTATAAGAAAATGTGTTCTGTCATCGGATCGCATAATGGGAAAAAATATATTTGAACTGTTGTGTATATATATATATATATATATATATATATATATATATATATATATATATATATATATATATATATATATATATATATATATATATATATATATATGTGTGTGTGTGTGAATGTGTGTGGTTTTTACCAAAGTCTGTTAATTCCTGTTTATTGAGTGATCTGCACTTCAGTTGTCATCACAAAACTTCCGAACAAAAATTTTCGATCGCCATGAAGTTTTATAATAGTTAGCCATGGACTCAACTGGATCAGGAAAAGCGAAATTTGGAATAAAGAATAACAGTGCTGGCGTAGTACAACTAGTTTCCAATACGTGGAGCTTTGATTGTGACATCATAGCGCGCGACTTCCAATCGTGTCTACACTGGATTACATCTTTTCTTTGGTGTCATGTAAAAATGTCTAAGTAATTTAGCACCGAGGTATATTTCCTAGGGACTGTTATATAATGATCTTGCAATGAATATTGATCAAAAAGCAACGAAATAAACTGCCATTTAAAAGTGTAATCAAATTCTCAAAAACGACACATATAACTGAAATAGTCGGTACAGCACGCCAGAAGCATCATAACTGTCGAAAATTCAAATAAAATCCCATGACCGATTAACATGGAACGAACAATATCTTAAAATACCTAGAGAGGAAATACTTTGTACTACTTGCAAGAAGATAGATAATCAAAGTCATCTATTTTAAAACTGCACAAAAGTTGAGGATCAATATAGAAAGATCTCAATATAGTATTTATGCGTTTGTCGTAGAATAAATTTTAAGATTGGTTCTCTCCCTAATTCGTATCTTTGATGCAAGGTTTGAAACCTTCTGTGAACTCCAATTACTGTTTTTAATAATTCAGTTTGTGGTTTCTCTAAAGGGAAAATGCCTATATTGTTGGCATTTATATTAAAATCGCAGATCCAGATTACTTATGCATATGTTAGAATTGGTTTCAGTAGAGTATCAAATAGTTTTATTTCTAGTTGGGGACTATGAATGTCCCCATGACCCAGTTCTGATAATAATGAGAAGCAAGCTTTTAGTGCATTCTGGTACAAGTGCTCAGGAGCATGCTTTAAGTTGCCATTAAAGTAGAAAGTAATACCAAGATATTTATACTCATCTACCATAGTTAGTTCCTTGTCATGAAAGTAAAATTTATATTTCTCTATATTTCTAGATACTTTTAACTTTAGTTTTATCCAGATTTATTGTTAGGTTCCATCTTCTCCAATAGTCTTTCAGAGAATCCAGACAGGATTGAAGACCTCTTTTACATCTTGATAGAAGTAAGATATCATCTGAATATAAAAGACAATTTATTATTATTTTCAAGGCATTAATAAAAGTAATAAATAGCAATTGGAATAAGTCAGCACTTTATTTGACACCTGTATTAATATTAGTAATGGGTTCCAACTGACAGATGGCCGGATGGAGGGACAACGCTAAACACATACTACTCCCGACTTAAGACAGACCTATAAAATTAGTTTCGTCGAGGTAAGGAACTAACATTCAAAAATGAATTGTTAGTTTGTGTATTCAGACAAGAAATTCTAAATAACAAAGGAGAATATTTAGTGTAATCCATATATTGTTTCGAAATAACGAAATAATATTTTGTTTAATTGAAATATTATTTATAATTAGGTGAATTGTTTATATCATAAAAATATTGCCATTTCGTTTAAACGAAACATTATTTCAATATAACAAATTACTATTTTGAAATAATGAAATAATAGACATATTATATCATTAAAACGAATTCATATTTCAAAATAACAAAATACTATTTCGTCTAAACGAAATATGAGTTTTAAATAACTAACTAACTTTTAGAGAAAACGAAATTATATTTAAAAAAACAAAATATATTCTTTTAATCGAAATATATTTCACTATAACAAAATAATAATTAAAAAAAAAAAGTTGTATGCGTGCCACGCAATAGGCTCTGTACCCTGGATCATACAAGCATATTACAAAATTCCTTTTTAGACGGTGGCATTATATAAGCCGTGTACATAAGTTAGTTCGTAAATTTCTTAACACTACATGCAACCTTGCAAAACTCGTACAATGGAAAAGCATCTTAACAATATGTATAAATAAATTGTATTTTGAAATAGAATTGTACGTAAATAATACCATAAAATGATAGAAATCACACAAGAAAGAAGTTTGACATGAGAGAGAGAAGATAATATTGGATAACTTAAGGATAGCTCAAGTACATACCATAGTAGTTATTGCTGAATGCAGTCGAATTCCTGTGGAAAAGAGCATTGTAAATAAAGTTATTGCTGAATGCAGTAGAATTCCTGTGGAAAAGAGCATTGTAAATAAAATTTGATCAAGTTTCTTGATGATATTTGGGTTTTGAGGTATCTAAAAGGTCAATAAACGAAAACACGCTAAGTCTATTCGAGTATTTATTTATTTATTTATTGGGGAGGATGTAAATCGTTCTTACATTTCCACAAAAAGGACAAATAAGTATTAAATGGAATTCATCTTCAATTTCATTACAATGTTTACACACTATGTTCTAATGTGATATTACACGGTTTGCCATTCTACCTATTTTCATTTCTAGACGATGTGATGACACCTTTAATGTAATTAAAGTTTTTTTCTAAATTTCGAAACATGAATGCTATCTAAATGGGATTTACAAGCAAAATTTTCAATTTCTTGATATAATATAGCCCTAGATTGTTATGATAATCTTGGGTTCCTATTTTGTACGAAGTTATCAGCTAATCTCTGTTTAAAAACACATAACTATTTTTGACACCTCCTCGCTGATTCAACGAAAGATCTTAAAAACCAAGAGATTACAATAAATTTGTAACAAATGAATTCTAATTTATATTTTGTTTTGGAAAACGTCCATGTCACTACAAATTGTATATAATTTTGATATATTTTATATCGTTGACATTCAATCTCTTGAACCAATACTTTATAATTTCATATTATCTATCTGGAGGTAACGATTTTCTTCAAAGTTCTCTATAAATGCAATCATTTTGACTGCATTTCTTTACGCCTTGTAAATCTTTACAAAATTGCACACGAACTCTTTGTAAACAATTACGTTTAGTAGTATATATGTTCTCTCTTTTCACAGTCAAAATATGTATCATGAATTCTTTGTGCTCTTATCCGTCACTAACGCCTGACCAATGTTAGCTTGGAAGAACAGTACATTTATCTTGTTTGAAGATCTAAAAATATACAATTATAAAAAAAACTCTAGGGCACTATAAATAAATCATACAATTAGTATTTCTTTTCTAGGCCACCACAATCGCAATTTTCAAATTCAAACATCGCTCGTAAAAAAACAACAAAAATGCAAAAACAAAAAAACAAAACAAGAACGACATAAACCGTCAAGCAGAATGAGATAAAAATGTTTCTAAGCACGACTAAGGCCCAATCCAATCTAAGTGGACATCGTAACGCAATGAAATACTTAGATGTAATATTTAAAATGTAAAAATTGATGATAATTCAATAATATATTTCATGTTTAAGATATTTATACGTAGTGCTCATTATCTTGGCCATTTAACTCAGTTCAACACTCCATTTAATCAAGGCATTGCATAGATATTTGAAAAGATTATAATCTAGTACACTCCAGAAGATTATTTCAAATACAAACCATATAACATTTTTTGATATCTGCATTTTAAGATTTGACAGTTATGACTCTGTTAAGAGATACAGAGCACAAAGTGACATGAGACTTTGGCAACATTTTCTTATTATGTTCAAAGAGTAGCAGTAGGATATAGAGTAGGATATAGAGTAGAATGAGCAAATCGTTCTATCTTTTGTTCAGGGTCTGTTAAGTCAAAAGAAGCACTTCAGTTTTAGTCCAATTTAGCCTCATATGGTAAAAGTAAATATATGGTACACAGAGCATTTTCAAAGTTGTATCAAATCTGATGTTTTGATTAAATGCATTTAAAATTCTAACTCTTGCGAAATGAGATGGCCTGCGGGTTTTGTCGCTTTGGTATTTATTTATAAAGTATTAACTTTGGTGTTCGTTAATTTCTTCATTCCATTGTTTATGGTAGTCTTTATTTTGTTCTTTTCATGTTCTGTAGTAATCCTTCATACATGATTTGCAATAAAAGCAAACACTATTAAACTCAGTTATAACTTTCTTGTATATATTTCACATATCGAACATGTCTTATCATTTATTATTTATATTTTTACTATTTATTTTGCATGCAGATTTTAGTTTTTAAAAATGTACTACTGTTACGTCCAACATAATTGTAAGACCAGTCCAAAAGTAACTTAAAAGATATAGTAGATTATCTTACAAGTAGACTACACATTCAGTTTGAATTCACCTTATAAGTTTATTGAAAAAGAAAAGGAAAGTAGAGAAAAAATAAATAAACATTGAAGATTGAAAAATCACCATAGAAGGTGACTTTGTAAAAGAACAAAGATTCATGTGGAGTTAAACTTAGAAGGCAACGTGGATTAAAATCAAAATAATTTAGAAAAGCAAAACAAGACAGGCTTAAGATGGAGCAAGAAACATCAACACCAACTGAAGATCAAGGAAAATTAGTTTTAACAAGTGTATGTATTAATGGATAGGTGGTTTTAGATCTAATGTTGATAAAGTAAAGTGCACAGTTGCCTTCATTTTGAAACCTGTTGTAATACATAAAACACCCCAAGAACCTCCAGTTAAATTACTTACTGTACCGAACGAACAGACCACTCCAATTTCAGAAATGTTTTAAATTTTAACAGATAGAATGACAACGAATAGGATTTGGAATTTGGTAAATGTTTAGCTCTTGCAATTGGTATCATTGATGCAGGATTAGTATTTAGTTTAGATTAGTAGAAACATATTGACACAAATGCTTGGTGTAAATATTGGTTCACTTTTATCCCTTATATAGTCAGCTAAATTAAGAAGAACATAAGTAAGGCAGGTCTGTTACACAAATACAAACCATTAAAAGAAAGGAAAGTTGAAACAAATAAAAAATAAATGGCAAAAACTGAAACAAAAAACATAATCAACACAATGGATTATACAACATTAAGTTCAACAGTTACAGTTAATTAGTTTTATCATGTAGGAGATTTTAACAATTAAATCGGTTCACCAAGTAATTTTTCATTTAATGAGACAATACAACCGATTATTCCATTTTGTCTGTCACAGTGTACAGTGACCTACTTGATAATGAATGTACCATCACCAGATAAAATTGTAGGATAAATGAGTACCAGTAAACCTAATGATAATTACAGTCTAATGTTAAAAAGAAAACCAAGGAAAAAACGGTTACATCTCTTACAAATCCTAATGTCTAGCTGTCGATTTCATACATATAAATGGGACAGAAAATACCTATATTTTCGACGGACAATGGTATTAATTTCAGGTCGCAAATAAATTAAGAATGATTTGGTTCAATATCGAACAATACAGAGGTGCCAGAAAGAAACCCAACACAGCATATAGGGCATATACTGGCTAGAAGTTAGCGTAGCTACCGTTTAATGTAGGATAGTTGTTTCAGCTACTAGTTTAGTAGTCGCACAAATAGCAACAAAAAAATAAATAAATAAATAAATAAATAAATAATTTAAAAAAATTTTTTTTTTTTTATCGTCCATCTGGCTTTTAGCGGGTTTTATGCAACTTTACTGGGGTTTATTGCAAAAATCTTTCTTATTCGACTATATCACTCGAGAGAGAATAATTGATGTGACAGCAATTACGACTTCAACAAAATGTAATACTTTATTCATCACAAATGAGTTTCAACAGAGTTCTGATATTGTGCAAAAAAGAGAGAAATTGATCCGAAATAGATTTTAAATCCAGCAATAGAAAATATAATGATTACTCTGGAAGGATTACTCAGCATGTTTTATTCTCAAAGATATACATTGAGGCAACAGTTTACAGAAGCAAGAAAGTATTTCTTCTACGAACAAAAAAGACACGGAAATTAGTAACGCGAGCGTTAACAATTTTGTTTTACAGACTACCATTGTATATGGCATGATATGAGACGTACAACTCATATTTAATTTGCATAATATAGGTCATAAATTAGTGAAGGTATAACCAGGTATCCATCTACAGATGAATTGAAAAGCAAATGTTGACGCACATTAAATGTACATTTACTTTGTTTCATATGCATAAACAGATATTCAACCCAAGCAAATTAAATCTACAATGTTTTAATTATATACGAACAAGTTGAAATATGGATGAGCTATATTTGGATATAAATGAATTCAATGGTAATATATAAGTGTGATAGATGTAACAGGAATGGTAATATCGAAGAAAAAAATAGAAAAGCGTGTTTGATGTGTGGTGGAAATAAGTACAAAACCAAAATGGAAGAAGAATGTTGCAGGACAAAAACACCACAGGTTAATAACGAATTGATCCATTTTGAAACATGTATTGAAACGACAGTAGTATATCAAGTCATTCTACTTGCGCAAGTGAAAAACAGGGGACCCTGTCTCGGAAAATTAAAATTCGCCTTTCAGGGTATATATAGATCAAAGATTCAGACCGTTAATAAAGACAGCTAAATACCCATGTCCAACCACAAGAATTGGTGTTACAGATAAATACCCATGTCCAACCACAAGAATTGGTGTTACAGATAAATACCCATGTCCAATCACAAGAATTGGTGTTACAGCTAAATACCCATGTGTCCAGCCACAAGAATTGGTGTTACAGCTAAATACCCATGTCCAGCCACAAGATTTGGTATTACAGCTAAATACCTATGTGTCCAGCCACAAGAATTGGTGTTACAGCTAAATACCCATGTGTCCAGCCACAAGAATTGGTGTTACAGCTATATACCCATGTGTCCAGCCACAAGAATTGGTGTTACAGCTAAATACCCATGTCCAGTCACAAGATTTGGTGTTACAGCTAAATACATATGTGTCCAGCCACAAGAATTGGTGTTACAGCTAAATACCCAAGTGTCCAACCACAAGAATTGGTGTTACAGCTAAATACCCATGTGTCCAGCCACAAGAATTGGTGTTACAGCTAAATATCCATGTCCAGCCAGCCACAAGATTTGGTGTTACAGCCAAATACCTATGTGTCCAGCCACAAGAATTGGTGTTACAGCTAAATACCCAAGTGTCCAGCCAGAAGAATTGGTGTTACAGCTAAATACCCATGTGCCCAGCCACAAGAATTGGTGTTACAGCTAAATACCCATGTCCAGCCACAAGAATTGGTGTTACGCATTTACTACCCAACAAACAAAAAGTTATTTTGATGAATTGAACATATACTATACTGTAGATAAATATTATAAATTCAAGAGAACAATATTAACCAAAATATTTTAAAGTGAGGAAACATTATGCAAGCATTTAATAAAAATATAATATGAACGATTGGCAAAATCATCTTAAATGGGCACTGTGTCTGGCAACTGCTTGATGTGGAATATCTTTTATATATATATATATAAATAGCAGGCACGTTCCGGTTGATGTAAAAGCAATATATAAATTGTACATGTACATTCAAGCAAGAAAAAGTTTCATCTGAAGCTTCTGATCCCATTCCAGAGCAAATATTAACACAAGAAATTGATTACAACAGCATTTGAGACAAACAGCAACAATATCAGTATATATCAGTTTGAAAAGATTTGTGAATTATTTTACATTTCAATAACACTGATTTTAGATATGAGTATGGCACAAACGAAGTAGTTATTACTGGTACTAATTATTGGGTGAAATGACTGGATATTTCAGATGAAGAAAAACAATTATTTAGTTGCTGAAGTAAAAATTGGGTGATTGGGGATTCAAATATTTTGAAATTGAAAGCAGCTATAAACTTATAACGAATTGATAAATTGGAAAACAAAACGTGTGCTTCTTCTTGCCAGGAAGTAACGGATTGAAAGAAGAAGACATTTCAAAGCTAATCAAAGTCTAAAATACATGTTTCTGAAGTGCTGAGTGCACAGAGAGATAACAGAACTTCAGCTGAGAAATCAATAGACAATATCATAGAATTGTTGCTCAATCTAATGGATAGTTTTATTGGTGAAAGCAAAAATTAAGCAGTGATCAAAAGGTATTACAAATGTATAACTTGTGTAAGATTAAGTTATGCAGTTGGTGGTGACAAAATGCATTCTTGTTCTTAGTAATACGATAATTAATCAAGGAACAATGTAAAGATACAACAATCATCAAATAAACTAAAATTTAGTCATTAAGACAATGTCAATTCTCTAAAATTTATCAAGCAAGTACCAAAGCCAGAAAAACAAATAGTGGAAGACAAGCTAAAAAAAAACACCAACAAAAAAAAAAACAACAACAGCAAACACCCCCCGAAAACAACAATTATAAATGATCCAAATAAATATAATATATATCAGAATTACCTACATGATCAAATTGATAAAAATAATGTTTCAGTTGGTGATGATTTATTATAAACAGCAACAGATATTTCAAAAGTAGCAGATTTTCATACAGAAAATCAACAACAGAAACAGAACCATGGATCATTATTCAGAATTATTTGATTATGTATTAACTATCAGTCCATTAGTGGCAGGATATTTAATCTGTGTTAAGTATTTACATTTTATTTGTGGTAGATCTAATCAAGAACTAAATTATAGATAACATTAATCCAGCCACTGCCAAAATGAATAAAACTGCATTATCAGTTAAAAATGAAACATCAGAACCAGTTGCCTTGAGCAACAAACTAATACTACTGCCAAAAACACTTACTAAAAATGATAAAGCTTTTTCATAACATTTTAAAATAATTTCTAGTATCTTTTAGCTCTTGTTCAACTTTGTCGACAAAATCTGTCCTTTATCTGATGGTGTGACTGGATCTTTTGACGGTGATGCTGGACCTGCACCGGTTATACTTTTATCGTATTTATAATTGATATCAACAGCGTTTTAACCATTATACCTATCACACCCAATGTTGTAGCTACAGTTACACTATATCTTCCAAAGTATTTCTTGCGCCCATTGGCAGTTTTTTCTACCAAATCATTGATTTGATTAATATTTTTAAAAAGTTTATTTTGTGTGTTGATATCAGTATCAATAGCTTCTAACTTTGAAATAACAACGTTGACCGCATTAACATAACCTCCCATTTTTCTAATGTCCTGGGATTAATAACTTAAGAGGTACTCACTTATGCATCAACTGAATATGCTGCTTTCACAACATCTTGTTTTCTTCCCAGTGACCAGTCTTTTTGTTTATCGCCATCCAATATTATACTTATAAATTCATAAGCTAATCATCTGCATTTTCCAAGTGAGCTGGAGGTACAAGATTTCATCAATCCACCTTGTTTGTATGCCAGTGGATGTACCTTTTTGGATGAAAATCCATCTCTATTATCATCAATGTTTCAACAAGTAACATCAGATAAAGCTTCAATTAAATTTTAGTCAGAACTTTTATTTCATTTGCTTTTAGCAGATCATTATATCGTACTTGATATGTACCGAATAATTGTGTTTTTTTATTAGTTGTAATAGATGGCAGGGCAACAGCCAAACTAGTTGCGCATCAGGAACAATTCTGCCTGCATCATGACGTGTATCAATTCTATCAACCGCATCCATTTATATGTTATCGAATCTATCCATAGTTCTATCAGTAACAAAATCCATTTATTACAAAGGATAAAAATCAATTTGAAAAAGAACATGGTTTCTGCCCTGATAGAACTGAACAAGCTGATGAACAGCTAGAAGAATATCGCCAGCAGTTAACAATTGAAATTGTCTGCGGAACATAAAATAAGTTGTTGGCAAGGCATTAACATAAAAAGAACTAAAAAAATAAAATGGATGAAAAAAGTTAAAAAATAACTTATGAATTTTGTTCAATACTAAATCAGCAAAAATATCTAAGTCAGTGCTAGGTGTAGTTATCTTTACAGTGACAACAGTTGTAAGCAATATACTTACCACTGATGATCTAAACAAATTGTATCAAGATCTGATGGTTGATTAAACGGATACCACATATGACTGGACAATTATATTTTAAAGTTGATGTGCATCTGGCTGCATTATCTGCATCAATAATCACTGCCAAACATATTAAATTATTAAAATTGAAAGAAGAACAAATAGAAGCTGAAGAAAATGAAATAGAAATACAAATTATTGATAATTACATGTACATCAACTCATACTGCAAGGAGGCAATAAATCATGTTTTTACACTGGTGTGTCAGTAATTGTGGCGATGGCAAATATTTGTGTAGTTGTGAAACTTTTTATACAGAAAATACCTGATGATGTAAAAATAAATCAAGATAATCTGGATATAGTTTCAAAAGCTGAATAATCATTTTTGAGTATTTTTCAATTTCATCATATTTAGGTATTTTGCTATCTTTTAAAATTTTCTTTAGCATAACTTTGACTGCATTTGTACCAGACGAAACATGAATATAAGTAATCATGAACATATTTTAAATCATAGCTATGTGGCACGAAATGATAAACGTGAACATGATTATCACCATCATGAAGAAAACAAAAATATCTATAAAAAATGTTTTCAAACTTATCTATTCATAGAAATGGTGCCATGTTGACAAAAAATGATATTTAATGATGATGATGATGATATATTTTTTAATGAATGACCATTTCGTGCACTAATTTTATATACAATCTCATATTTTTCATTATAATATTTTTAAGGATCAATACTTATAATTAAATGTTACATTTAATAAAGACAAAATAAAGAAAACTCTTTTACAAGTGTGTTAAACAGGCCATTCTAAGTTTGTCTAGCCATGCATGAATACATGCACAATAGCGACCAGTATCTGTAATTTGCATACAGCCAACCAGAAGACGGCAACCAGTTGCCTAACAACATGACACAAAATGACCCTTGTTCTCTAAATTATGATATGAGCAAACTCTTTTGGACTATATATTCCAAGTGCCCACAGTGAAATCCATGGCGGAGAAATACACATTAAACTGCAACATTAATTTAGATTTGTTTCATTACTTTTATTTTCCAATGTCGAAATGTGGGAGTAGCGCCGACTTGACCTAGGTAGTGTACAACAAATCGCTAGTGAAGAAAAGGGGTTTAATTCCTTACTTTTTGCAGTATTATTTAAAGTTTAATGGATCTGACAAGTGTGTCTATTTAACAGTATAACTGTTTTGTTGAGAGAGAGAGAGAGAGAGAGAGAGAGAGAGAGAGAGAGAGAGAGTCGCCATTGTTTATGGAGCTCATCAATACACGAAGTGATCAAAAACTCAAAATTAAAACAATTTCAGTTGATACAAGTTGACAGCGAAACTTTTTTTAAAGCTGGAGCGGTGTGGGTGGGTGGTACTTGTAATTACTACCAGTGAAGAATCGGTTATTAGACGAAAAACGAAGCAGTTGTTGTGTTTGTTGTTTTAAAAACAACATCCTCGACAAATGCTAAATGAAGGGGCCGCATACAATTTAGACCTAAATATTTTAGATAGACACCATCTATGGAAATGTGCGTTAGTGTATGTAACCTAATATGTGTGTGTGTGTGTGTGTGTGTGTGTGTGTGTGTCTGTGTGTGTGTGTGATTGTGTGAAAGAGAGAGATTCTGAGATTACAAGGCTGCACACCCTAAATTAGCATGACTTGACTTCCTTTTTGAAACATCTGGTCTGTGACTCATCAGTTCGAGTCACCCAGTGTATGTTCTTCTTTGCTGCATCAGGGTCTATCCATATTAAATTCCTTCGAGAAACACGCATACTATCTCTGTGAATTCCAACACTAGCTTTAGCCCAACACTAGCTTTAGTTTCAGCTGATTCCCCTCATCACATCCCGGAAATTTTCTACGACAGTCAAGGACCGCTTCCATGTTTTGAGAGGGAATATGCTATAGTCCTAACTATTAAAGTGTACAACAAGTTATTTATTTAAACTGGAATTACCACAGAAGAGAATATTAACTTCTTTCAGTTTTTCTTTTAGACCCCGATTTCATTCACAACAGGAAATACGACTATAGGTTTAGATCCAAATCTTGTCTAATCGCAAGGCGAAATCAGCTATTCAGTCTCGCTCGAATAACTGACTCATCTTGGCCTTGCTATATGTAACAACGGTAAAATGTACATGTCAGAATGTAATTTGAAAGAACATTTGGAATGTCAGGGCCGGCAACTCTCTCTCTCTCTCTCAATGAGATCCAACTTTCAGCTTATATTTTCAGAGTCTCATAAAGTAGATTTCATTAACAGTATTATCTATTATACATCGTAAACACGATATGATCACAATGTCCTAGTTGTTGATGTAAACCAACATTATGTCAATATAGCTTGCAAATAGTGTACAGATAATTCTATGCGAATGTGGTTAAAAGTAGTCCCAGTGGGCGGGGCTAAATTATTCTATTTTTTTCTTTTCATTTAGGGTTAAAAAAAGAAATTCCAAAAGGCGTGGCCGATCAGATTGCTGGAAATCTTAATGAAGAAAGAAAAAGTTAATTATTTGATTTTGAATCGTTGTTTCATATGTTGATTCGTATGCTCATTGTAACACAATTTATAATATTTACTTCAAGTTATTTCTTTAATTGGTAATGCAACTTCATATGCATAACATTTTTTCTTTAACTCTTTTTTAAAATTTTTTTTTTAAATGCATACTCTAACCACAGTTTAGTTTGGCATTTTTTTCCAGTATGATCTTCGTTCATAAAATTCATTTACATATTTACTTTGAAAGTATTTGTTACACACTTTTGATCCATTTATATCACTGTCTATACTTTCATACAAAACTTGTTAATAATTTTAACATGATATTACAAGATAATTTGATACAGTTTTGAAATATCGTCCATGATGTTAAATTCATTTTCATAATAAAAGGCTGATGAACGCCTAAAATAGAAACAATTTAAACCACAGTTCAGCCAGATACTATTACTGTTACCCCCCCCCAAAAAAAAAAAAAAACAAAAAAACAAAATCATCGCACATTTGCTCTCGCAGAACTGCCTAGAAAGATGTCACAAATATACAAACTACAAAAGAAATAGCGATTACTATTGGAGTGAAAATAAAATGAGAAACACAATTAACTGGGAAAATATTTAACAAGAATTTGATTTGTCTCGCATTGATCGGTGCAATTTTGACCTACTACAAAAATATAGTATACAATCAATAACAGTCACACCAGCAATCAAAGAGCAACAACCAGCACCACAAATAACACAAGAAAATATTTTAAATTCCATTACAGAAATGCTATGAAATTTCACAGTTAAAAAGTAAAATAAAAATGAGCACTCCATCTATGATACTGCTTACACTGCAATTTATTTGAGATAGATTTGACATTGGTCTTTAAGCTTATTTTCTTGTTTTACCAAGATTAAGCGCGGCAGTTGAATTAGGAAAACGTTTAGCTAAATGAAGTGCGCCAGACAGAATAATGAAAATTTCCTTAGTTAAATTAGGTGCACTAGACATCATATTCAAAATCTAAATGGACCATTACAAAACAAAATATCTGTCAAATCCTTTCATCACTATTTGATGGACACAATATTTATTACTTTATGCAGTAATTTGTATAGATATCTGAATACAATCATGTTTAGAATAAGAACAGGTTTAAAATAAACATTGGTTACAGAAGTGATAATATTTTTACTTGAAATAACAAACTCTGTCTGTCTGTCTGTCTGTCTGTCTCTCTCTCTCTCTCTCTCTCTCTCTCTCTCTCTCTATATATATATATATATATATATATATATATATATATATATTCGGAATATAATACTGACAATAGCAGTAAAAAAATATAAATGAAGAAGATCTGTAAACTGATGAATTTTAGTTTAATAATTGAGTAATGCTATAGTTAGAGTGGGATGAGATTGCCATGAGATCGGGTGAAATGAAACAAATAAAACAAGATTTAGGAAATGCAATAAGACATTTTAGCATAGTTAGAAAGAAATATAAAACTGCTTACAAAATACTTAACAGCAGAAAACAAGGAACATCAGCAAATAACTGGTGTATTGCAATTGAAAGCTGCGTCAACAGATATTGCCGGGTTAGCTAACGGCATAATTATTCCACTAAATTTTTTTTATAACTGTTGGGTCAACTGTCATTTGCATAGTTTGTAAAACTATAGAAGATAAAATGATATTTAAAAGATAGTTACAACTGTCGTAAGTACGTTCAACGCACTAGAATAACTGGTTAACAAAGCACTTACTGATGGCATACTCAGTCACGAAGAATTTACACTGATATTATAAGAACAAAACAACATATAAAGAAATAAATAAAATAAAAGACTAGGCCAGATAAAACAAATGAAGAAATATGTTTTACTGATATAAAAACAAATAAATGCATAGTGAAATATTAATGTGTATAAAACAGAAAACAGTTGTTAAATATTTATCAACGCCATTTTATAAGAAGGGTTAAGTATTTATCAAAACCAATTTATAATAGGGATGGGTGTTTGTTACTTTCATAACAAAAGTAGGATATGATGGTTGGATATTAAATATTTCAGTAGAATGAAAATATATATATACCTTAGTTTTTGAAGAACAATAATGAAAGAAATGTAATCACAGTACCGGGTGGATACTGCAACTTTGATATGTATGTGAAAGTTGCATGAGGAGGAATAGAAGATATAACGAGATCATGAAAACAGCATTGACATAAAATTTTGAATTCATTGTTCGAACGTAGCAATAGCAACGTGAAAAAATAAGATTATGTATATCACTGTAAATAATAATATGTTGCTTGGCTTAAACAATCAAAGACCAATACAACCTGAAACTGCATCAGATAATGTTTGTGATTTTTGTATCCAAAGAATTTATACATTGATAAAGAAAAATTAAAACTAACGTTTTGCAATGGAAATTATTCTACCTTGTTGACAACTGTTCCTGTTAGAAGTTCAACGCTTGTGAATTTATTTCTTATTCAGTTAACATTAATTTTATTTTACAAAATGATCAACGGAATAGTTAACAAGTAAACATTATCTGAGGGATGAAATTGTAAAATAAGTTAAATTTAACAAAATGCCAGTCACATATACTTTTGCTGTGAAATAAATTATTTAATTGCGAGGTCTCCTTCTTAATGCCAATGTAAAGAATTATCAGGAACAGCCGCAAAGTGTACAAAATAATATTCCTTTTGCTCTAAATTTAAATAATGTTAGAACAACAAATTTGAGCAAACAACAGAGGAGACACAGGCAGCAGCAAGAGATATATAATTAATTGAGTCGGAAATATTGTCTAATCATACACAGGGACACAAAACTGAATCAGAAAGCAAAATAAAAGTTTGTGTTATTCACCAAAAGAAAGAGAAACCGAATAACTAAATTGCAAAGATTAATCAATGAAAATAGGTTTCAGATACTTTATCAGCAAGATGTATTAAAACAAAGATTTTATATTCTGTCAAAAACAATTCAAGATTTACATGATATAAAATATGGAAAAGCTGACACAAAGAATATCAGACCTAATTAAATCACGATGTAAAATGGAAAGGTCTGATGGATAAATGTTACACTAAAAAAAGAATTGATTATTGGAGCAAAATACGTTGACAAGGAAATTATAATAATCGTACGGAAATTTTTGAAACGACTACAGCTATTAATTAAAATATAATTGAAATTTTGAATTAAATTATTACTAACACAAACAAACTGACAACATTTGTAACAGAACGTCTTGATTTTACAAATTTGAAATAATCAGTTGATGATATCAACAACAACAATAATTTAAATCAAAAGGCAATTAATTCATTGAAAGTTACAACACCATTTTGAATCAGATATCTAAAAGATAAGATTGATCATATAAAAGATGTCACTTTTGAAAATTATTAACAGATATCGACAAAGTCGATTGAGGAATTAAAATCTAAAGCTGAAAATGTTGCTGAATAAATAGTAAGGAACAAGGTATGTGCATTAGCTACAACAGATACTGAACCACAACAGGGAATTAGTTTTGCAATGCAGATGATAGATTCTAATCAAAGAGATATCAAAAATAAAGCATTCTAACATTCAAATGATTATAATGGAACAATTAATGAAGATGATTAAAGATTTACAGTATTAATAAATGACTTTAAAAATGAAATAGATAATAAGCAGCCACAATGCTTGCATTCGTATAAATTCAAACATATTGTGCCAAAAGTGTTATCTTGATGATCACATGTCTACGATAATAGGTAAATCAAAGCGTCTGATGAAATATGGCAAAGAACGGAAAATATATATTTTACTGCATTTGACCACGATGAAAAAAATAGAAAATACCGGGTTGGATTGATACTATCAAAACCATTAATAACCTATGAATGTAAATTAGTAGCAAACAACTTCACATCTTATTTGATACAACAGAAACTGTTACATAATTTTTAACAACGGTAATAATTTTTAAAAATATTTAAGAGTTTGATGTTATAAAAGCAGGAAAATATATAGTAGTTTTTGAAATATTACTTGAAGTACAAACTGATAAAACACCGGACGATAAGACGTTTGAAATCTTGACACAAATTGTATGCAATAAAGTTATCAGGTTAACAAGGAGAGGAATTACAGAAATTATGTTCAGAATATGAAATAAAACCCGTGGGGCAAGAAGTGAGTGCTAAATTTAAAATAAAGTTACAATTATGTGTACAGCCCCATAATAGTGTTACCTTTAATCCATAGAGTTACATAAAAGTTTGATACAGTTAAAAATGAGTTTAATTTTAACTGGCATGTCAACATTTGTCGTGTTCGTACTTACCGCTGCCAGCTATTGGACAGTTCATTGATGTTTGCAATCACAGGTCTGAACAACAAAATAAAGGTATAATGCTTGGAAAGATACAAAAAGGATTTAAATTGATACATTAAAAACGATTTCAAAATCAAAGATTGATAGACGAAAAAAAAGATCAAAGATTGATAGACGAAAAAAAAGATTGACAAGCGGATTGATCACAATTCTTGCCCACACAACACTGACAAATATTATTTTGTATTCGTAAAAATGTCGCTTAAAGGATTGTTGATCTTGTGTTAGAAAGGAACAGAAACGAATGAACTAGTTTTCAAAAGTGCAATTGAGAAAATAAAGAATACAGCTGAATGAATGGCAAACATAATGTGTGCTCAGAGATGAACAGCTTATGGAAACAAAAACTTGTTCGTCAATAAATTTCAAAAACAAACACACGTGAGCAATATAACAGCTGATAACTTTTACACCAAACATCATGATCGTGCTGCAACACATTGTCATGATCGGCATGACAGTGGATTGAAACTTGCAAATATTCAGCAGAAATACATCTTCAAAATCGCAAAAAGCGTAGCAGATGGACATGATATTTCCCAGAACAATTCATTTAAATCTATTGCGAACAACAACAAAAAATAAACCAGTTGAAATGAAACAGATATACAAACATGGACGAAAGAGGAATTGATTATGACTATAAATTATGTGAGCGATGTAATGTGAATGGTGCACAAAAGTTAAAGGAATACAAATATGTGAAATGTGTGGATATGCATTTGTAATCAGTCCAGAATGTAAAACGATAATGGCAAAGTTAATGCAGAAACATCATGCTGACTATCCGAGTTAAATAATTCATTTAAAAAAACATTCTTTACAGATTGTGCCTTAATAGCTTCTCAGAAAATACAATAAACGAAATAAGAAAAGAAATTCAATGTTCTAAAAAATGTAACAATGCGGTATATCAAAATAGAGGTGGGCATAACTAATATTGACAGCATGTTAGAATGATCATGAATATGAATTGAATATGTTAATTAATAGTGACATTTATAAAACATAATTATAAATGTTTGTAAATTCAAATATTACTAAGCTTGGATATTAAAGAAATAAGATTTTACTCATCTATAAAAATAGTACTAATACACACTTGGAAGATTTTACCTACTTCCCACTACAGTTTCTCTTACCTTCAAAGTCTTACTAATACAGTTGTTTCTAAAATGTCACATAACCGGAATGGAATAACTATTACGCAAATGAGTAAATGTTTTCTATATTTGGATTTTTATTCACATATGAAGCTATAAACCTTTTTCTTAGTTCAACAAAAATAAGACAATCTATAATAAAGCGATATTCACTTTCAACTTCAACTTTACATAAATGGCATATTCTATATCATAACAAATGCGTTCGTGTCCTCCGATATTTGCTTTTACCCGTAAATTCCCTACTCATAACATAGTTATCATATTTATTACATATGCATCAACTAAATCATCTAACTAGTTTTGACGTGTGAATCACCTTTTGTTTACTTATAAAAATGTCAACTATCGATATCCTTTAAGTCACGATTTAATTGTTGCTTGAAAATATCTTCACATCGTTATCTAAACCCCTTTCTATTAATACTCGATCATCACCAACGCGTTTTATGAATATTTTTTTTCACCGCCAACGCTTTGTCTTAACCATACATCAACAAATCCATATTTAAAATTGCTGACACTATTTACCCACCAATCGCAGTTTTCACCCATTTTTAATTAAAGATTATAACATTGTTACGGGAGCCTGTTGCCTGACATTTTCATAATTCGAAACTAATATTTCAGTATCGGAAATATCGAACATTTCTCATATTAATTAATTCTACGCTATCCATTTTAACAAAAGACATTGGGAATAGATTTTCATATTACCGATATGTATTAACAAAGTTACACATGGAACTTTTCTATATCTGGTGTTTCATAAAAACCCCAAATGTCTGGTCCAAGATAAGCTACTCTTGGTATAAAATATATGCAGCAGAACTTTGACAGGTAATATTCGAAATCCAGATAATTTACTTTTAAAAAAATAAACAGTTTTTGAGCTTAACGGCTTGTATTTTTGATACATGTACCAAGAGCTTTTAGAATAAAATGCACAACCTAATAACTCGTACTATGATTTAATTAAATTAAGACTTTCGTAGCATTGTAATACAATTTCTTATAGTTATAGAGATAACAACCTCCTGCAAAATACAATTATTCTGTTGTTTTTCTGTTTTTTTCCAAGATTAACTGGCAGTTTCCATTTAATGCAATACTCTTTTTAGCTCTTTAAAGGCTGATACACTGTATGTGCAAAAAGTATTAAATCATATGCATACAATGACAAAACAAAAACTCCATTGTATCTAGTGAAACTTCCCTAGCTGCAGCTGCTGTATTATGTCATTTAAAACAAAGCAAACAGTAATGGTGGCAAAACACATCCTTTATGTTCTCCAACATGGCAATCAGATACATTGCTTAGGCAATTCTTTGACTTGACACATGGCTTCACCTTAATGTGATTTGCTTTAATCATTTTTGGAATTTTACGACAATTGCTATTGGTTATATATTTTTGATCGAAAATGTTACTAAAATCTACTTTAATAAAATGTGATATTGGAATATGAATAATCAATACACACGATCAAATTATATGGGAAGAATTCGCTAACTATTTTAACAGTGCGAGATCTGAACAAAGATTGAATAAATTATCAACATGTGTTCATGATGAATCAAAATTATTATCAGATATTTAAATGAGTAACACAATGAACTGGCTGAAGGAACTATTAAATATGATCCATCTGTGGGTTGAAAAATTGTGGCATCGGATCTGAAAGAAACTGAATATATATTTTTAAAAGTTATGTTGTTACCATCTGTTCAACTTGTGTTTATAGCAGAATATATTACAGGAAAGAGACACACAAATATATAAATATTTTATTTATTGATTTAAACGGTAAATGAGATCTATGGCTAGAATGTTTCATTAAAATGTTAGCAGATGATGTATAATAGAAAGATACTTGTTTAACCAAGTTATCATTTTCTGGCAGACACTTCGAAAGATTGGTTAGAATTATAAAACAAAGTATAATTATGTTGTAAAAGATATGAGTGAAAATATACGATTGATGGTTAAAGTTTATAAAAAAAATAAAAAAATATGGTGCTAGAAGAAGGAAACGATACAGTTGTACGACAGACAAAGTAAATGTAGAAACTGTTAATGCAGTTAAAATATATAATCAGTTATCAAATAATAGAACAGTGTCACTTACAAATGTTATAGGGAAGTGTTATTATTTTGTTAACTAAATACCTTTTATCATTTATCACGGAGAAAGCAACTTTCGCATCTTTTATTGTTGTTGTTAACATATCTTTTTATTCGTATACCTTTGCAAAATTTCGACTCCGTTTTATCTGCTTTGAATGAATATAGTTTTGATGGCAATCCATAAAACTCATGAGTAGAAATGCCATTTATTTAATCTTTAAACAATCTAGGTAGTTTTATTAACCAACGGAATGTTGTAATTGTTGCTTTTTGAATAGTCACTTGTTAAGTAAGAATTTATATTTTGTAACATGTCATTATAAACGTTATCAGTTTTAACACTGACACATAATGAATCTGTCTCTGTCATTTGGAATCGAATGTTATCACATTACATTTTTGTTTGTTTGTTGTAATAAAATGTTGTTCAACTTTTTACTACCTTCCAGAACAGTGAGTCGATCATGTAATTTTATCATTTTCATCTTTAGTAATTGAAAGGCGAGATCTTCATTAATGAATTTTCTTCTGTCAAACGAAAAAACCCTAAGTAACTTTTCATATTTCGTTTCGCCTGTACACAACTTTACATTTTCTCTTTTGTGCAATTTTTCCATCTCCTTTACGAGCACACCATTGTGTAACGGTGTATTTAAATCCTTTTGGAAATTATATTGCTTTTGTTCTTTGACTAGTGTCTAGTTTAATATATGATTTCAAACACTTTAATTGCTTTAATAAAATTGCTCAGTGTAACAGGATGAAAACGGGTGGGATTGGATCTAGCGAAGACACTTAACCCAATCAAGTGAACGATACGTTTATTTATAATAAAAAGTAATGATGAATGAATCTCTGACACCCTAGTTCACACAGTTATTTCCACCTCTCATAAACTAAATGATAATAAGTGAAAGTAGTAGAGGGGGGGTACTGAGACCCAAAATTTTAGGGGGTGGCACTTGAGACCCATACGGGAGTTTAACATGGAGGGGGCACTTGAGACCCATACGGGAGTTTAACATGGTGGGGGCACTTGAGACCCATACGGGAGTTTAACATGGAGGGGGCACTTGAGCCCCATACGGGAGTTTAACATGGAGGGGGGCACTTGGGGTACCAACGTGAATCGTAGCGTAATGTAGTGACGAAGACAACGTCTACTACCATCAAAAAGGGGTGGAGGGTGGGGAGGTGTTTTTTGATGGTAGTAGACGTTGTCTTCGTTACTACATTACGGTGTGGGGAGTGAAATAGAATTAATCTTTCTTGAAAAAGGGTGGTCCTGTTGTATGCCTCCCAAATATTTAAGATTGGTTATGTTTTGCTGCACACGCCTTGCGGCTACAAACAATGTTACAACATTTCCCAAAACCGAAGACGGGAGAACAGTAAAAACACGTCTTGTTTTATCGACAGTCTGAAATGGACTGACTGAAAATACATTGTTACAGTTTTCATGAACGCATGTTTGGGCTCAAGAATGAGAGTGTAGAATAGGACGGGTTATAGAGTGCAGAATTGGATGGGTCATACTCGAGGCATTCTTACACCGTAAAGCTATGTGCTTGTTTTGTTTTTTTTGTTTGGTTTCCTTCTGAAAACGGTAGATCTAGAATTTTTTCGTGACACATTGCAGTGCCAAAATAGGAACAAAGCTAAGATACCTGACATGCACAAGAACAACTAAACTCAAGATTTTATATAATCCAACGATTTACCTATGGAAGAAAAATCGTTGTACAATTTTAAGGGGTGCAAGTTTTTGAAAAAATTACAAAACTAACGTCACATTTCACATAATCATTGTGACTACTGCCAACATTTGTGGAGAGGCATCTTAAAACGGGAACAGATACCATTATCATTTCAATCGAAATCATTGTATAAGAAACTTAGTGTGTGTGTGTTTGTGAAACAGAGAGAATTGACATTACGACGGAGAGAGAGAGAGAGAGAGAGAGAGAGAGAGAGAGAGAGAGAGAGAGAGAGAGAGAGAGAGAGAGAGAAAGAGTTTATTGCTACTTTTAAAAAAATCACGACACTTACCTTTTTTTTATGGTATATTTTCCTTTAGAAATTTCAAAATCACACATTCCATTTAAAAAATCACATCGATAGGAAAAAAATCCTCTTTTTTCGGTAAAATATCACAAGGTTGAATTGGAGACATAGTCTACTAAAATCCTTCTTTTGAAAACGTAAATGTAAAATTCTCACAAAATAATACATCCAAACGTTCTGTTATGTATTTTGACTTAAGGCTGATACACTTTCCATTGATCACAAATTATGCGATGGGGTTGTGCACAGAACATTAGATTATAATGGTCTAGACTAAAAGTAACACTAAACTTCCGAAATTGTACCGGACGTTAGCGGAGACTTAAAATAATCCTGAAAAAAAAAAAAAAAAATTGGAAAAAATTGGCTGACTAAAAAATAGTACTAAAATTTCGTAACTCATTTAAATTTTTTTTGTTATTTTATATTTTTTTATATACAAACTCAAATAAACCCAAAACCCAAACCCAAACCTAACACACTATCCCAAATGCCTTGTGTGCTGCCTAAAAACCCCCAAAACCTGCTATCAGACGAAAGGGTATGACAAAGGGATGAAATCACGCCAACATACTATCCAACATATAAACCATCCATTTTTTTATTTTTTAAATTTTGTTTATATCAAAACAGACACCACAAATATACAATCCATTTTAAAAAAATTTTTTTTTATTTGATTGACTGCAAAAGTTGTTGTTGTTGTTGTTGTTGTTGTTGTTTTTGTCTTTGCTGCTGCTGCTGTTGGTGCTGTAGTCTATTTCTTTCCTCCCAATTTTAGATCGATAGAAAGAGAGGGAAAGTGTTTTTTTTTGGTTTGGTGGGTAAAAAACAAACCACACAACACCATTCAGATATATACATCAATAATAATAATTATATTTTATTCAATGTATATACATTATGTAACTCGTGGTAATAAAACAATTTCATATAAGTCCAATACAGTTCAATACACTTCCATATTTACCATTTCATTCTCTTATTGTTCTGACACTTCAGGAAGATTCTTGTCTACAATTCTCTCATAACTTTCTTCTGGACTCTCATTGATAAACTCCAACTTAATAAAATGTCCATTATCATCTCTAATCCACCGCTCTTTTTTACAAATCCTTTTTTTATTTTTTATTTAAAAAAAAAAAAACAAAACACAAACACACTCTATACAAACATACTCCACACACCCATTTCTTATTTTAAATTTTTTTTTTATCCAATACATACACCACACCATCCATTGCGCTGACCTAAAAATAGGGTTCAGATCGACAGTGAGATCATAGATAGAGGGGGGGGGGGTTGACTTCAGATCGATAGAAAGAGAGAGATAGAACATAATCATTATTATTTCAAATTCAATAAAAAAACCACACAACACCGTATTTTTTTTCAACAATAACCATTTTTTTAATTAACAATAACTATTCTAACATAAAAATACTAACCATGTAACAATGAAAATTTTTTCAAACAGGAACATATTTACAAGGTTGACAACATTGGGAAGGTAAAGTAAATGTGAAACTTTCTACATCTACATCATCATTTTGATGTACACTACGATTGTGAGCTAAAGACAAGAGATAACCATAACGTTGACAAAACCATTGTTGTACTTTAGCATCATTTCGAACATCGTCACTATCAAAATAAGTCAGTAAATGTTCTAAGGAATATCCAAGACTGCGTTGATGAAGATAATGAACACAATATTGTCCACACACCATAGAATCTGATCCTTGTAGTCTCACATTATTGAATTGAGTTGAGATGGCATTTCTTCTCATAAACTCAATGATGTCTTTTTCCAAAGGAGGTAATCCATAAGAATCAAAATATTCCACACCACCACCACCATTGTGATCATTGGGAAAGTACACGGCAATCCAATGGGTTCCTGGTAGATGACTGTCGTCAGTATTGATGACATAAGCATGAACGTTTTTCGGCTTACGATGAGGTAGTTCATCTTTAGCACATACCACAGGATTCCAAGAAGAAGTATAGGAACTGCGATTCAATAAGTAATGAAGTTCCCTGGTATCCATTTTTTTCTTTCTTCAACAATGGAAATATTGAGTCACCAATGCACACCTGACTTTAAACTTGAATGTTTCTGTCAAGTAATTCCAGGAATATTCACGTCGGATAGTTTCTGCACTCTGATTAATGAGTCCTTCAATCCGTTTGATCTCCAGAGAAGTTAGTGGAGGAAAAGAAGAAGTCTGCAAGACTTTATACTACTGTCTCAACACGTGTTCATCTGAGAGTTTTGACCAGGCCGTTTCCAAATAGTTGTCCAATTGTTCTTCACCTGTCAACATCATACATTGGTCGTATTGTATCTGACTAGGATGATCGATTTGACATCCATAACATTGTTCTTGGACTAGACTGTTAATGATTGGACTCAATTCCTGAGCATAGCAGGACACTAACTGTTTTTCGTGTTCTGGCCATCGAGAAATAAATCCAGTAAACTCGGTTTTAGGTTCTGAATGAATGACTTCGTCATCATCATCATTTGTGGTAGTTTGTGACTTCTCACAAAATTCCTCATCTATTTCCATAGGTTCTTTTTCTACATGTTGCATCTTTTTTTTCTTCTTCTAATAGTCTAGAATCACTTCTCTCAAACTGTTGATCTCTAGAGTATTATCAAATTCTGCATACAAGACGACGTTCACTGTGTCGGGTAGAGGATCTGCAAACTGAAGTTCCACGCGAAGGGGGCCTGATTTTATAGGGTGGAAATGTCCTTCATCGCTGCCTTGGTCCGGAGTGAAATCAAAACCCCACAAAGCATACCCTCCTGCATAATCGTCGTACGAAATGCCGTGGCTGGTGTCGCGCCCTAACTGTCCCGTGTCTTCAAACAGGCTCAAGTAAGATCGCAAGTAATTTTTATGGCCGTCGCTAAAGTTAGGTTCAAAAGGTCTGGTACACAAGGTCTTGCCATCTCGACTGACTTCTATCTTTGAGACGTTGTAGTGTTTAAACTCGAACGGATTCTGATCGTGGACTCCGTTGAGGGCTGCATTACTGACGATGCCAATCACCAAACGTTTGGGGAGCTGTCCTTGGAAGATGTGATCTTCGACTTTGGATCGGAGTCCAGCGGCTATGGTAAAGGTTTTCACTTCCACTCGTCGCACAGGATACTTAGCAGTGGTTCTGCTCAAGGATTGACTGATGTCATTGGCTACTTTGGGTAAGACTTCTACACGTCGCACGTAAAGTTTGGCTTCTTGGATTTTGGTTTTCCACTCGTTAGCATGAGCCATCAAATGGAAGGCGGCACTACTGCGATTCAGTCTCAGGCGTACATCTACTCCGTTCAACAAATACTTGTCTTGCAACCACATGTCCAAATGCAAACGATCCATCAGTTCTAAACTTCGTCTGATTTTCTTTCGACGGTCGTTAAATCCCACATTGTGAGGGACTGCTGGAATTATAGGATCACCATCATTAGCAGAAGTCTTCGCCGGTAGTGACAGCTCTGTGTCGTTGAACTTTTCCGAGGTGTCAGGTTTCCAGACCACCGAAGCATCCAGATGAGTGTTCTTGGCTTCTTTTTCGTACGTCAAGAGATTTTCCAAATAAGCACGGTAAGGGTAAGTATCCAAACTGCTGCTGACCAGTTTGTTATTCAAGTACAAATCTACTCCACTGAACAAGGAATGCATGAAATTATTGACGGGTGCCACTCGGGCAGCTTCCCCAGGAAGGGTGTTGTCATTTTTTTGTACTTGAAGTTTCAGGTACAAGTAACTGTTATTCAGATCGATGTAATCTTCGGTTTGTCCTTTGATTTCAAATTCGATAGGAGCTGATTCCGTCAAAGACGATACAGGATGAAATTCCACCCATTGGGATTCTTGCATCGTCATCATGGTGGAAGGCATAGAAAACATATCCAGTTCGGTCTTGGTACATTCGCAAGAATCTCGGTGCATCATTTTCACAGTTAATAATCAAACACGTCTAATTCTCTACCAGTTCTTCTTCTTTTCTTATTCTTTTTGGAACTGCCGTCTGTTCTTTTATGAACTTTGAAGGGATTTAGACGTTGTCGTCGTCTCTTTCTACCTTGTCCTTGCTGCTGTGAAGTAATGCCAGGGTCTGAAGCGTGAAGCGTATTTATAGGATTTTCTTGGAGGCCTAAAAGATCTTTACCAGTAGTCATCAACACATTTTTGCCTGCTCTCATAAAGGCTTCTTTTGGATTTTGTTTGTCGATGAGGACATTTTGCAAAAATTCTTTTCCTTGTGTCAAAGCAGCATCTTTTAAGGCATGAACTCCTCGAGTCACCATCGGTTTCAAAATAGGAGCTACCGTCCGAAAAGCCGATTTTAACATATCTCCTAAACCATGTCCTCGTTGTCGAGCCACTCCTTGGTACACTGGATACATTTTTTTGTTTGGGTCAGTTACATATCGTTAGAGAACTTGTTTTTTTCGAAAATGTAGTTTCACCGTGACTTTTCCTTTGTCAATGAATGGCACATCTTGTCCCAAATCTCCTTTTATACTAATGTGGACACTGTCAAAATACGATTTACTGACTGGAAGATAATGAGGATGTACAAATTCACGGTGAACGTGAAACGTGTTTCCACCTTCTTCGTACGCACCAGCAGCAGTATCCACTTTGAAAGGAATGACTCTCAGTAAGGGAGCAGCTGTGTGACCCACCACGTTGTACTCCACCACATCGGAGTACACAAACATTAAATTCAGTCCAACGTTCAATTCGATAGGGGTGCGAAAAGCCTCTCCGAAATCTGTGTTGGTGTGGATTGTTCGTTCACCATGATACTTTTTATTTCCACCCAAAATATCAAACAACCCAGCAGAAAAACCGATGGTCATGAATTTTCTTTCGTGCGCGGGTAAGTGTTTGTCTTCTTTCTCGTCGAATGGCTTTCCCTCATGCCCTTTCAAAAATTGTATCCAGATACGGCGTGCCACAGGATGGTATTTGATCTCTACCCATTTTTGGTTTTTTTCCAAGGCTTTGCCAAATTGGGCTTCGAAGACGGCCGCAATCGTCTCCACCAAATGTTGAGCACTAAAATAATACCCTTCAGGAATTCTCATGCGATAGGTCGAGTAGGGAGTATTGTCAGTTTTTGAACTCATTTTTTTCCCAATTTCAGGATCATGAGCGTCCAACTCTTTTTGCACTTTTTCGTTATAGATTGCTACGTCAAAAATGGTTTGATTTCCAGACACATTCTTGATTTGCGTAGGATGAATGATTTCTACCAAAGCCACTTCCCAATGAGTATCGTGATCCAATTGGAAGGCCTGAGGTAATTTGGCGGTGAAACAACATAATTTGTTGTTGGGAAACACATCCATGGAACTGTCACTGGGTAAAGTTAAATAAAATTGGTCATTCACAGTTCCAAAGTGGTGGTTCTGGTGTCCGAGGAGTCACTCAAGTGAACAGAAGAAGGATGCTCAAAAGGTTCCAAAAGAGGACTGGTAGTATTTTGGTGGTGGTGGTGGTAACTGGACGAAGAAGAAGAAGAAGATGGACTGGCGTTGTTGTGGTGACTGTTGTCGGTCGTGGTTGTAAATTTCAAAGAGGGATTAGGTAAAAGATAACCGATGCAACTGCTCAGTAAAATGGTCCACAATTGTTTGTCTCCTTGTTGCAAACTCAAATTAGCAATAGCTGCTGCGATGACACAATACACTACAAAGATTTGGCAGAAAAAGACGATTTGATTTTTAGGCACACGTTCTCCACACCACACCCAAAGTGGTTGTTTTTGTAATTCTTGAAGAGAAGAACTTTGCGAAGGAGTCGTTGAAGTCGTCGTCTGAGTAGCTACTGTGTTGAATGGTATGTTGTGAGTTTACTTCTTTTTCTTTTTTTAGTCGACGACTTGAGAAGCTGCAATCCAAGAATCAAAACTAGGGGGATATCCTTTCCAACGTACTTTGACTTCTTCTATTCGTCGTTTACCAACTTTCCGTGTTCTTTGTTCGAGAATGCTTTCGATGTCGTACAAGGTGTCTTCTTTTTTAGTCACTCGTTGTAACTCAGGCAAGTAAAATGTTCCTTTGAGTACTTCACCGTGCATGTCTTCCAATTTATAGACGGGAGGATCACGTCCACGGACGGGGGTAGTGACACGAAACAATTCGGTAGTCCAGTTGGGTAAATAACCTTTGTCAAATGTACGTTTGGTTTTTCCGATGCGAACCCAATCTCCTGTCTTTAACTCCAACAAGGTTTTTCTTCTACTTTTTTTTTTCTTCTTCTGGGGTGAACCAAATAATTTATCAAACACGGCCACTTCGTTTTCAGGGCTGACCTCTTCGGGGGCACATCCAATGCTACGATGGTACGATTGATTGTACGCTTTGACCAAACGAGGTAACACGTCGATGTACTTGAGAGTATGTTGATGTGTAAAATATTTCCACATGCGTTCTTTCAAAGTTCTTTGAAAACGTTCCACAATACTGGCTTTGGTTTCAGGATTTTCGGTAGTAAAAAAATGAATTTGTCTTTGTTTCAATTCTTTTTGAAAAGCTTGATTTAGAAATTCGGTGCCTTTGTCCGTTTGCCATCGTAAAGGTTGGCGTCCACTTTGTTTCAAGACCAATTTTAAGGCCCGTACCAATTCGGTACTGCTTTTAGAAGTCAAAGGCACGACCCAAGCAAATTTGGAAAACACGTCGATGACACAAAACAAATATTTGTGACCACGATTGTAAGTGGCTAAATGAGAGACGTCCGCTAAATATGCTTGCCATTGATGATCGATCCCTTCCACTTGAGTGGTACTTCTAGAAAATTTACGTCGAATGGGTTTGTGTAACGTGTACGTCGATTGTTCTTGTAACCATTGTCTTACTTCGGGTAAACGTACACTTTTCAATTGACTTTTAGCAGCTCGATATAATTTTTGAACTCCTCCGTAACCAGCAGCATGGCCAGGATTGTAATAAATGGTGGCTAACAGTTTCTCCATGATGATGATGATGATGATTTCCTCAAGAATAAGTTAACCAAGTTCCAATACTCTTTTCTTCGTGAGGTATCTTTTTGGATTGTTGTTGTTTACGTGTCCGACGTGCTACTGGGGTAAAGGGAGTTTGAACAGGGGTCATCGGTTCTGTTTTGACTTCTTTCTTCACTTCTTCCTTTTTCTTTTCTGAGGGTAAAGGGGTAGGCATCTTCTTTTTTATCCAATCCGGTGTGGCTAACTTTTTTAATTTTTTAAGAGGTGGAGTTAGTAAAAACTCTTCTTCTTCTTCTTCTTTGACGGTCATCCCTGTACCGGTGTCTGTTTTAGTGGTGACTTTAGGTTCGCTTTTCATCAGAGCCTTAAAATCTCTCAGAGTGGGTGAAGCTGTTTCGTCGACTGCTTTTTGACGAAAGAGTTGTAGACGTTGTAAAAGTTGACCGTACCGTTGGGATTTTTCTGTTTCGGACACATTGTTTCGTTCCATCAGGGATTGTATTTCTTGTTGTAACTGAGACATTTCGTTAAGATTAGGATTGGGTGGTAAATGAGGTATCCGTTGTTCGTTCCAACGATGAAATTCCATCCATCGTTTGTAAGGTACTAAAGTCAGTTTTCGTCCTTCCATTTCATCCAAAGGTACCAAAAAGGTGTGGTCTTTTCAGAGAAGGGTGGTCCTTTTTATCTTCTTTTTTTGGGGAGGGGTTATCGCATGACCCCTCCTAAAAGTGGTCCAGCAATCGTTCCTAACAAAGGAGCGGCTATTTTTAACAACGGTCCTATCAACATAGGTAGAAATCCTCCTCGTTGTACCAACATCTTTTTCTTTTGTTGAAGAGGTATTTTCTTTTTGACCATTTGACGAAGAACGTTCCGATGTTTCCCTAATTTTTGTTTCTGTATCTTGGACAAAGGTACCGTTCCTTTCAACACGTTCAAACAACATTCACACACGGTATCGATGATTTCTTTAGGAGCTGTTTGAATGAGTTGTTTTCGCATGGGAGGATTGGATTTGGTCAAGACAGACAAGACATCCCAATGTTTGGCCAGACGAGGGGGAAGTCGTCCTTTTTTGGTGGTTTTACTTTTCTTCTTTTTTTGGTGGAGGTAGTTGTGGTGTGCACGTTTGGGAGCCATCTTAGAGGTGAGGAGGAGTAAGTCTGAAGTCTCTGGCAGGGTACCCTTCTTTTTTATACTGGAACACGTCTCCACTGATTGTCTGCACGAGGTACCAACTTCACGACAGGTCTGACTCGACGTTGAGGTGTTTTCAAGGGATTAAATCGTCTCAATTCTTCTTTGGATAAATCCACTAAACTTTGTAAGATACCAGTTCTTTCTTGGACTTTGGTTTTAGGGGATGGTACTTTGTGGGTGGCTGCTGCCATGGCTAAATCAGCTGAAGTCGACGGTCCCGACGGGGTAACTTTTGAAATAGGTTTCCATTTTTGCATCAAATTAGGAAACACGGATCTTAAGTCTGGTTTGACAGGCATCATGGTAAAAGAGGGTGAAGAAGAAGACAAAGAGGAAGAGGAGGTGGACCAAAAGGGGACCTCGTCATCATTGGGGACTGTGATGGTGGTGATGGTAAGGGTGGTGGTGTTTTGCGGGTGTACGTTTGAGTCCTGGCTGCAGTACCTCTTTTACGTCGGGTGTTAGTGGTGGTGGTGGTGGTAGGTGTGGTTTTCTTCTTCTTCTGGGCACGACTTTTCTTTTTCTGAGGGCTGCCTTTCTTCTTTTTCTTGGTGGTGGTGGTTTTCTTCTTTGGACTTTTCTTCTTTTTAGGAGTTGTTTTGGCTTTGGCATCATTAGGATCCCATTTCAAAAGGGAACGAATCATAACCCCTCCTAAAGAACCACTTCCACCAGGAGTTAAAATGATTTGTTTTTTAGTCCGTGAATCGATTCTAGGATCAGCCAGTTGTGACAATGCCGATTTATGTTTTTGAAAAAAACGTTGAGTTTGATGAGGGATGTGAATGATGCCTTGTAGTAATTGACGTGCCGTCAAAGTAAACCATCGTAACACTTCTTTAAGACTCGCTTCTAACAAATGAGCACGGACTTGTGCATTTTTTTCACGACTGATGCCATACAAGGCACGAATCAATTTAGCCGAAGGATGAGATTGAAAGGAAGTCATCTTCTCTCAAAAAGAGTGTGAGACAGAAATGACGTCGTAGGTTGTTTTTATAGTTTTTTTAAAAATGGGCTGAAGGGGACGTGTAAATGACAGGACCTCCTTGTTCACCCCAAGAGTGAAAGATACTGGCACGAAATCTCAAATAGTCAGGAGTGGTCGGTTTTAAGTCAATGAGTAAATACTCGTGAGGGGTTTGAGTGGCATCGTCGTACGCATAATTGAGCCAAGGAGCCCCTAACTGTTTGGCTAACACTTGTACTTGAGATTTGTCTCTGGGGCTTTTAAACAAGACCACGTAATGAGCATTCAGACTAATGGTTCGATGGGCTTTACTTTGTTGAAATAAATTTTGTGTAATGTAGACAATACTAGCATTACGATGGTGTCCTTTTCGTGTAAACCAAAGTTTAATTTCTTCTTAGTCTTCTCCTAACATGTCATCAAAAATAACTAAATGGGTTTGACTCACGTCAGACATGATTCCATCGTCTTCGTGAGGAATACCATCCACAAACGAAATGGTTTCTCCTTGACTTTCTTTCAATAACGTGTAAGACGGTTGCCACTCTTTGTAACACCACACGATACGTTGAGGTGGATGATCAAACAAATCAGTTTTGTGTTCGATCAATCGTTTGACAAATTCGGTTTTGCCTGAACCACTGGGTCCAGCAATCAACATGTTAAATGGATGGCGCAGATACAAAGCATTCCAACTTTGACGATCTAACTTTTCGTCAATCACTTTAACCACAGAAGAGGTAGACGAGGCAGAAGAAGAGGAGGATGTAGCCATTTCTGAGGTAAGAAGATTTTTGAGAAGAAGACAAAAGACCCAAGACATTTTATACATTTTCATAAACGTTTATTTTTTTTTTTTTTTTAAAAAACAACCAACCAACACAACAAAAAACATATTTTACAACTTTACACGAATACGAAGAAGTGAATTAGTGAGAAAATATGCAATTAAAATGAACACGTAAAGTAACTCTCTTTTGTGTTCTTCACGATACTCGTGATAGTTTTTCTTCAAAATCAGATTTCTGATACGGTGAAAGTCACGGTAGTGTGCAATGGAGGAATGACTTTGAGTTTGGGTTTCACTTGGATCTGGACAAACTCTTTGTAAATGCGTACTCGCAACTTCGAAGGCAAGTCACGAATGCGATCTTCTAAAACTAGGGACAAAATACTGGTAAATGCGTTCTCTCAGCTCCAAAGGTAAACCACAAATGTATTCTTGTAAAGTATCCTCCGACATGTTTTTTTACTTCTTCTTGGCATCTGGCCCATCGTACCCGTACTCTTCTGAGGCCACTAAAGGTAAGAACTGACAGTGCGGAGACCATCTGGCATGTTCAATGTAAGCTGAGTCGGTAGGCTCCCATTGGTGAAGTCTCACACCGCAACTGAAACATTGAACTTTATCTCCTTCTCCCAAGTAGATAAATCCAGATCTGGCTAAAGCTTTGTCAGTAGTGGATTGTAGTAGAAATTTAGGCCACTTGTCTTTGAACGTCTCGAGTCGATTATCATACTTGGAATAACCAGGCAAAGCCACAGGTATCGTCAATTCTTTATGACATTCACAGGTACGTTTAGCATTCTTCCCAATAAAGAAGAAAGGTCGTCCTGCATCTCTAGATGGACGGTGAGGTACACGTGCTGCATCGACGATGTCCAAGCGTACGGCATCCGTCTGATCGTGTGAATCGATGCTGTCAACGCTTACGGAATCCGTCTCGTCGCATGGCACTGCATCGCACTCCAAGTCGTAATGGTACTTGGAGTTCACACCACTAGATTTCTCCCTCGGTGGGTGGGTGGCATGAGTATTCTTATTCATCTTTGGTGGGAGGATGACAAAATTAATCTTTTTTTTTTTCTTCTTCTTGCTCGGTCAACGTTGAAAGTCACAATGAATGGTTAGGTTTGGAAGGGGTGCCCTTTTTTATACTGCAGATCGGCGTGTCAGTAATGTAAAGTGGTGTGGTCTGGAAGTCTCACTCGCTTCTGGTACACGATTTGGTACACTTTTTGTAAAGGACGAGTGACAATTTGATGATTAGGTAACCGTACGATCTTGTGAGGTTCTAACGTGTGCACTCGAAAGTCTTCCACTTGTCCAGACAGCAAAGCATTTTTCAAAACCTCAAAGTTAACCACTTGGCTGGTTAGGGATGCCTGCTTGTTGCAACAGGAGTTCTGCTTTGTTTCGTTGTTTGGTTCTGTCCGACTGTCGAATGTTATTCCAGGCTCTTTTCCATTCTTTGCTCTCGTTCTTGTTGGCATATGTTCGTCCCACCACAATAAGCACATCTGGTCTTGAGTATTGTCGATTTGGACGACACTGCGTTTGGTACTTCGAATATCGTCCACCAGTAACGGTTTCCTACTTCGTCCACTTCCTCAAGGAGGGGAAACGTGAGTCAAGTAAAGTGTGGCCTTTCCATCGGTGATGGTAAACTTGTCGTTCGATTGTTGCACATGTTCTATTTTGGACATGACTTTGTCTGGCGTTAATTCTGCCGGGGTGCTGAACTCGATCCAAACAGGACTCTTCAAATTGTCATGATGAATGGCCAGTCTCAATCGATCGTCTTCTTTGGCTCCACATTGTCGTTTCAAGTTCATTAAGACAGAATCCCACAAATCGCTAATGAACCCCGCTGCTTTCTCGGGAGGTACTTTGGACTTGAAGTCTTTAAAGTGAACCGTGTGAGTGTAAGCTGTAGTTTTAAATTTTCGAGAAGTTATTTTTTCCGTCTCTCGAATCCGATAGTAATTTTCAGGAGGAGCCAAAGTACTAGGTAGTGTTTTTTGATCAGGGGTTCTGGTAGTGGATTTTGTTTTGGGTAGATTGGAATGTGGTAAGGTTTCAGGTTCACTCATCTCCTCTTCGAAGTCACTAGCATGGACTTGAGCTAGTAGTTCATCTAGCGGTGTTTCAGGCGGTACGGAATGTCTTAGTCGTCGTGGCCTCTTTGTTTCTTCTTCTTCTTCTTCTGGTTTCTCTTGAAGTTTACTTTGAAACTGATTCAGTTTCACCCAGGGAACCTATATATATATATAGACCTTCTTACCCTCAGAATCACTAGTCGTGATTGAACTTTCAAACTGTGAAGATGGAAAAGTACTGCGCTCGAGATAAAAGTCAAGATACTGGAATTGAACTGAATAAGTATGTTCATAAGGTGTATGATAATTATGCTGCTGACATACTTGGTAATGTCTATCATATGAAGTATGGAAGGAAAGTCAAAGGAAATTTGAATTCATTTGGATTGATAAAGATTAAGGTTACTGGTAAGGAAGGAAAGAGGAAGAAACAAACAAATCGAGGGAGATTTGTCTTTGAAGCGGTGAATGGAGTGGATCTACCAAGACAGAGTGAAGTGGTACGTCTCAATGATGTACTTGATGATGATAGAATAGAAAATCTTCAAGTGATGACTACTAGTGAACGAACATGTTTGCATAAACATGTGAAGAATGATAAAGAAAGAAGGAGAATTAATTTTGGAAGTGATAGAAGTGTGTTGTGCCAGTTTGTTGGTGAGACAGAGGAAAGAAGATTTGAAAGTATGGAAAAGGCTGCTGAATATTTTGATTGTGTTTCATCAAGTGTCTACTATTGCTGTACTGGAATTTGTAAGTCGGTCTTTTCGAAGAAGTTCCAGAAAAGATTTCAAGCTAGATGGGAAGAGCCAGAGAAGAAGAGTCAAGTCATTGGAGGATTTGTGAGACCTGTGAAATTAACTGACTTGAATTCAGGATTATATAGTCGGATGGATTCCATTAGTGATGTGGCAAGGTGTTTTGGATTAGATCATAGTAAAGTTTACAAGATTTGTAAATAAGAGCGGTGGATTAGAGATGATAATGGACATTTTATTAAGTTGGAGTTTATCAATGAGAGTCCAGAAGAAAGTTATGAGAGAATTGTAGACAAGAATCTTCCTGAAGTGTCAGAACAAATGAAATTGTTTTATTACCACGAGTAACATAATGTATATACATTGAATAAAATATAATTATTATTATTGATGTATATATCTGAATGGTGTTGTGTGGTTTGTTTTTTACCCACCAAACCAAAAAAAACCACTTTCCCTCTCTTTCTATCGATCTAAAATTGGGAGGAAAGAAATAGACTACAGCACCAACAGCAGCAGCAGCAAAGACAAAAACAACAACAACAACAACAACAACAACAACTTTTGCAGTCAATCAAATCAAATTTTTTAAAAAAAAATGGATTGTATATTTGTGGTGTCTGTTTTGATATAAACAAAATTTAAAAAATAAAAAAATGGATGGTTTATATGTTGGATAGTATGTTGGCGTGATTTCATCCCTTTGTCATACCCTTTCGTCTGATAGCAGGTTTTTGGGGTTTTTAGGCAGCACACAAGGCATTTGGGATAGTGTGTTAGGTTTGGGTTTGGGTTTTGGGTTTATTTGCGTTTGTATATAAAAAAATATAAAATAACAAAAAAAATTTAAATGAGTTACGAAATTTTAGTACTATTTTTTAGTCAGCCAATTTTTTCCAATTTTTTTTTTCTCAGGATTATTTTAAGTCTCCGCTAACGTCCGGTACAATTTCGGAAGTTTAGTGTTACTTTTAGTCTAGACCATTATAATCTAATGTTCTGTGCACAACCCCATCGTATAATTTGTGATCAATGGAAAGTGTATCAGCCTTAAGTCAAAATACATAACAGAACGTTTGGATGTATTATTTTGTGAGAATTTTACATTTACGTTTTCAAAAGAAGGATTTTAGTAGACTATGTCTCCAATTCAACCTTGTGATATTTTACCGAAAAAAGAGGATTTTTTTCCTATCGATGTGATTTTTTAAATGGAATGTGTGATTTTGAAATTTCTTAAGGAAAATATACCATAAAAAAAGGTAAGTGTCGTGATTTTTTAAAAGTAGCAATAAACTCTTTTTCTCTCTCTCTCTCTCTCTCTCTCTCTCTCTCTCTCTCTCTCTCTCTCTCTCTCTCTCTCCGTCGTAATGTCAATTCTCTCTGTTTCACAAACACACACACACACACTAAGTTTCTTATACAATGATTTCGATTGAAATGATAATGGTATCTGTTCCCGTTTTAAGATGCCTCTCCACAAATGTTGGCAGTAGTCACAATGATTATGTGAAATGTGACGTTAGTTTTGTAATTTTTTCAAAAACTTGCACCCCTTAAAATTGTACAACGATTTTTCTTCCATAGGTAAATCATTGGATTATATAAAATCATGAGTTTAGTTGTTCTTGTGCATGTCAGGTATCTTACCTTTTGTTCCTATTTTGGCACTGCAATGTGTCACGAAAAAATTCTAGATCTACCGTTTTCAGAAGGAAACCAAACAAAAAAAACAAAACAAGCACATAGCTTTACGGTGCAAGAATGCCTCGAGTATGACCCATCCAATTCTGCACTCTATAACCCGTCCTATTCTACACTCTCATTCTTGAGCCCAAACATGCGTTCATGAAAACTGTAACAATGTATTTTCAGTCAGTCCATTTCAGACTGTCGATAAAACAAGACGTGTTTTTACTGTTCTCCCGTCTTCGGTTTTGGGAAATGTTGTAACATTGTTTGTAGCCGCAAGGCGTGTGCAGCAAAACATAACCAATCTTAAATATTTGGGAGGCATACAACAGGACCACCCTTTTTCAAGAAAGATTAATTCTATTTCCCTCCCCACACCGTAATGTAGTAACGAAGACAACGTCTACTACCATCAAAAAACACCTCCCCACCCTCCACCCCTTTTTGATGGTAGTAGACGTTGTCTTCGTCACTACATTACGCTACGATTCACGTTGGTACCCAAGTGCCCCCCTCCATGTTAAACTCCCGTATGGGGCTCAAGTGCCCCCTCCATGTTAAACTCCCGTATGGGTCTCAAGTGCCCCCACCATGTTAAACTCCCGTATGGGTCTCAAGTGCCCCCTCCATGTTAAACTCCCGTATGGGTCTCAAGTGCCACCCCCTAAAATTTTGGGTCTCAGTACCCCCCCCCCTCTACTACTAGTGAAAACACTACTCTACTCATGCGCACAAAGTTCAACAACGTCTATAACAAAATATCATCGTTCCTCAGTGGATACCCTCAAAGTATGGATTTTCAACAAATAATCACATATGATATCGTTTGTGGACGGATATTATCAACGCATGGATTTATCAATAGATATGATTGCTATATGGATTTATCAACATATATGATCAGTTTATGTAATTATCAACAAATATGATCAATCTATTGTTCAAGATGGTGCATTAGATTGTCACACATATATTATATTGACTTTTAGGTTCAAAACTATATATATATATATATATATATATATATATATATATATATATATATATATATATATATATATATACACGATGATTACAAATACGTCCGATCCAGACAAATCGTTAAGAAATCAATGACCTCGTGTGGTCCGCTCCTCCCAGGCTACTGATGGATCCATTGGGAAACTCCCTATCACACAGACCCGTTGGTCCAAACTTTTTTGGCCGCTCACACTGAGGTAACCAGTATCGTCAGTTTAAAGACGTCATCATTGGCCCCATTATCCAGGTTTCACAAGCGCACGGAGTTTGACGACTCCCAGTAACAGCTAAAAAGTACAATAATTGATCCGTGTAACACATGAGCCACATTTAAGTGCTAATACAGTGATATACATTGCGCATGTGTGCACATGAACTGACCATGTTACACATTATATTCTTCTTTCATAAGAACGAGTGAACGAGATTATTATTAGAATAACCATGTTCGTACATGAATGCTTTCTACGACAAGAATACTTTCACTGAATAATACGATCTCGAACGTTTCTAATCGTTTAATGCTTATTGTATACAGCTGAATTCAACTGTCCATTTAGTTGTAGAATGTCTAACCTAAAAGGGACTATATTCTGTTCAATAGCATGGCGTTATGTGACTTAGATCTGAATTTCTAGAAATTTAAAATAAATACCGAAACATTCAATATATTAAACAAATTTCATCACATAGAACGGATAACAAGAAAGAATACGGAAGATTGCTTCCGTAAAGTGGACAGCTTCCTGACAATACTCATTTCTGCAGTGAACTATATAGCTAGTTCAGTTATACAAGGTACGTAACAGTTTTGTTGTTGTGGGTTTGTATCCCCTTTCTTTGTTAATTAATTTTAGTTGTAATGGCGATAGATCATCCACTGAAGGAAGACTATTTTGGATAGTCAGAAAGATGATTATGCAAATGCTTTTGCTGTGAATATCAAATGGAAATATCAATTTCAAATAAGGATCCATATTTATCATCATTTTTCCATTTCATAACAATTTTTTCTTTCTCAGTAACTTTATCTGCAGTTTATTGGTCCTGACAAATTGATTGTCAGGCACTCCTTGATATATCGCCCATTTCTATGATTACCAGGCACTGCTTTAGACTACTTTGTGTCAGATTTAGTATCATTTCTTAATTTTGCTTTATTGACATAATATTCATTATAAAGTGTTTCACTTCTTCCATGAATAATGGATATACTGACTCTTGCATTATGTACCAATCGGGGTTCACTGTTATAATGTTGCGGATAAAGTTGATAAATTTTCACACACATTCAAAATTTCGTCAAATATATCACATAACAACAATGAGTTTTTTTCCTTCTTAAAATAATGGTTATGAAGATCACCAAGTGTGTACAACCAAAAATGATTCATAAAATTTTTCATATATTCATAATCATCGCTTATAAGTTGGTTGTTAAGCTTTCAATATATGTTTTCGATTGGTGGTGGATCGTAAAATTTATTCAAGGACTATATTGAATAAAGACAGTTTTCTGTCCCCATTTTTATGAAAAAGTAAATATTAATAAATTTCATAACTCTTTGTCTAATTGTGTTATTGAAGGCACAAATGAAACTCTGCTACATTCATTATGTTTATAGACTTTTATTTCATGCTGAGAAACGACCTTTGAACATGGGCAGGTGTTGGAAATAGCAGAATAAATGCTGTATTTGGCAACTTCATAATCCAAATTAGATATGAGCGGAATATTGCTGTATCGTTTCACGAATACATTTGAGCAGACTGTGTATTTCTTAAAAGCAAACTTTTTTTATTATTATTATCCCCGTAATAGGTTGACCACTGGGTAGGGGAACACCATCCCAAGGTCCCCTTACAATCATATTATACAGAAAAAGAAAAGAAACCACCCCCACCACACACACACACACACACACACACACACACACACACACACACACACACACACACACACACACGCATGCAGACATGCATATACCACGCAATCTCTTTAGATAAACAATTTAAATAGACAAACAACTATACAGCATCTAGGTGACATAGACTTTGTGATATTACGGTATTTTGCTCCTGTTTACCGTCAAATCAGACCTAAATAAATATAACGAATTGCAAGAAGAGAAAGGATTCTTACACAAGTTACATATTCGTGATTGAGGTGCATTTTTGAAGAAATTTGTCTTCTTTATTTAACTTAGCAGTGTATTTTTCAATGTTCTTATGCATTTCAACAATTTGCTTAAAAGCATAAATGTAAGGATTTTGCATATCGAATCTACAAGTGTAAATATAATATTTTGCGAAAATAAACAAGAAATTACACCAACTGTCCAATTGTTGACTTCCTAAAAATATTTATTTTTTGGACAAATATACAATATTTGGACAAGAAGGTGCAAAATGTTCAATAAAACGGTACCAAAACTTTGAAGTAATATTGCAATCATAGAAGAGATATTCAATACTTTCGTTCTCACTCTTACAGAAAGTTATTTGCCGTCGTCTAATATGTTATTCTTTTCAAAAAATTATTAGTAAAAAAATTTCTATGGATTAATTTAAAGTAAAAAGAGATCAACTTGGTATCCTGAGTACAAAATTTCGCCTGGCTATAAATTTCAGACCAGTCATCACTATTTATATTTTTATTTAATACTTGAATCCAATCCAAGTTTTTTTGCTTAGCAGTGTGTTGCCTTTTTGCCATTTCTAAAAGATCTTCAGTGAAATTTGTTTTTGCAAGTTTATTTTTTTATCCTCCTGCTTATCAAAATTAGTATGTACTAAATGGTTTTTTATAGCATCTTTTCATGATTTTGAAATTTTGGATATTAGGGAGAAGTATTGCAAGAAATCATTGCATCTAGTTTTTGTTTTATCATTTCAAAAGGTATTAAATTACCGTGATCATCTACTAAATCATTCAGAATTTCAATACCGGCTTCTGTCGAAAATTTTAAAGTCGATAATTTGCATTGATATAACATTCTAGAGGGGGAGGGAAACAAAATTTAAAATACTCAGCGATGAATAATCGTTTGGACTTTGCGGTTCCTCTTTCCAACTGGATATTGACAAAATTACATCTCTCCAAAAACTGTTTTTAATGGGATTACCGAATTCGTTTAATTTCCTTCTCCCTAAATTGCAAATCTTCTTTTTATTTCTGAATATAGTTGAATTGACTAAGTTCTGCCAAGCTCCAGTTTCATTTTTGAGCAATCTTTTAACCCATTTTATCTTAATGTATCTAATGAATGAATAAATGTGTATCATATTTAGTTCTCCCTTATTCTCGGGGAATACTAGTATATCACGTTTAATTTTCTCTACTTTACCACCCCATACAAATTTAAATAATGTTCGATTTAGTTCCGCTTCAACTTATGCTGATGGATTTTGAAGTGGTGAAAAAGATGTATGATTATGGGCAGAACAAGAGTTTTTACAACAATTACATTACCAACTACTAACAGATGTCTTTGAGTCCAGCTTGCCAGTATTCTTTTTGCATTCGTTAGTTTCTTCCTATAATTAATTTCCACCATATGTTGTAAATCCGGAGAAAACTCTATACAAAGGAGTGTAAAGTTAGAAGAAGACCAATTTAGGTCCATAGCGGGACATCTTCTTTCATTGGAAAACTTCTTGTTTCCAATCCAAATAGCCTTTGTTTTTGTTATGTTATCTTTAAGTCCCGATAATAGAAAAAATACTTGCAAGATATTCATAGTTGCTTTAAGAGAATGTTGAGATCCATCAAGTCCCCGTACATCCACATTTTGCTTTAACGTTATAGCAAAAATCTCAACACCGATGATAAACAAATAAGTTGCCAGGGAATCTCTTTGACGACATCCTCTTTCAAGTCTAAAAAATGATGACATATGCCCATTATTTATAGCACAACATTTAGAGTTATTACAAAACAGTTTAAACCATTTACAAACAGAATCACCAAAGTTAAAAACCTTTAAAGCTTTTTCCACAAAGCTCCAGTTAATTGAGTCAAAGGCTTTTTCAAAGTCTATTAACAATAATAAACCATATCTATTTTCATTTTCTAGTTGATCCATGATAAAGTATAATAGACTGGTATTTTGTCCAATGAATCTACCCTTCATAAATCCTTTTTGAGTATCACTGATTATTGAGTGAAGAACTGTTTCAATCCTAGCTGCAATGGCTCCCGAAGCAATCTTATAGTCAATATTTAAAAGTGATATTGGTCGTTTTATTTTTATAGTTTCTTCTATCTTTTTCTTCCTTCGGTAGACATGCGATGACTCCTTGAGTCTGAAAATCTGAAAGTTTTCCTACAGTATATCCATAATTTATTGATCTGCATAGAAATCCCCAAAGTGTTCCAAAATAATTTATAGAACTCGACAGTGAATCCATCTGAGCCAGGACTTTTTTCATTTTACATCCGTTTTAGAGACATACTGTATTCATTAATTGTAAGTAGACCCTCGCATGATTCTCTTTCCTCATTAATTGTAAGTAGACCCAAGCATGATTCTCTTTCCTCTTGATTAAGTTTAATATTGTGATTAAAAAATCTATTTTGATAATAATATCAAACTTGTTTTCAAAATATCATAGTCGAAGGTTGCGCAAGTACCTAAAAACTAAAAATTCACAAGTTTTACGGTCAACGTAGCGTTAGCATTTTCTTGCTGTCGCGCTGTTGATACACCGCATTTTATTCTATTCCTACTGTACTCAAAATATTCAGAAGAAACAAATATAAAAAAGAAGAGATTTCAAACAATTGTATTCATTTCTTTCTTACCATTCTTTATCCTTTTACAATTTTAGCTTGCCTTGTGTACGTGGCTCAATATTTTGAAGTGGCGCCAGCCGGGATTCGGAATAAAGTAAACAGAAACTGAACAGCGTCTAATATACGTAACATTTTATTGTTTAACGTGCCTGAACCTTGCCAGTTTGTCACATAACGGATGCCATAAGTAATAGGTACATAAATATATTATTGTTGCTTACAAATGAAGTGTAACAAAAGGATTTAATGTTTTATATTCAGTTGTGTTATGAGACAACCCATCATGTGGGGAAATTAAATAACATATGGGTAACTCTACTGTAGTAGACATACACACACACACACACACACACACATTCGAAGATTCAACTTGCTATTATCCATAGCGTAAGGTCAAAGCCAAAATACATTTAAGAAACTTGAATTAAGTCGATCTTTCTTCAAGTTTTAGCAGTATTAACGTTAACAAAAATGGGCCTGCACTGTACGGTATATCCGTGGGGTAGACTAGAGAAGGATTGGTTACAAATGTACTATAAAGTATACACTGTGTCTGCCGCATAGGAAATGTTTATACATTTCAGTTTCTCCAAAACTAAGAAAACAAAAACAGAAAGTTAGGTAAATACTAGAATGGTCAGTTTAAAAGAAGGGATTGTTGAACCGAAGAAACCTCAACTTCAAGCTAGACAGTGCACTTCAAGCTAGACAATGCACTTCAAGCTAGACAGAGCACTTCAAGCTAGACAGTGCAAGCCAATATACCCGCTGAACCTAAACTTTGGTAAAACATGCGACAGCCACACGGTAGAACCAGATTCGAATTTCGGAATGGTATTGTTTTTGTGTTTTTCCTTGTTTATTTTACTAATCTTTATAATGTGACAAATACTAGATAATAATAATAAAGATGTGTATTATTATTATTATTATTATTATTATTATTATTATTAACGACACTTTTAGTACAGTATTGGCTATATCGAACCCACGATACCCACCCAGACCAGTCTCGCTGTATCCTTGGGAAAGGCATATAGCTTCCACTTTCCTGTCATGATATAGCCAATAATGTGTTAAAAGTGCCGATAAAAGCAACAAAAAAAAAAAAAAAAAAAACCAACGTCATCTTTATTACAACACTAATCCTTTGCCTGGCATGACGCCAGTGGTGCAAGTAAGCCTGTATGGTAAGATACGCCGTACCCTTAAAACATTTATTACCGGTACGGCCGTACCGGAAAGACGGGGTCGAGGGGTCGGTACCATACCGGTAAGAGTTAAAATCTACTTACACCACTGCATGACGCCCCTACATCTAATAGGGAGTATATATCTTCGATAAACGCTAAATTGAATCGCAGAGTCTGCCATAATATTTACGTGTAGGTGCTTGAATAAATTACAAGTAACTCTGTTAGGATAAAATATGTAGGTTTAACAAATATCGGTATTGCAGCATTCCAACATTCCTGAAAAAGCTAAGATATTTGTTACAGTGCATACTAATAAGTGAATTTCATGCCCCTCTAATCATAGAAGCACAATTCTTTATGTCCACTGAATGACTCTCTCTCTCTCTCTCCAGTAGAAATAAAACAAAGGTGGAATGTGCTATTTAACACCTGATTTTGCAAGAGTTTTAAGTTTCAAGATGAAATCATGCTGTCGAAAATGAAGACTAAGAATTTTTCCTGGATAAGTTCTAAAGCTTCGTCCAGAGCGTCGACACCATGAACTGGGGTTGGATATCGGTAATGTCTTGCACTCTGTGCATTGGGATGGAGATTTAGACCTCTTAAGTTATGATCAGATCTGAAGGGCACCTTCTTCTTGGAAACCAACCCTACTTGCAAGTGAAAGATTACAGGTGGATCCTTAATGTACGGTATTTATCTCTCAAGTGACATGGACGTATTTCGGTTCTCAAGCTAAACATTATAGATTTTTTAACTGTCGCATTACTTTTTCACTTAGCAAGTATGTCAACCTGGGGTTGATAAAACTACATGCATTGCTATAATAGTACTTTTTTTAATTGTACTTTATTGAACAAACTTAGAGTCATTGTAATGTTCTACATTAAAGATACATCAAAATGGCTTCTTTTCTGATAAGATATAGACTACAAAGTAGCAAAGACGACCAGTCCCCTTTTTTTGAAACTAGTTAAGCAAGAAACGCAAGCATAAGCTCAAGACACCAAACACAGATATTATCGTGCAATAAATCATCGTAATCAAAATTTAGCAGGCCAATAGAGGAATCGAAGTTTAGATGATCCTGAAATTTCTACGAATCTGACTTCATTTTAATCAAAGTTATAATACATATAAATTGTCTGATTTTGACCTTGAGTTTGAGTTTTGCTTAAATCGGTTCAAGAATACGGGGCCATGAATTTAAGTATGCAATGCTTGCAATTATCTTTTTATCAAGGTAGTATCCAAAAGTAATCTCTAATATTTGCAGTTCAAACGGCTATAAAATTGAAGTACATTTTGTTGGTCAGTGTTATCAAATTATTCCGATACAAATCCTTTAACTACGTTTGATACGTTCCTCCAATCCCACCAAAATGGCAGTTTTTAGTAAAAGTACAAACAAAAGAATTCATTTCAACACTATATCTGAAACTTTTATATAAATCACGGTTGAACAATATAGAGTGTGCTATTTCCTCGTCTAGTTATATAGATTAATCTGTGAAATGTCTTCGACTGTTCCACAAAATAAAGTTTTTTTGAGATACAATTTATAACATTATAAATTATTGTAACCCTATGTATTAAAAATTAAATATACAAAGAATACTTAAGGTAAAGCTAGTGTTTCTTTTTTTTTCTTCTCTTTTTGTGCGGGCGCCTTTATAAGGGTAGAAACAATCTGCGGTGCACATAGGATCTTCAGTATGAGACGACATTGTTTCGAGAACGAGGAGAAACGACTTATGAATCAATAAATACGTATTCTCACGATACCCGCTTTAAAACTAGACAGGCATAGATAATGTTTGGAGAAGTAAATCCACATGACATGATGTGTGTGTGTGTGTGTGTCTGTTGCCACGAAATTAAGGAAAAATATTGTAAAAGAACATCTGTCATTTCCAGGAACAAGGGGAAAAACATCTATATTTTCGGTGAATAAGAGAACTCAGAAGCCTGTAGAAAGGCCTCATAATCAATCATATCAATCAGCAATATTAAACAATGTTTCAAAAACACACTGTTTTTATGTTATCAGTGACTGTCTTATTTTTACAACGGAACTTAAAACAGTTTCATGTTGACTTGTAAGTAAGATTAATTCAATATGGGTTAATTGGGTTTATTTCTTTGGCAATTTTTAACAAAATTAAAACCTTGCTTTATGCAACTTTATACCAGCAAAATAATCAAAATACATAATGTCATTTTTAATTTAGTAAATAATTTATAGATAGACAGTGTCAATGAGAAACATATAGAAAATATGAAAAATGTGCATATCTTCTTTGACATTTTCTTAACACACGGTTTCCATGGTAACCAGCACGTGAACACAAAACATATGTCAGAAATTAAATCAAACCACAGCATACTTGTAAAATACATCATACGAAGAAATTTGGAGAGATGACAGAAAACGGCCCTTATTCAGTATAGTCCTTTGTCAAAACCAGCCTTACTTTCAATTAGATAAATATCTTTCATTGAATAATATGTTTTTTAAATGTTTTGTTTTTCATAAAATGTATCATCATCTAAGTTTGTTGCTTTTGGATACAATGACGGTTGGTTCAGGTTATATATTGCTGGATCCAAATAGATATCAACCTTTCCTTCATAATCTTGGCTGTGTAGGTGGTTAATATATTTTTATATGTTGGCTTTTATGTTCTTTCTTGTGCACATTAATTCCTTGTATTTATTTATTTTTAAAAACTGCCAGTGTTAGTCCCAGTAGTTATAGCTGCGAATTTTAGTGAACTTCTTTAATTTTAATTTTTTTTATAATACAAAAGCATACAGCGAAATGCAATTTTTTTTCATTTTTGAGAAACATATAATGAAAATCGTTTTTTACACACACACACACACAAATATATATATATATATATATATATATATATATATATATATATATATATATATATATATATATATATATATATATATATAATGAAAAGCTATTTTCATTTTGCAAGGTGGCACCCTTGTGCAAGGAAAAGACATCGGTATACTGCTGACGATTAGAAACCAAACAATGTTCAGATTAAATATTGATGGATGTTACTGAGTCTGTGAAAGGTATAAGAGGACAAAACAGAGAATCGTGTTAATTTTGATTACATTCCTAACATGTTAAACCAAAATGTTTAAGATTACCAATTAATTCTTGAAATCATAAGTAAGTTAACAGGCAATGAAATAATATAAAAAAAAGAATGTCGGTATTGTCATGGAGTTAAATTAGTTATCAGATACGGTGATCAAAATATAAACTATTCCTTATTTTTTGGCAAGATATTTTTTTATATAGTATTTAGATGCATCTATAAAATCATTTAGCACAAACGACCACCATAAATTTAACCACAACGAATAAATATAGGAGGAATTATGATTAACAATTAGTTAATAATACGGTGAGTAATTAGTTAATAATAAGGTGAGTTGATAATTAGTTAATAATACGGTGAGTTGATAATTATTTAATAATATGGTGAGTTGATAATTAGTTAATAATACAGTGAGTTGATAATTATGTAATAATACGCTGAGTTGATAATTAGTTAATAATACGGCGAGTTGATAATTAGTTAATAATACGGTGAGTTGATATACCATTTTAAACAGTGAGAAAAATTAATTTTTTTTATGCTAATACAGAACTTTTATCTAACATTCAAATAGCACTAGCAATAAATTATATATGTAAAATAACCTCGTAATATAATGATGTTAGAAATTGTGAAGAAACAGGGTGAAAAACGTGTGGATAAAGTTAAAAAGAAAGCAACTAATCCAACCAAGCTATTATTTAGTGGTAGACATTATGGAAAAACAGTTTGGAAAACTATAAAAAATATAATATAATCATTGGTGACATCAGTAAAAATATCACGTTTCTTGTTATCTTTTGCTGTAGAGGCAAACAAGTTTACTGAGTGAATGTTTGACAAAAACCATTATTACCGGATGAGATGCAAAGGGAAATTGTAAAAAATATAAACCTTAAAAAGAAGTAAAACATAAAAATGTATTGATGGGCTTCAGTATCCGTTTTATTATAGAAGAATTACATTTATAGTGAATGTCACATTACCATATAGTGGAGATTTTACTTTATTAACTAAACATCCCTTGTCGTCATACATAGATAAGAGCAATCTTATATAGCTCATACTGGTAGGATCTCAGCAATCTTATATAGCTCATACTGGTAGGATCTCAGCAATCTTATATAGCTCATACTGGTAGTATCTCAGCAATCATATATAGCTCATACTGGTAGGATTTCAGCAATCTTATATAGCTCATACTGGTAGGATTTCAGTAATCTTATATAGCTCATACTGGTAGGATTTCAGCAATCTTATATAGCTCATACTGGTAGGATCTCAGCAATCTTATATAGCTCATACTGGTAGGATCTCAGCAATCTTATATAGCTCATACTGGTAGGATCTCAGCAATCTTATATAGCTCATACTGGTAGTATCTCAGCAAATCCAGGTCCTGGCAATTTATACTTTAATTAACAAACAATTCGTATGCATATCAAATTTCAAATTTGCACTGATGACACATTTCTTAATATTATTGTATACTTTAGCTAATCTTTGTCACTTCTAAAGGAATTGAGCTTACTTCTAAGACCATGCAGATCCTTGAATAGGTATACCGTTTATTTGGTCTTTGAATAATCCTAAAGCTTTCTTCTTTACTAACGGTATGTTGTAAATGTTATTTCACTAAGGGTCTTGTTAGTGCGTTTGTAAAAGTTATACCTTTAACTTGAATGCATAACTGATATGTGTAGACATTAAGAATGAAATGTTATCACCATATTTGTTTCAGCTTGTTGAAGTAAAATTCATCCATCAGACATTTAATAACACTAACACTGTAAATCCTCCGTAAATAAGTTACATTCATTTGATTTGTTTAAAACAATTATCATAATAACTAAAACAAACTTCGCATCTATTATTATTCCACATATTGATATTTCAATTTCTTTTTCGTCTGAATATATTTAACATTTTGTCCCCTTATTTAAATTTTCCATGTGCTTTTAAAAATACAGAGCTATTTATAAATTTTAGAATAAAGAAAATTCTTTCAAAATCATTGTTTGCTTTTTGCCTTAAATTAGTATTTTAATTTATGGCTCTAACCCATTTTTTTCCCCAGTTAAATACAACCCTATCTGTTTTCTTCAACTTTAATATTAAATGAGCATACGGTTTTAAGTGACGTTAAGAATTAGATATTTTTCTTTGTTTCCAGTGTGCATATTCATTACAGTACTCGTATCTTTGTTCCTTTTTGCTCCCGTGTCAACCGATTTTGTTGTGATGATAAATCTTCCATACTTGGTATTATTCTTTCTCGTGCTAATGGGCAATCTTTAAAATAATCATGTAGATATGCTAGTACTTTAAATTCTACTTCTAAAATACCACCCATTTTTGATCATCTTTCCAAAACATTAAATTGTCTTTGATCACTTTGATTTTTTATTTGCTTGCCCATCTAAATTTTGGACATGCATACATTGACTCATGTATTATTCTAAAGGTTATTAGCATAAAAATACACAACGAATCATCTTGACCTAAAACTATCGTATATTTCATCAATCACAACCTTACCTTGGTCAGAATTCGTTCTAATATCGACTTAGTACTCATGGTTGGATTTAGCATATCTATTTGTAGTATTCTAATTCCTCTTTTTATACCAGATTAAAGCATTAAAACGTATCATACTCAATTAATAACTACTCCCCTTATTTCTAGAGGATGCATCAGAAATATCACACAACATTAATATACACTTTCTAACGTAATAGTCGTGAAGACCAGCACGATATTTTAATTTTAAATCTCCCACAACATTTTTTGCATACTGGTAATCATTCTATTTTATTAGTTCAACTCTAAGACTTTAACAAACAAATTTCAGTGGTAATAATTTGGTTTCTTGGAATCTATCAAAATCATCAGTAGATCCGTATGGTTCAATGTCCTTTCTTAAACCACTTCTTTCCCATTTCGTGAAAATATTTGGTTTTTTTTTTTTTTTTTCAAAACACTTATTATCTCTCTAATTTAATTTATTGAATCATCCATAAACCGACAACTATATACAAATCCAATTGTCCTTTTGATAACAATATATTTTCCAATTTTTGAAACATATCAACTAAAAATCTTTCCTAAACGAAATATATCTTTTATTTAAATTTGTCTGTACATCTGTATCAGGATCATTTTAGCCAATGTTTTAGTAATTATTGGGCAATCATAACCTGGGATATTAAAAAATCTCAAAGCATATTTTATATTTGTAATATAACATCTATAATTACAAATTCAATGATAATGACCCCTTACTTTATTCCCGTCGTCTTCACATGGCATTTCCTTTTTTAAAAATGTTACATATGTTGGTTGAATTGGAATGTTATTTTTATATTCTTTTGTAATGATTCTTACAGCAGCGTGTATTGGTCTAGTTTTTCATAAACTAGCACTCATATTTCTTATAAATACTCATCAAACTTTGCAATGCATTATTTTCCTCTCTAAACTATAGGTCATATTCTTTGTGTACTGCCTTAATATGGATGAAACTCATGATGGAATGCATTTGGCTGTTTTTGCTTTCCACGAATGATCACTACCTCCTTAACAATCTTTAATTGGCTCTATAATATATTTAAAATCAAATAAATTACAAAAGAAACTTTTAATTTATACTGTTTGTTTCAAGCTTTGACACCACAACACTTTTCAGGCAATATGTTAAGACGAATAACGTAACTCGTTTATGTTCATTTCATGTTAATTGATCTTAAATATGATTTAAAACATTTTACAAAGATACTTGGCCGTTGCTTATCTGAGGTGATATCAATCTTGATAAATCATTAATCTCACAATAATTATATGTTCTCCCTAAAATAAATTGAAGATGTTGTCACGAGAGTCTCATCATTTTTGCTGTAACTCGAACCGGTCTTTGTTTCTCTGATCAATACGTTTATTATCTCATATACATTGACAGGTATATCAAAATTCTCCAAATGTTTCAATATCTGCTATCTTTATTGGGCATTTGTTAAATCAGTGTTCAAACATATCAAGGTTATATTTTGATGATCTCTTTTTGTCATCTAAAAGTGTCAATAAATTGATTCTATGGCATTAAAAATAAACAAATTATACGTTTTATCAGTTTATTAACGTTGAAACATACTTCGTTTGGCCTTTACCAATTCTGGAAGTTATATCTATGATCTACCTCTAATGGTTGCTATCTATTTACATGTAATGGTAAGTAAGCTATTTTCGAAACAGACAATTCTTATTTACATTTTTTTCCTGTCCACGTTTTGCGTGTAATACATCAAACATCATTGTTTTTATCTGACATTTATTTCTTATGCTTAAAGGTCTAATACCAGTTTTAATGAGTACTACCTGTGCTGCTGTTTCTGATCGTACTGATTGTCTGATATTTAATGGGAAATCCAAATGAACCTATAACGAACCAAAATATATTGTATATTGTCAACCTTTTATTAGTATGGTTTTAGCTGACTAAAATATCATGCAAATCTTGATTATTTCCCCCGTAGAATCTATATTCATTTAATCTCCAATTAAATGAATCCTGAAGCTTAGTTGTCATTATAATTTTATTTTATTTTTTCTTTCATTACTTTTATTTTTTTTCTAGCCGAAAACGTATTAAAGGTGGAGCTAGAGTTCTTCTCTCAATTTTTGGTACTGGTGCATCAATTAATGTAGTCATTTAATATAGTGCTATTATTTTCAATCAAATAACTATTATGAAGCTGACTTTTTCAGTGAGCATGCAAAGAACCTTTCACAATCACATGCAATTTTCTCTTTGTTTTTTCGCTTATAAGAACATTTGCTTTATTATTATACCAGATTGATTTCATCATATTCGCACATCCTGTATATAATTTGTACTGTGTTTCGTTTTACCATATCATCAATTGGTCTTTCTGTGTTATACTTACAGTATCTAATAGAGTGCTCATTTATGTTACTTTTACTTTTATAAATATATCTAACATTTGAATTACCTTCTAAAATCATTGTATCATAAACATCATTTAAAGATTAAAAGCTATAAATTATCTCACTTATTCCTTTTTGCTCAAACTCGTGAAAAATAAAAAGGGAAAATGGTAAATCTATTTTCTTAAGCAATATTTATGGCTTTTATTCCCATCCCTCTCATTGTCTGTTCACAAAGATCTTAACAAAAAACACCATATTTTGTCCGTTATTGGTGATGATTGAAACTGTATTGATATCCAGATCTTTGTTACAATACCAACAAACATTCTCAGATTGATCTAACAAATTTATTCATCACACAAAATATAAAAATACTTATTTTTTATGATAATGGCTCCACTGTGTTTTGAGGTGGTTCTTGAAACTTAGAAATTACCAATTTTAAATCTTCTATTTGACCAAGAGGAGTTTCCATTTATTTTAACGACACCATATTTTCAGCTTGTTCCCAACTGTTGAAAGACTCACCATATCAATTCTATTTCTTGAGTACATATATTTACCGTTCATTCTTTTATTCATTCAAATGTGTTCAACCTTGTACAGGTCGTCTTGTTTGCTATACTCTGACAACTCCCCCTTGTGATTTATATTTTGAAATTCTAACTGTCTGACCTATTTTATATTAAGGAGTTATCTACGCATCAGTTGTCCATTAACCGAATAAATTAAACCTGACTTTAGATCTTTTCTTTTCTTTGTTTGCATGTACTTGAGTCATTTCTATGGATCTATGATAAATCTTATTATATCCCTCCATAAATTTAGGGAATAGCTTTAGCCATTGTCTAGTTTCGTTTTGTGTAAAGTATTTCCACCGTCTAGTTTTTAGAGTTCTATTAAGCCTCTCCACTAGAGAGGCTTTCAGGTCATAGTGTGTAGAGAAATGTTAAATGCTTTCTGTTTTCACCAACGTCTTAACCTTTCGGTTGCAAAATTGTAAAATTATTTCCCTTCATTTAGACCTGTATCTTTGTTGGCTTTCACTCTTTTCAAATACTTTTCAAGGCATCACACACACACACACACACACACACACACACATATATATATATATATATATATCTTTTCAACTTCACTCCTTCCGCCGATGCATATTGGAAGAAAACAGAAAACATCTATCGCAATAAAACTATACTCATATATGTTGTGATCCTACTCGTATGCTTGAAAGTCGACTACATATGCCTGCCACTGAGAAGCGGCCATTTACATAAACCACTTTGACTGATATGTCTGTAAGCAGCTGGACTTTCGGGATCATGGGAAATTAAATACTGTTGTTTGTCGGTCATATAAAATGACATAACAAATATATAGAGAACACGTTATGCTTCTTTAATGTCTATAGGTGTTATCAATAAGCCAGCAGGACAGCCATTTATAACAAGTACTTTATTGTCAGCAAATTACAACTTACTTCAGACCTTTCAAATATATGAATGATTTCAGCTTGATGTCAAATTGTTCCATTCCTATAGTAGATTCTAAAACAGCTACTTCATACACTGAGTCATTATGTGCTATTTAAATCTAACGTTATTTTCCATAAATTATATCCCTGTTTTTGTCGAATCATTGTAGATTGATCTGTTAAAATTTACTAGATTGTCGCGTTTTACTGAAAATTGGACCACATATAAATTTGTGTATGTATCCACACCAAATAGATATGTTATTGCTTAAATATACTGCGCTGTTTTAACCATCTTTCTATTAGTCTTGATGCTACGTATTTCAATATTATCACGATTACAAACAGTTAATCAGTCAATCTGCATCATTTCTAAACATTGGAGGATATATTTGTTTTTTTGGGGTGGGTGGGTGGGTTTAAATTAAATCATCTACTCTACATTTTTTGTTGTCATGTTTATTATTTTGTGGCATAAGTAGTTTTCAGGACACTTTTTATGAAATATTCTAAATAGTTACAAATTATCTTCTGACACCGCTTTCTTGTTAAACTCATAAAATACTTCTATCACCTCTCTAAAAACTGTTGAATTTATCACAGTTTGGCACAACAACTACAAAATAATATGCATGTGTGTTGGATAGACTGAGAGAAAACGATAACAATATATGGGCAGACAGAAAGTATAAAAAGTATCATTGTTATCAGTGCACTAAAAACACAAGCACAGTGAATACAGTAATTTGACATGATGCCATTCATTTAGCCATTCATATTCATACTCTGTGTCCATAATGATCGTGTGTTAACTCTAAAAATGCATTTATTATGAGCAAGTATCATTGTTGGCGTGCTTTTTAAGCTGGCCTAGAAAGACCCCCCTCAACCCCCCCAACCCCCCAAACATATGCTACCTTGACTAAACCCCAAACAGTAAATCCATAATTTAATACTGTCAAAATTAGTTTTTTTTAAATATATCAAGTTTTGTTCTAATAGGAACATCTGTAAATTTGCATAAATATTTATTTAGCATAAAAATGCTTTCTAGGCTTCACCAGCAGGAGTTTTATGTGCTTCCATAAAGGAGTCGCCCGTTGTGAAAACAATACCAAGGTTTGTTCACTATGGTTAAAGTTTGCAATAAGAGGAGTGAGGTGAGACATTGACTCAAGCAAAGTCCTAATGAATGTATACAAGCTTCAACTTAGAACCTTGCTGGTGTCAATGTCCTTCCACACTAACCTTTGTTGCAAACTTTATCGTAGTTAACAAATTTGAACCCGAGAACTTTGAAAAAACTTCTGTACTGCAGCTGTTATTGTCTGTATTATTTATTTAAGTTGCCCATAGCAGCGTGTATCTCCAAAGATCCTGTGTATTGCAAAGATTATTGTCTGTCATATAGTTTCAAGCATATTCTTCGTTATCTACGTGACAATGACTTCTCCTGGAGTCCAATTCTTTTGTGCGCGTTAGCCTTTAAGAGAATATATGTATTTGTCTTTGATTTCGATTGGTCGTTTATGATCAGCGATTCTGATCTGACGGTCATTGTGTTGTATCGTGTATGTCTAGGGCCAAATTTGAAGTTAAAAGCCAGGGTTTGTGGCAAGTGGGATGGGAAGATATTATCTTCCATAAGTGTCCCACGTCATCAGTCCTTTCCCTCCTCTCTCTCTCTCATGAATAAATCCTATTTATCAAAGTATGTATATTGCCTATTTTGACTCATCCAATTCCGCTGATGATGTTGCTACGGGCCTTGCAAGGAAATTGTCTACATTTTCCTTGCTTTCATTTTGCAAATAAACGCTGCGATGTGTTGAATGGAAATTGACATAACTTTAATATCCATTGAAAAATCTGAAACACAAATAGAAACTTTACTTTTCTACAATTTTGATTGATATATGTGACCTGCTTTTCTTCACTCCTTGTACTACATTTTTAGCAGGAAGCTGACTAATGATTGTGTTCACAGTGGTAATTACTGGAACATGAGCAGAGGGTCTATTTTGCACAGTTTTATTCCATAAGCAGAGGCGCTGACTATAGTGGGTCACAAAGTCACTATATTGGAATGCTTAAACATTTGGTTATGATAGAGTTTCTTACCATTACAGACATGTATACAACAATGGATTTAGGACCCCTTGTTGCGAACTTTACCATAGTTAACAAAATTTGAACCTGAAAACTTTACAAACGTTTTGCATCGTAACTGTTATTGTCTGCATTGCTGATAAAAATTGCTCTTAATAGCGTGCTTCAGCAGTGTGTGTGTGTGGATATATATATATATATATATATATATATATATATATATATATATATATATATATATATATATATATATATATATATATATGTATCTTCACCAACTCTGCCATTTGCTATATGCAATCCCGTCTCTTTAGAGTTATCCCAGTAAACATTAAACAGTAATTGACCATTATTATTTCGTGGGTTGAGATCTTGTTACACAGTATTAGATCTGTTATCATCAATTGTGTGTACGAAATTACCTTTGTATTATATGTGAACGAAAATGTCAATGGATTTTGTTGCCGCGTTACAGCGTTTTCCGGGGGTGGATAGTTTTAACCTTGGCGATTTCAAAATGCTGATTTCTGTTCATTCACTGATGCAGATCTGCTGGAAGTGGAGGATATGTTTATCTCGAGTTCTCTGGCCGTGGATTTGACAATAATCACAGTACTTCTAGTGTTAATTCTCTCTGTATCGTCACAATACAGATAGTTTTGTCAAGAAGATGTCCACTTTACGAAAGCAATCTTCAGTTATTGAGTCATCGTGGGGTTGTGTAACCTGGACACTGCGGTCAATGGGGACGTTGGTTTGAGGGACAATACTGGTTAACTCAATATAAGGGGCGAAAGGTTTTGGACCAATGGGTCTGCGGGATAGGGAGGTTCTCGATGGATCATTCGGCAGGCTGGAAGGAGCGGACCATAATAGCTCGTTCCTTAACCATTTGTCGGAAGCTGTGAATCGGAAATATGTCGTAATCAAAGCCTGGATGCCGCGAGATAACATCATTCTATATGTTGTGATATATATATATATATATATATATATATATATATATATATATATATATATATATATATATATATATATATATATATATATATATATAACAAACAATCTAATGTACCATAATACTTGTTGATTAAAAACTAATTTGATCATATTTTTGGTAATTGCATACATTGATCATATTTTTTGATAATTCCATACATTGATCATATCTGTGGATAAATCCATATATCAATCTGTTGATACAGTTCATGCATTGATAAAGTTCGTTGACAAAAAATATAATTTGTGATTCCTTGTTGAAGATCCATGTTTTGATCTTATCCATTGAGGAACGATACCATTTTGTTGAACTTTGTGGGTATGAGGGGGTAGAGTTTTCCGTTGTTATGCTTTAGTTTATGAGAGGTGGAAGTAATAGTGTGAGATAGGGTGTCAGAGATTCATTCATCATTAATTTGCGTTTATAAATAAACATCTCATTCACGTACTTGTATTGAGTGGATTCGCTAAATTGAATCCAACCCGGTTTCATCCTGTTACACGCATAATCTTCCATAACATGACATGGTTCATTTATTGTTCTAGAATTCACATCTCCACATACTAAAATCAAACACCCACCAATATTTGCATTAATAAATTCAAAGGTAATTTTAGAATTTCTACCGAAATGCCTCCTTGGGCATAATATAAATCATGTTCAAGTGGAAACAATGTTGAATAAAAAAAAATACCCCATACTACTAGTAAGTAAGATTTTTTATTATAGTGACACGTGATACAATAAAATACATTACACAACACAAATCCACAAATAAAAAGTATCTCCCGGATTCAACGACCTGCAAGTCTCTCTCTCTCTCTCTCTCTCTCTCTCTCTCTCTCTCTCTCTCTCTCTCTCTATATATATATATATATATATATATATATATATATATATATATATATAACTATGAATATGCAACGCAAGCGTTCAAACATTGTCCAAACATAAAATATTTTGTCTAAAGTGTAACTAAGCTAATAATTTCGAGAGACATGATATTGTTAATATACTGTGAATACAATGAATAATATAAGGTGAGGTATGTTAAACCAATACACACACACACACACACACACACACACACACACACACATATATATATATATATGTATATATATATATATATATATATATATATATATATATATATATATATATATATATATATATATATTTGTTTTATCCATCATCTTTTGTAGAGTTTAACTATTCTAATCATGAAAGATTTCAAAAGAAATTGTGCAGGTTTTCTACTGTGGAGTCTTATTATTTTTATAAATTTTTGAATCGTCGACAAGCTTAAAATTTCATTGTCTCGAAGACTTATCATATCAAAGAAAGGTATGTGTATATCTCAATACATGATACAATTTAAAGGAAAATGAACTTCATTTTAAATTTCCTAAACATCTCAAAACTTACAAATCTGCCCATTTACATTCTCAGAGGGGAAACACCACTACAAAGCTGTGATATTATTGATCTTTCCTGTATTGATAAAGTTTTCAATAAATTTGGAACTACAAAATATTCTGCGTATATAAATTATCACACCCAAGTCACATTACGTATTTTGTTTCTTTTCAACTTTGTTAACAAGAATTCGTTCAAAATCATTTTTACGTGTTAATTCAAAAAATCGTTGCATCATGTTTCCGTTAATGAAATAATGTCACTATTTTCAAATATTTGTTGTTGTCCTGGGGTAATCAATTTGTTAACTTGCTTCGTGACTAATCGCTAAACATTTAACAATGAAAATCTTATGTTGACCTCCTCCCCCGTTTCGCTTGTTGACATATTCCTCCTGCACATGTTGCTTGTGTATCAGTAACGCTGGAACGACCTGACTACGGCTAACTATATCATGTACTAGACTACTGCGTCCTCGGGTGCGTTTTGGCGGTCTGACTAAACCAGCCTTTCCTGAACAAAATTCCTGACCCATAATATGTTCCTCTGTACACGCGAACACATCTTTTGTCGAAAAAGACAAGAAGAACATTTAGCAAAGTTATTTTTATTTGAAACTAGTTTGTTTCATTTCTAACAAGAAAATAATATTTTTACAAACTTTATCGATTTTTTTAATTGTTAAATTTCTACTTGGCGACATGTAGCATGCTTGTATATGTGTATCACTATACTAAGTTTCTTATATATTACATTCAGTTTTCTACATTTGTATGAAATCCAGTGCATTGGTCATAAGTTCAGATGCACCAAGACTATCTTATTTATGTTAGGGACTAACTTGTGAGCAAAACATATTAATATGTTTGTTGAGTGGGCACATCGCCCATTGCCCGCGCAATACGCATATCAGTGTGATCAATATCAAACACATAGTAATTAAATTCTCCTTCCAGATCAAAGCAATTTTCATGCATGTTCCCGCTTAACCGCTAATAATCCAAACTCCTTCTTCGACATTTACCCCATAGATTTGTAAAGGAAGAGTTTTAGCTTCATCCTGTTCAGTCAAGCGGGACTCAATGTGTTTGATCTTCATGCATGTTGAGCTTACCGCATTGATTATGTTATTCTGGTCATGTTGTTTGTGCTTAATACTTAAAATTTCAAGTCGTCATCTAGCAGCATTGCAAAAAAAGCAGAAAGGTTCATATTACAGCCATGCACAGATATGATGGCATGTACGGGTCCCTGAAGAATGTAAATATTTATGTTATCAAGACATCGATTGGCCCAGAAAAAGTGTAGTCATCTGGCACACATTCTAACCTGTCACAATGCAGGATTAAGATGTATGTATACACAGCATTCAGACCGATTAATCTACCACAGATTGCACGAAAAACTCGTAATGCAACGTGTTGTTCGTGACTCCGATTTTCTGTTTTAATTCTATCTGCAACCCGAGTCACACGTTGATAAAATCATGTTATTTGAGAGACTCTGATACAGTGACTACAGTGACTAAAAAGTGATAACAGTACTTTCCAACAGAAAGTGTACCAAAATAAACCTTATTACTTGACGTAGTTGTATCCGAGCTGTAGAAAACGAATTCAGTTACATTTAACTTCGTACATTGAGGTGTTCCGAGTCTCTGTTTGTTCCCCCATCAAAAAAGCTCAAGACAATGACTGTGGGATACTATTGCGCGTTGCACGATCTATAACAATGGATGTTTAAAAACAAAACAAAACAACGTAACTCAAGAAACCAGTCGACCAAAAACAACTCGATCCGAATATTGCACATCAAGAACGTGCATGGGTAAATAACGAAGAAAATCCGAATATCCTAATTACCGATATCAGCTTGATCGGCCAATTCGTTGACAACCGCGTCACACTTCCGATGCTCGGGAGACCGCCTGTGATATTGGCTTGCCAATTTAGGCCGGCCACCAGCGAAGATCGGCAAATTAATGAAATAGACATTAGCAACATGCGTGATTTTGCAAAGAAACCGCGTACATCATTTGGATTAGTTAATGGTTATCACCTGACGGATTTTATAGTGATTTGGGATCATCAGTAGGTCTAGTCCAGTTGAGCTCTCCGTTCTCTGCTGATTGGAGGATATAATAGCCGTAGGGCGTAACTTAACATAAACAATTTTATAATATAATTGCCAAGCAGGCCTAACCCCAGGTATTTGATTTTCATTTGTGTCTAGCCCTCTTTGGTGGAAACTCGATATAACAATCACTTCAGCGTCCGTGTAAGTGTCCATCCGTTCCTCCTTTCACACTCTTGACTAACCCAATGTTACATATTTTGTTTGCATATTTTCTAGCTAAAAAAAGAACGGGTTCGACAAAAAGGGGGTATCTTGCTTTTCGAAGAAAATTGTGAGACATAGCGAGCATCATGTCGTCTGTCATCGGAGGCAGTCAACTCAGCGTTAAAGTATTTGTGCAACTCGATGTTAAAGTTTTGTGCAGGCCATTTTTGTGAACCATTGTTGCAGTTTTATGCAGGCTAATTTTAACATTTTTGTGCAAATCAATGTTAAAGTTTTTGTAAAAGCCCATGCTAAACTTTTTGTGCAACTCAGTGTTGAAGTTTGTGGGCAAGCCAATGTTAAAATTTGTGAGCAAGCCAATATTAAAATTTGTGTACAGCTTAATGTTAAAGTTTTGTGGTGGCCAATGCTAATATTTTTTGTGTGTAACTCAGTATTCATATTTTTGTGCAAGCCAATGTGAAAGTTTTATGTACAACTGAGTGTTAAAGTTTTTGTGCAACTCAATGTTAATGTTTTGTACAAGTCAATGCTGAGGTTTCTGTACAAATCAATGTTAAAGTTTTTGTGCAACTCAATGTTGTTGTTTTTGTACAAGCCAATAGTAATGTTTATGTACAAGTCAGTGTTAATGTTTTTTGCGTAGCTCAATTTTAAAGTTTTTGTACAAGCTCATGTTAACGTTTGTGTGCAGCTCAATGTTAAAGTTTTTGTACAATCCAATGTTAATTTTTTGTACAACTCAATGTTAATGGTTTTTTTTGTTCAACTTGATGTAAAAATTTTTGTGCAACTCAATGTGAAATGTCTTGTGCAAGACAATGATAGTATTGTTGTCCAAGGCCAAAACTTTGAAAAAGGCGAGACGCCGCGCTCAGAGAAACCCTTGTCTATCGGTGTCAGCCAATTGCTAGCGTTAGGAGAACCATGGTAAACGGTCGAGATAAAGCGAAAGTTTGTATTATACGTGAAAAAGTGTCTTCAAACGGTGTGTGCCATTAAATCTGTTAAGGAATATCAAAGTCTCCACGGGAAAATATGTTTCAGTCCCTCATATTCTGACGACTGCTTACTAATGTCCTGTCACATTCATTCATATTCGCAACTGGCAAAACGTTTGTCAAGAAACTATCGAACACCTCTAATAAATAACACAGGACTACCCGCCATCAATCACGTGATCCTCTGGGCTTAAGTAAAAGTATTTTCTCTTTTTCTTGTACAACATTACATTGCAGCATCATGATATATTATGATAAGCTCTATCTAAATTGTATGTTTGTACGCATGTATGTATGTATGTATGTATGTATGTATGTATGTATGTATGTATGTATGTATGTATGTATGTATGTATGTATGTATGTATGTATGTATGTATGTATGTATGTATGTAAATGTATGTATGTATGTATGTATGTATGTATGTATGTATGTATGTATGTATGTATGTATGTATGTCCAGGGAGAGACTGAAAATGAACAGAAACACAACTATATAGGGTGTCCAGTAAATATATAGACAGAGAGATAAATAGATAGATACAGGCAATCAAACAAATAAACGAGAAAACAATCGGTCGATAGGTAGACTAGCAGAAGGAGACACAGGCAGACATGTATACGTACAAGTTGACAGGTAGTTAAATAGATTGACGGGAAAACGTCCAGAATGAAATGCTAATAAATTATATTTTATTTGCTATGCTGCTTTAAAGACTTGCGATTGGTTTTTGGATTAAAAGTCAATACATGTTTATTCTGTCGCTTGAAACGCAGTAATGTTTACAAATGCAAATACTAAATACATACATGATTTATAGCATAAATGAAGAGGAAAATAAGGTAAACAATATCTTATTACAAATGCAAATACTAAATACATATATGATTTATAGCATAAATGAAGAGGAAAATAAGGTAAACAATATCTTATTACAAATGCAAATACTAAATACATATATGATTTATAGCATAAATGAAGAGGAAAATAAGGTAAACAATATCTTATTACAAATGGAAATACTAAATACATATATGATTTATAGCATAAATGAAGAGGAAAATAAGGTAAACAATATCTTATTACAAATGCAAATACTAAATACATATATGATTTATAGCATAAATGAAGAGGAAAATAAGGTAAACAATATCTTATTTAAAATAAGAAAAGAAACTGTTTAATAATTTGGTTTAAATTAGCAAAAATTGGTACAATTTGTGCCGCTATGAATTTTAATCCTTGCAGAAATTAGCAATATTACCGCTCAGAAACTTGAGTCTAAATTCCCTTAGCTTACACTTTAACAAAAACATACACTATGCAATTTACACAACTTTCGGTTTCAATTGTGTATTGTTATAAATGTTGTAAAATTTTCTAAGCGATAAAGATCTGTCATTTAATTTCCACAATAATGAGACCAGACATTGTTTGGGGATTTTAAGCAAACAAACGCGGAAGGCCAATATGTGGCCTTTGTTTTCTGATATATCCGGTACAAACTCTAAATTTCCAACAAATGTATGTGAATCTACACATGTATGTAAGTGTGTATGCATATACATGTACTGATAGACAGAGTATGTATGTATGTATGTATGTATGTATGTATGTATGTATGTATGTATGTATGTATGTATGTATGTATGTATGTATGTATGTATTAACTTTTAAAGGCATCTCACAACAATAATGGCTATATGGTGCCAGATAAAAGTAAAGTTTAAAATGTACAAAAAAAAAACAACATAAGAATTGCACCAAATCTTTAGGATGATAAACCCTTCTAAATCAATGTAAATATTAAATACTACAGGATAAAAGATAAAAGGTAAAAATGTTAAAATTCTGCAAAATGTAGTTTAAAAAGTAAAGGAAAAAAATTAAACAGATTGATGTTAGAAAGATTGGATGGAGGAAGACGGGTTGAGATTGATAGAGAGATAATCCTACATAGCTATATATCTATGATTTAGTGAACCTTTATATATAATAGTAATAGATTGATTGATCGGCCGATAGAGAGAAACACTGTATATAGATTGAAAGACGGATAGATAGAGAGAAACACTGTATATGGATTGAACAACAGATCGATAGAGAGGAACACTGTATATAGATTGAACGATGGATATATAGATAGAAACACTGTATATAGATTGAACGACGGATAGATAGAAACACTGTATTTAGATTGAACGACGGATAGATAGAGCGAAACACTGTATATAGATTGAACGATGGATAGATAGAAACACTATATAGACTGAAGGACGGATAGATAGAAACACTGTATATAGATTGAACGACGGATAGAAAGATAGAAACACTGTAGATATATTGAACGACGGATAGATAGAAACACTGTATATAGATTGAACGACGGATAGATAGAAACACTGTATATAGATTGAACGACGGATAGATAGAGCGAAACACTGTATATAGATTGAAAGAAAGATAGATAGATAGATAGAAACACTGTATATAGATTGAACGACGGATAGATAGAAACACTGTATATAGATTGAACGACGGATAGATAGAAACACTGTGTATAGATTGAACGACGGATAGATAGAAACACTGTATATAGATTGAAAGACGGATAGATAGATAGAAACACTGTAGATATATTGAACGACGGATGGATAGAAACACTGTATATAGATTGAACGACGGATAGATAGAAACACTGTATATAGATTGAGCGACGGATAGCTAGAGAGAAACACTGTATATAGATTGAACGACGGATAGATAGATAGATAGAAACACTGTATATAGATTGAACGACGGATAGATAGAAACACTGTATATAGATTGAACGACGGATAGATAGAAACACTATATATAGATTGAACGACAGATAGATAGAAACACTGTGTATAGATTGAACGACGGGTGGATAGAATCACTGTATATAGATTGAACGACGGATAGATAGAAACACTATATATAGATTGAAGACGGATAGATAGAAACACCGTATATAGATTGAACGACGGATAGATAGAAACACTGTATATAGATTCAACGACTGATAGATAGAAACACTGTATATAGACTGAACGACGGATATATAGATAGAAACACTGTATATAGATTGAACGACGGATAGATAGAAACACTGTATATAGATTCAACGACTGATAGATAGAAACACTGTATATAGATTGAACGACGGATAGATAGATAGAAACACTGTATATAGATTGAAGACCGATAGATAGGAACACTGTATATAGATTGAACGACGGATAGATAGAAACACTGTAAATAGATTCAACGACTGATAGATAGAAACACTGTATATAGATTGAACGACGGATAGCTAGAGAGAAACACTGTATATAGATTGAAGACGGATAGATTGAAACACTGTATATAGATTCAACGACTAATAGAGAGAAACACTGTATATAGATTGAACGACGGATAGAGAGAAACACTGTACATAGATTGAAGACGGATAGATAGAAACACCGTATATAGATTGAACGACGGATAGATAGAAACACCGTATATAGATTCAACGACTGATAGATAGAAACACTGTATATAGATTGAACGACGGATATATAGATAGAAACACTGTATATAGATTGAAGACCGATAGATAGAAACACTGTATATAGATTGAACGACGGATAGATAGAAACACTGTAAATAGATTCAACTTCTGATAGATAGAAACACTGTATATAGATTGAACGACGGATAGATAGATAGAAACACTGTATATAGATTGAACGACGGATAGATTGAAACACTGTATATAGATTCAACGACTGATAGAGCGAAACACTGTATATAGATTGAACGACGGATAGATAGATACACTGTAAATAGATTCAACGACTGATAGATAGAAACACTGTATATAGATTGAACGACGGATAGATAGATAGAAACACTGTATATAGATTGAAGACCGATAGATAGAAACACTGTATATAGATTGAACGACGGATAGATAGATAGAAACACTGTATATAGATTGAAGACGGATAGATTGAAACACTGTATATAGATTCAACGACTAATAGAGAGAAACACTGTATATAGATTGAACGACGGATAGAGAAACACTGTACATAGATTGAAGACGGATAGATAGAAACACCGTATATAGATTGAACGACGGATAGATAGAAACACTGTATATAGATTGAAGACGGATAGATAGAAACACTGTATATAGATTGAACGACGGATGGATAGAAACACTGTAAATAGATTCAACGACTGATAGATAGAAACACTGTATATAGATTGAACGACGGATAGATAGATAGAAACACTATATATAGATTGAAGACGGATAGATAGAAACACCGTATATAGATTGAACGACGGATAGATAGAAACACTGTATATAGATTCAACGACGGATAGATAGATAGAAACACTGTATATAGATTGAAGACGGATAGATTGAAACACTGCATATAGATTCAACGACTAATAGAGAGAAACACTGTATATAGATTGAACGACGGATAGAGAGAAACACTGTACATAGATTGAACGACGGATAGATAGAAACACTGTACATAGATTGAACGACGGATAGATAGATAGAAACACTATATATAGATTGAAGACTAATAGATAGAAACACTGTACATAGATTGAACGACGGATAGATAGATAGTTTAAGCACACTTTATTTAAGTAGTTGGAGATTACAAGATGTACAATACGGACGTCTAAGGATTAGAACGAAGGCCAATGGCTTATAATAATCTTCTCTTTTGACGATACCTATATTGTAAATATATGTAAATATAGGACAAAAAAAAAATTAAAAATTATTGAATAGTCAAAGTGAAGAGTCTCGTGGTTAAACAATAACATTTAATTAAGATATAACAACCAGGGTGTATGTGAAAGAAAAGGATAAAGAAAATAAAGAAGATAAAAAGAAGAAATTGTCAATTAAAATGTACAGAACAATGCGTAGGAAGTTGAGAAATAGGGAGGAAAGAAAGGGGAATGGAAAAAGAAGAGAGAGAGAGAGAGAGAGAGAGAGAGAGAGAGAGAGAGAGAGAGAGAGAGAGAGAGAGAGAGTAAAAGTGAACAGTATTTCCTTCTAGAGCGAGTCGTGGCGGAAGCGATAGCGAATCATTTGGAAAAAATAAGGGATATTCCTGTTTACAGCTGTTTATGACCCGTGGAAGTGCATGTGTGTTAGTAATATGTGTCGAATTTTTCTGACTTTTCAATAAATTTATGAACGCGATCGAAAATACAATTATTTACTTGATATGGAAGTGTTGTATCACCATACACGAAGGTACTTAAAGTTAAATTACCATATGATATGAGGAACTGAAACAGCTCGATGCATTGTTTTTGGTAATAAACGCAAAAAAGAAGTGTTGTGTACTATGTATAGATACACATCTACAAAGAGGTAATCCCATTATATTCTTTATAAATAACTGTTGATTAAGTGAACTGCAATGTTTCCAAGTTGGGCATGAAGAATTTGAAGTTTCATTCTAACCAAATAAAGTGTCTGGAAACATGAGTGTCGCGATTATTTAATGTGTTTTTGAAGTTGTTAAGGTACTCAATTTAACGAGTCTCAATAGATAACGTATTCCATTCTCGAATGGCCAAAGGAACAAACGAGTTGTAATAAAGATTTGTTCTAGAGTGTACTAATTGGAAAATTTTTACATTACGCGAGTTTTAGCGAGTAATATCTCTAACAGATGGTGGAATCAGAGGTGTGAGATAAGGAGAGTTTGAACCAGTGGTCATTTTAGACAAGAGTGTAAGTTTGTGTTTTTATCGTCTGGATTCACGAATTTCCCATCCTATTTCTCGGTGTAACGCTTCAATAGATACTAATTTTGTTGCACCAGTCACAATTCTGGCTGACTCATTTTGTATTGTTTAGAATTCTCTTTTCTTGAGTAATGTGCAGTTGTCACAAACCACATTACCATATTCCAGAATAGGTCATATAAAAGACGTGAATATAATTTATGAAGATTTGCTGTCAAGTTGGGATTTGAGTCTACTCATTACATTCATTCTTGACCAAGTATTTTCATTTATATAGTCTATTTGTTTGTGTCATGAGCAGTCATTCGAGAGAAATACTCCAAGATGTTGGTGCGCGTCAACTTCCTTAATTCTATGGTTGAGACTATATAGTGGTGGATGGACGGGTTTATTATTTTTTTCATAACTTTTCAGTGATTCAGTTTTAGAAGGGTTGAAAGATACGAGACAATTATTTGTCCATTGAGAATTTTTTTCCAAGTCAAAGCTGAGGTTATGAGCGGCTACGACGGGATTATTTGAGATTCGAAAGAGACTTGTATCATCTGCAAATAAACGTATATTGGAGTGCATATTGTGTACAATATCTGTTATGTATATCAAGAAAAGTTAGGGGCTTAAAACGGATCCTTGGGGCACACCAGCTCTAATACACTTCCACTCAGAAAAAAACTCCCGGAAGTATTACTCGTTGTCTTCTGCTTTTAAGATAGCTAGAAAACCATTTTGAAAGGCCTCCTGTGATACCAGTAGTCTTCCATTTATGGACGAGTCCTTTATGCCACACGCGGTCAAAGGCTTTACTTATGTCTCAAAACACAACTCTAATTTCCTTACCGGAATATATTGCTTTGCAAAACATATCATAGAGGTATGGTAATTAATTAACTGTAGAATCACCCGGAATAAAGCCAGAATAAAAATGTTAGAATGTTATTTTCAAGAACGTAATTTAACACGTGTTTAAAAACCAGTTTTTTAACAACTTTGCCAACAGTATTGAGAAGTGATATTGGTCTGTAATTAGATAAGATGGAAGAATGGCGTTTGCTTCTTTCCAAGAGTCTGGAAAGGTTGTTTCTCAAAGAGATCGGTTAAAAGGTGAACTAAGTGGATGTGAGAGTTTCTTAGCCAACTCAGGCTTGGCTTTTCAATAGGCTCTCTTACGTTTGCGTATTGACCTTTTGATTGCCGTTGTAATCAGTGGAGGTTCTGATGGTAACTTTAACAGAGCTGTCCGGAATATATTGGCCATATATCAAGACAATGTAGTCAGTATAGTCATATTTCAAACAATCCCAGTCGGTAGTGGATACTTTATGTCTCAGGAGATTATAGTCGCCTTGGCCATATATCCATATATCCTTACTTTGGGGTTCTCTGTAGTTAAATCCACATTAAATAGGGCAATCTAACATCTTGATGTAATAAAGGATCTCCAACCATGCTGAGAATAAAAAGTTCATTGTTCATTACAAGTAACAGATCTATCAACGTTGAAGAGTTTTCAGTGAAATGAGTGGGCTGATTAATGCATTGGTGAAGGGAAAGCTTATCACATAATGATTTCATTCTTTGATCCAAGAGTCGATTTAGCATATTGAAGTTAAAGTCGCATGTTGCAATTGTATCTCTGATCTTCGTATCAACAGCAATGTGTATGGAGTCTTCTATCATTAAAATATACGCATTGTTTGCATTTGAAGGTCTGAAGAATAAGTCTACCAGAATTTGTCTCTGTATAAATGAAAGTTAAATCCATAAGCACTCTAAATCCTTTAGTTAAAGATCATGTCGCCTTTGGAAATGAAGCAGTTTGTTCACATATATTATGACACCACCGTGAGTATCGCCTACACGATCTTTATTAACTGGGTTGTGGTAAAATTGGAGGGAAAGGTCATCAGAAGAAATGGCTGGATTGAGCCAAGTTTCAGTGAAAGCCAAAACATAAAATTCCCTCAATTGTGCATACAATGTATCTAATGTGGACAAAATACTTTGAACATTAGAGTGCGTAATGGAAAAATGGTGTGAAAAGTCAAGTAGATTGCGAGAAGAAACTCACCTGGTAGATGTGTCGTATGAGAAACTATTAAAAGAGGCTGTGGAATCTGGTCCCGGATTAGGATGAATTTCGCCGGCTATTATGAGCAAGTTCAGCAACCATGTGGTCAAAACTAGGGTAACAAGAACGCGCGCAAGACACAATGTGAAACTGATATTACTTGAATAAGACTAGTTTGCCAGAGTACATCTAGGGTTACCTATCAAGTCACTCCTATATGAAATCAGTGATGACTTGCGCTCTTGAAACAAAATAGATGTAGCCCTATCATCGCATCTTTGGATCACGAATATAATCAAAACGCGAAGCATTAGTGTAAATTTGAGATTAGGACGATAGAACTCATAATGGCAACAGGGATGCTTCTACGAAATTTTAAGTAATTGTCATAATTCGATGAAGAATTAAGCGAGTTTGCCACTATGAAGATAGGTCCCGCCAAATCTACACTACATAAATATACTTTGTTGAGTGGTACTGGTGTCATCACATATCCGCATGATTTTTGCTTCATAAGGATGAGGAACACAGTAAGGAATCAAAGTAAACAGAAGTGGAAAGCAAAAGATGCAAAACAAAAATAACAATGAATGAGAAACCATGTCGAGAGAAAGGTCTTTCTTCCATAAGTTATCGATGTGTGAGGATCTTAAATGTTTGCATTAATGTGCATGATAGTGTAAGTAATAATATAAACTATCAATCGTGGTGATTGTTGTTTTGAGTTTCAAAGGGATCTTGTAATAAAGTAATGCAAAGATGCATTCAAAGGTTTTTGTATGAAGTATGATACTATCAGTTAGGAACAAGTTAGTAGTCATAAACAAATATGCAGTGTACAGTTTAGTTATCATAGGTTTTCGCAGACACTTCAAGTGAATACATACTGTTCGATACCTGCTTACACTGAAATCAAGTGGTATATGGCTATTAGGAATGAGAATTTACTAACAGTAAAGGATACAATTACGTAAAGATAGTATTTGTCAACCACGTCTTTCTATATATGTGTTGAACTTGTGGTAGATACAAACATTTATAGCACAAATGTGTAAACATTCCTCTCTAGCAGTGTTCAAATGACATAATCTGAGAAATTAGCAATCAACCATTAATGTGCAGAAAGAAGCTATGAAAATGTACAGTGATACAAAACACGAATATATAAGCATTGTCGCTGAGAAAGAAAAAAAATAAATGTCAGTCAGGTGTAAGGACGAGAGGCCGTATGTTGCAATTTTCAAAAATACAAAATCATCACGCTGAAGTAAAGAAGGATGTAATGAAAAGTGTAAAAATACAAGTAGTAATAGGACTAGGATAACAACATATTTGTGTTAGGAATAACTGTAGCTCTCATGGGTGATGGGGAAAAACAGAAGATACAAAACAAATATAATGACAAATGAGAACCCATGCCTAGTAAAAAGTCTTTCGTGGCTATGTTGGTATCAAAGTATGAAGATCTTAAATGTTTACAGAAATGTGCATGATAACGTTGCAATATCAAATACGTATCATTTGTATCATATTGTGAGTTTCAAATGGGTCTTGTAAGAAAGTAATGCATATATACATAAAATGGTTTTTGTGGCAAGAAAAACATTATTATCAAATGGGAACAAGGTGGTAGCCATAAACAAAGACGCAATGCACAACTTTGTTGCTATATAATTTTTTTACCACGTCAATTTAGTTCCCACATAATCTTACTTAACATATAAACACTTATACCATAAATTGTCGAAGTTATTGTTAGCGAATACATACTATTAAATAAATGTCTAAAATAATATAAACTGATATCTAGAAATTTAAAGTAAGAATTTAGTAAAAAAGACAATTACTGACAGCGACGAAGAATTCATTAAGCATATTTTCTTACTGCAAAATGTAAAAACAAGGTAGAAAATATGTATAATTTGTAGTAGCACAAACTAACAATTTCTATGAAAATTAGCAAAGCAATAATGATATTAAACGGGTGTTAAACTTGTAATTGATATAGAATACTGTAGAACTAAGTTTATAAACATACTTCTCTAGGTGTGTGTAAAATGACATAAACTGCGAGATTAACAATTAAAGTGCAGAAGAAGCTTTGAAAATGTACAGAATACTGAGTGAAAATTGGAAATAAAATGTCAGTTGGGTGTAAGGGTAAAGGAAACATGTTGCAGTTACAAAATACACAGTGGGAAAAAATAGCAAACTGAAGTAAGGAAAACTGTACAAAAAGGGCAGGTTGGAATAGAAAACTATGTAAAATAGATTAAGACGAACTGTGGATTTCATGGGTCACGAACTGGAGTGCTATATAGACGGACGAGGCTCTGAAGGCTCTTTTGAAAAGAGAATTAAAATCTACATCAAGTAGAAGTTCCGCCAGGTTATCAAAAGAATTGATAAGGTGGATTTTTAAACATTCGTCTTTTACCAAGATTGTTCCATGTGATGTCTAGGCGCTTGAATTTCACTACCTTCCGGGTTTCGAAAAGCAGCTCACTTCTAGGTCAAGTTAGGTTCTCATTAATAAATATTCCACCGTAACCCTTGTCCTTGATATGTGTACCGGCTGTATACAGTTTCTGACGGGCATGATAATTGGCAAATTTGATAAGTATATCCCTGGGTTTGTGTGACTGCCCATTACGTTCGACTCTGTGTAATCTGTCAATTTGCTTCATGTCAAAATCTAGACCAAGGGATTTAGACATTTACAGGACGTATTTGTCAGAGTCCTCGTCATGGGTTTCTAGGACTGCTGTGATCCGGCGGCAGTTTCTGAGGCTATACAATTCTGTATGGTCCGCATTTAGGTGTAGTTTCCAAATGCTATCTCTGAGTTTAGCGTTCTCTGATTTAATTTGTGTAATTCCTGAGCTAAGGGTCATTGTAACATCATCTACTATAGATTTAACAATAGCTGGGTACTGAATATTTCCTGCAGCAGATTAGAGATTTTCAGAAGCTCTTCGTGCCCTTGTGTTATAACAATCTGGGATGATGCTGACCCCATCGTTTGTGTGTCAAAGTTTTGGAGATAACAGGAAATTCTGACATTTTTACTTGTCCAGATTCACTATGTACTCTATTCTTTTTTGTGTCAATTCTATATTCAAGTGATATAAGCTCTCTTTTCTTGTTAGCTGTTTCCCTTCGGGTAGATGAAATTTCACTCATGCTTACTAAGACTAACTTTCTTCTGAACACTATACTACATTATACCTAACATTCTGCTGAACAATATACTACAGAAGTCTCGTGTGTGACTCAGTTACTGGGTTTACATAACGTACAGTTTATAAATAGAGCGGCTAGGTCGAATAATATGTACATTCTGATGACTGTTTGAATGAAGAATGTATTGCTAGGAATCCCCATCTTGGATGTTAGAATTTATAAAAAATATTGATCCACAAACTGCTCATATGAATGTCAGTTACTCATATGAATGTCAGTTACTCATATGAATGTCAGTTACTCATATGAATGTCAGTTACTCATATGAATGTCAGTTACTAGATCTGATACAATTACCTGAGACTAAACATATTCTCTACATTCTGTCCAGCTCGAGGAGAAAACATCCGACTATCCACCCGTTTGATATATAGATACATACATACATACATACATACATACATACATACATACATACATACATACATACATACATACATACATACATACATGCGCATGCATGCATACATACATACATACATACATACATACATACATACATACATACATACATACATACGTATATATACAGATAGAGATGATCATGATGGATTGGTAGAGAAATGGATTAATTGATGAATAGAACATTTTTAATACGCATAGAGAGAGATATAGATGTCTTGACAATGATTGCAACATACGGTACTGTGAAAAGATATATATATATATATATATATATATATATATATATATATATATATATAGAGAGAGAGAGAGAGAGAGAGAGAGAGAGAGAGAGGGAGAGAGAGAGAGGTAAGTAGATAGTATAGATAATAATATGATAATAAATGTATACAAAGTAATTTTTCCATCGTGAATCGATGAAAACTATACCAGATAACAGGATATAATAACGAGTGTCGAATTACACCCTTGTAAGTGGCATGCAATGTCTTTGGAGAAATTAATTACACAAAAGTACACCCAAAACAAATTATCTTTTGGTATTCACTTGTGTCGTAATCTGAATATTTTATTCGATGTCATTGTAAAAGTTGTCTGTTTCAACATTAATGCACAGTGAATCTGTATCAGCCATTAAAAGTTTCATTTAATCACCATATTTGTACTTTAGTTTGTTGTAATAGAAGTCTTACATAAGCAACTTACGTACTTTTAAGACTATAAAGTCTCCATAAATTGTCTTTTTTAAGTTTTTCTTCTTTTTCATCTGACTAATACCATATCTTCATCTATTATTTTCCTTGCAAATGAAATATCCTTTTTCTTTTCGTCAATGAATATTTTACACTCGTTTTCTTTCTTAAATGTTCAATCTGTTTTCCGAATACATAATTATTCCTTAGCTTAAAGAAATATTTTTCAAATTCATTGGCTGCATTTTGCGTGAAAAATGTGTTAAGATCTATGTATGGTTTTAACCATGGCTCTTTGTTGAATATAACTGCTTTATGTATCTTGTTCAGTTTTAGTCCCATCGGGACATACAACTTCAAACTACGATAACGAATAACATATCTTTGTTTGTTTTTCAACGTGCATAATAATTTAGCAACTAATGGCTTTGTTCCATTTGTATCGCCTATCAATTTCTTTTGTAATAGGTATTACGTTTTCTGGAGACAAAGGATAATGTTTAAAATAGTCCTGCAAAATTCTGTCGTATTTCTAAATCGGCATATAAAAGTCCGCTATATACATTTTCATCACACCAATACATTAAATTTTCTTCGAATACTTTCATTTGTTCCTTGTTTGCCCACTGAAACGTTTCTTACATGCATGAGTAGACACACGTACCAGTCATATAAATTATTGGAGTCTAGTTATATGTTGAATGACCTTGGTTTTAATTTATCATATTTTTTTATCATCTTTTATATTACTTTTGTTGTTCACATAATTCTCATGATTTGCTATAGTGTATCTATTCATGGTCATGCTTAGTCCTCCTCTAATTCCAGATTTAATCAATAAACACATATCATAATCTGCAATCAATTCTAATTCTACCATAGATGTTTCCAAAATAGCATCATAAGCTAGTCTTGGTGCAGTAAAATAATGCCCTGTGTCAAGTTTATAATTATTCATACACACAGATCGAAATTCTTTTTAAAAAAATATCACATAACATCAGCATATCTTTGTATGCGTAGTAGTCATGAAGAGCACTGAGAGAATTTAATTTAAAATGTTTCATAACATCTTTTATATTCTAGTAATCCTCTTCACTAATCCTTAATTTGGCAAGCTTTGAATACAAATGTATATATTGTTGGCTGTTCGGATTCATTAAACTTTTCAAATGAATCAATATTTTCATGTGGATAATTATCTTGTTACATTCATTCTCTTTTTTTATTTTCCATCTGCCATTGCCACATGAACTTGCTTCATCCTCAAATAAGCTCAATTTTAATTGTTTCTGTGCAATTTATCATCGTCTAGATTTTTGCAAGTTGACATAGTGATTTGTTCATAAACCAATAACTATCTAGAAATCTTAGTGTCCCTTTTATGAGAACCTCCTTTCCATCTTTTTCCAAATCCATCAGTTATAAAATCTATGATACTTTTCGGTTAGGACCATTGTTAACATAAGCCTTAATAATAAGATGAGACTTGTATCCAGGTATATTATGAATCAACAACGGAATGTAGTTTGGATATGTATAATTTAAATTATACCCAATATAAGCACGACCTCTATATTTTCCCATTAAATGATCATCGTCTCTTACTGTTTCTTTTGGTTCTTCTTCCCGTTTTCAGTAATATTCTTTTCACAAATATGACATAGGTTGGCCGAATAATAATGCTCTTTGTCTTCTTTAGTGATTATCATTGTTTCAGCGTTTCTTGTCCTTAGTTCCCCATAAGCAGTTGTGAAATTGACTGCAAATATTCGTAAAATGTAGTTATGTAGTCTTCTCTATAAACTATAGGCTCATATTCCTTAAGATAAAGGCAAAATTCTGATGGCATGTGTTTTGCCGATTTTATTGCCCATGATATATAAGACGACACGACAACTGCTACGCTTCGCTAGGACTGCTTTAGACTCCTGTTTACAGTTATTTATCGCCTCAATAATACTTCCAGAATCACAATATAGAACAAAAGGAACCTTAAGTTGATTTTGGTAGTATAAACTTTAACAACCGAACCCATTTCTGGCATTATCTCTAATGTTTTATCTATTTGGTTGCATATAATCTTGTGTGTTCTTTTCACTTTAGCTCAGAATAGAAAACAATTTAAGCACTTCTTCCAAAAATATGTTTCAAGTTCTCTTGCTTATTTCAGATGAAGCCAATTTGGATAAATCTTGTATTCCACAAAAATGATAATTACTTTTGTTTTCATTATATATTTATCAACATATCGATATGACTACCTTTTTCTGTTTCTGCTATTATTCTAACTGCTGTTATTTCGTTTTCTACTGGTTCATACACATTGGTATATTAATACATGTCATTTTCAAATGATTTTGTATCTTGTACATATAGACATTTATCAAACCAATATTGCATAAGGAAAACATATTACTATCATTTTGTACATGTATGCAGGGTTTTGCTATATTTTATATCCAATTTGGTAAATATATGTAAGATTTTCCTCCTAATGGTCGAAATAAATCTGTACGTACAGTTAAATAACATATTTCATCAAGAAATGATACCTCATCTGCTGTTATTTTATTTCTAAATTTTTATTTTTAGCTCATGAAACATTTTTTCAAGTTCACTTTCTATTCATTATGGTTCTTGTTTTGTGTAATACCAATTTCTATACATTACATTAAATAATTTGCCACTATCATTTATTCTACCGAGCTTAACAGCTAAAAAAAGATGGACTATTACTGGATATAATTATGTAATTGTTTCAGTTATATTGTATTTAAGTATGGTTTAACTTCTTGAACAAAATACAGTCAAATCAATCAAAGTTTGATGTTGATTTTCTATTTTGACAGGCTCAAATCTATATTCATTTAAACGTTTATCAAACTATTGCTGTAGCGTATAGGTAATATTTCTTTCCGTTCAGTTTCTTTTACAAAATCCTTTAAATTATCTTTCGATTGGAGAACCACGAATGCCACTAACCTCTAGAAAAGGTTGTAATCAACTTTTTTCCGATTTTTGTGCTGCTACACTAGATAAATATCCTGATAATATTGTAGTAATAATATTTTTCGTTTCGCTTGCAATTCATGCTATTGTATCAATCCCATTTTTTAGTATATTGGCAATTGGTGGTATTGTATTAAACCCTTTTTTGGTTACCTACAGTCACAATCTGTCCTAATATTTTATAAATCGTATTTTGATACCTCTTCTGTCAGATTTCTGTATCGAACAAATTCTGTGATATTTACGTAGCAGTACATTATTTAAAAAAAATTGTTTCATATCCTTTAGTACCATTTTCATCAATAAAACTGGTGCAATTTACTTTTTATTATTGAACATCGCTGCTCTTGTTATAGTTTTTCCACACTTAAATGTAAGATTTCTTTGGTTGTATTCGCTGCTTTTATTATTTCCTCCACTATTATACCAGTGAGATTTCATTATATTTTCACAATCTGTACATCGTATGTACTTTCAATTTGACTTTTCATTTCATCAATAGACTTAATTTCATAACACATTTTATATAAAAATGATCCCATTTTATATAATGTATTTGTTTACATATGTGTACAATATTTAAAATTAAATTAGGAATAGAGACACTTTCATTTTTTCCGGCTCCTAACTATTCAAAGATTCATCATATCGCTTCCATTTTAATAGTACATATTTTAAAATCCATTCTTTTAGTGGTTAAAACATTTTCAACCTTGAAGACGTCATCTTATTTATTGTATGGAGATAACTACTCCTCATCAAATTTTCGGTCAATATCCACTCCATAGAAGTCATCTAATTTATACACCACGGAGTCACCTAACATTACTTGTTTGATTTTAAAAGTCTCTTCCGTGAAATTAGGATGATAGCCTTTATCAAAAATAGACTTATATGTTGAGACCCTAAATTTCTCAGCTATTTGATATGATGTCATTCTATATGTATCGGTTGTAAGATGGTCAAATAAGCTCATCCATACGTTAGATCTATTTTCTTTCTTGCTTGCTTCAGCCGGCGACATGTCTATAATATGAGTTACTACATCCGTCAAGAAAGTTTTGTAATATATCTACCTATTTTCTGGTTTCATTTTCAGTAAAATATTTCCGCATTCTAGTCTCAAGATTTCAACTAAACCACTTCTCTCTCCACTTCTGATGCTTTTGGTCTGAGTAAGTTTAAATGTATTGGATATTTTATTTCTCTAATAATTCCTTCATACTTCGGTTATAGAATTCGTTTCCTTCATCGAAATTTATTTTTGCTGGCTTTTACTCTTTAAAGATCTCTATAAAAGCGTCGCATACGCTGTCTACCTTTGTTGTTTTAAATTTCTTGGCCCAGGCGTATTCTAAGAATACATCTATCACTGTCAAAATATATTTATATCCATTGTTGAATTTTAGAAACGCTTGTATATCAACTATATCTGCTTGAAACTTAGAACCCTCCTAAACGGAAACTTTTTTCAAGCCTGCTTATGTAATGTAAAATTACATTCTCTAGTCAACCAATGTATAAGTTCAGAATATTTTATCGGTCTTTTCCTTTATTGTTGCTATCAAGTTTAATTTGGCCCCACAATTGAATAATATTTGTCATATATATATATATATATATATATATATATATATATATATATATATATATATATATATATATATATAATATTTTTGATTAATATAGGTAGGATTTTCCATTTTCTTGTTCACGTTAGTAGAATTGTCTGTCATTTATTTTAAAAAAAATTATGCATGCATTGTTTAGTGCTGATTAATAGTCTTGATTTTGTTTTAGACACACACATTGGTAAGTAGTAGTAACTTCATCTGTCTTTCGTGATAAATTAATATTACATTATCTTATACCATACTACTTTTATGATGAATGTATAAATAATCATGCATGTTGCCCCTACCATGTGCTATGTTGAGATAATTATAAATGACAGCATTTGTTGTAAGCATTTGTCACAACTTTGATTCCGATGCGCTATAAATATGTACATAGTCATAAATAACTTATTCATAAAAACACGTTGCTGAACAATAACTTCCTGGTTGGAAAGCGTAAGTGAACTAATAGTTTGTTTCATTTATTAGATTTCGCTTCATTTAATATATTGCGCATATGACAGATATAACCAGTCTAGACTTTTCCAAGTCATGTAATATCCGGGTTACCTTCTGGAAATTCCAGGCTGACAGGTTGCAGAGATCCCACAACGATTTAAATGACGAAGGAAATAATTAATAGTGCAATTAATATTTTTTCGCAAAAATGGAATTGTTTAGTGGATGAACTGAAGCTATTGTTACGACTCTATGGCCTAAAAATAATGTAACAGAAGGAAAGTGACACCAACAAATCAAGTAAAAATCAACAAGCAATTTATTTCTAGATAATTAAAATGAAAAATCAAAAAGACACTTACAGTAATGTGTATTAAAATCCAAATAATCCAATAAGAATTAGTGTTCTAATCACAAGTCCTAATATAGAATGTTCCGAATGCACGGGTATCCTTGAATGTTGTGATATACCAATGGTCTTTAAAGTCCTGATGTACTAGTAGTCTTTAATGTGCTGATGTCAAAATGAAGTACTCCAAAATATCTCTGAATAAGTTCACATAAATTCCAAAATCATCAATTAAAAATCCAAAATCCAAAAGTCTTCCGAGCACTGTTATAATCCAATGAATTTTTAAATAATTCCTCTCTTAGAATTTTGAATTACTTTCCACAACTGTAATAGCTCTTTACAAGACTGATAGTAATGTCGAAACTCAAAAACTGTCCACTAAACATGGTATATATAAAGATTGGTCACATGACAGAATGTTCTAGAATATGAGTCATCTTAATCGAATTTTACTTGTATGGACATGACTTTTTACACATAACTCTAAGGATTTTCCAGTTTTATCTGTAAACAAAATCAACCTTGACCTCAAATTCAGTAAACATTTTGTTTATCAAAACTATCCTTTGGCTCAAATCTGAAGTAAACAACCTAATTCAAGGACACTAGTTAAACATATTTTTCCTGATAAACAACATAAGGATTTAAGCAAAGTTTAAAGTCAAGAAACATTTATAATTTCCTAAAATATCTATAAGACTATATAAACATCATACATAACACTATCAATTAAGGAACTCAAACAGGATTGTAAGAATTTAAAAGTGGCATTAAGGACAAATCCGAAGATATCAAGGAGGATAATCTATTGTCATAATGTTACCATCAGAAACAAGCATATCCCGTGACAGAAGAATCGCAGCTGAGCCGAATATAAAGTGTAATAATCTTGCAAACTGCATTGAAAACATTACTCAGGTTTGGCCCTTCATTTGAGAGCGATAGCAGAAACTTTCTTTTATAATGTTGTATTTTTGGTGGAGCTATAAAGAAAGTTAATGAATTGTTTGAAATTAATGGATCTGTATTTGTTCCATTCTTGCAAAAAAGCGGAATCAATTCCATATGTCATACAGTGTACTGTATGTCTAGACAAGACTTTTATCTTTAGACAGATGTAGTTTACTAGTCTGGTAAACAATTCAAGGTCCAATTCCGTTTGGGCCAAAGTACGTAAATTGGCAAAGTCTCGCAAAACAAAAACCCGAGCGCTGCCAGGCCCGCTGTGCCGACAAAACTCTATTGAATTGGCGTGAAACTAGTGAAGTGTATGGAAATAAGATCTCGTCAGTGATATATAGAGTCCTGTTTTGGGACAAAGTATGTAAATCAGCAAAGACTCGCGAAAACGACAGAGCCCTTCGAAGCCCGCTATGCTTATAAACTATATAGGTCTGTTGTGAGTTAAAACTTAAATGGATATCTTCGATTTACGGGCATTGCCGTATTTAACTAATCAGCAACTTGTCGCATTTAATTAGTAATCAGTTTGTAATCAAAAGGATACTCCAGACACATTAATAACTTTGTATGTTTGCTATGTTTTAATTTGTCTACACTTTCCCCTTGTATTTCATATGGTATCGTACGATTTTTCATCGAAAATACACTCGAGAGATTGATCGTCTCGACTGCAAAACAAAACAATAAATCTAGTGTTTTCGCGGAAGTCACAGACAATTGCACTTCCACCCATATAGATATTCCATAATGCCTGCTACTGAATGCTTACTTAGTTAGAATGGTTGCTTTCCTTTTTACATCATGTATGTTCGCTCAATCGTCTATAAATCCAAAGTATTTATCTCCTAGTACATAACAATAAGCAATTCTAAACATTTATCTAATTTGTCATCATAATCTATTAGAATTGCATTGTCGTCTTTAAAAAGCCATTTTCCGTTGTAAGTTTTATTGTACATAAGTGTTGGGCAGATAATCACAATAAAAAAATTTAAAAAGATTTTGTGGTCTGTTTCAATCAAATCTAGCATAAACTTTGTCTTTCCGCAATTTGTAACGCCACATAAAGTTATATTATGTAGTTCTTTTAGGGCAATAATTAGCTGGTAATCTCAAGAAGAGAATAGATCTGTCCGGCTGTTTTACATATTTAGCTGTGCTTCAGAAATAAAATAAATATACATTTTGTGCGCATCTGTGTTTTCTTTCCTGTTTATATGTAGGTGTATTCCCCGCTGTACATTAACTAATTTATGTCCAGTTCCATGCAATCTATTATCGTGTGTGCTTCTTAAATCCATCCATACACAATAGTGATCAGTATGAAAATTGCTTACACAATTACCAATAATTTCGATGTGTTTTTGTTCTTCATCGAAGAAATATTTAGTTGGTTCCCTAAATTGCTTATCTATTTTATATATCTGTGAATAAAACATGTTTGGTAAAAGTTCCACGGTAATCATTTCCTTTTTTCTATCCCTATATTGAAATAATTCTCAGGATTAGTTTCCCCATCGTTCTTACAGACTAGTAAGACTCCTTGTAGACTCATGTACAGAGTATTAAGACTCCTTGTAGACTCATGTACAGAGTATTAAGACTCCTTGTAGATTCATGTACAGAGTATTAAGACTCCTTGTAGACTCATGTACAGAGTATTACATTTGTTAATGTGGTATCAGTAGGTGTATCAATGATTCTCTCACTTGTGACATAATCGTAAAAGAAAGAAATTCCATTCCTATATTTGTCGTTTACAGAATTAGCCATCATTTCATACGTAATCGTATCGTATAGGAGGCAATCTATATTGCTGTGTAAGAACAAATGGATACAATGAACAATGATCTGTCACTCTCTGAAAATCGAGTGGAATTCTGAATTTCTTTCCGGATACAATATACTGAACAGCTTCTGTGCCCGTGTTTTGTGTATTAGCTGCTCCTGATCTCAACTTACAGTGTTTTTCATTTATTATGCCCTGCTCTAATTTATTTGTTCTCACATACGTTGATAGCAATAAATCTTTAAACGTCATACAAATGGCATAATCATTTAGCCAAAAATATCATCCTATCATAAGAAGTGCTTATGTCTTGAATCAGTAATCTTCCAAGATTGTATACAGCTGAATTATTTTCTTCCCCTTCAAACTTTATATCAAATGATACGAAGGAATTACCAGGCACAATCAAAACATTAGGTCGTAGTGTAGGTACTACAACTTGTAAACGTTGTTTTGGTTTTATACTACCTGGAGTGTGTGTAATATAGTCATATCTAGGATTAAGATGTTTAGCACCCTGTTTTTTTCTTTCTTGTTTCTGAGTAGTTATATATCTTCCATATGCTGCCATATTTTCTATTTATTTAATTAAATTTAGTTTATACTTGTTTTATGACTAAGTTAATGTATAGCCTTCATAAATGAGGGCTCGCATTTCAAGTGCAATAAATATATAATCATAATTCTTCTGCTTATCAGAAAGCTAATAAAAATAATCAAGTCTTGGTTTCTTATCTTTATTTATACTAGCATCAGAATTATTGGAAGAATATAGGGAGAAAGCTTCATCCAAATTATTTAAATGCTGCGTAGTCAACCCGTGCTCTCTTAATCTTTCATTTAAGTAATCTAGTGTCTTTGCTTTGTTTTCAATGAACTCATCAGTTCCTTTTCTGCACTTGCTCAATTGCTTTATCGTGTCTTACTCTATCATCGTTTGCGCCACTTGGATCAAATAATTTTTGCAAAAAGAAAATTCCTGTGAATGCTAAAGCAATAGCAACTGCTCCTCTGAATATTGATGCTATTTTTGGTCGTAAATTGTTATGCTGTCCCCGATATCAAACTTAAAGTTAAAAGGCTCATGTATATTACCACATGCTAATGCAATTATTTTAATAAAAGAAAATAAAATATTGTTTTCTTCTAAATAATATATTTTAAATTATTTTATGACTTTATTTAATACTTGCTGGAAGATAGGTTTGAATTTTATTATTTATCAGTAAGTCAATAGCAGATATTAATATACTTCCAAGTATTAGTGTTTAAGTTTTAAACAAATTAACATGTACCAGATTTATTTATTTTAATAAAATAACATTCTTCTATGCCTTTTATAACGTACAACTTTTATTCAGCAAACCGTGATGGGGCATAGTTACATCAAAAGTAGTAGCTACTATTTTTTGTTGTGAAAGCAGACAATATATCTAATAAACCATTTATTCCTTTTTTAAGCTATATATATATATATATATACATATATATATATATATATTTATATATATATATATATATATATCTACAAAGAGATAGAGAGTACGAATTAAACTTTTCTAACCTGTATGATAATATTTCTTCGTAAATATATATATATATATATATATATATATATATATATATATATATATATATATATATATATATATATATATATATATATATATATAATATACATGGTTCTCTAGTTGCTTCAAACAAAATAGTACATTTCGTGTATAACGAAAACAAAAATTAATATACTTCCAGGTTGTTCAACATTGTATATGTCTAATTTTTTCTTAAAACTATTTTAAAAACAACAACAACAACAACAACATCAACAACGATAATTTAATTATCCTTTTCGCCTATTTCTCTGCTTAAGTTAGTTTTTAATCCTTTAACTTCTTGATATATATATATATATATATATATATATATATATATATATATATATATATATATATATATAAATATTACTTTCTTCTAAATATGTTTTTGATTCTTTTATTCTATAATATTTTATTTTTGTTGAGGTCCTCCAGGTTTTTGTTATTACAACTTCTTTATTCATATTTTCTTCAAATTAATTACTTGTATTATTTACCATTAAAACAATGCATAATTTTAAATCATCAATAGTTTGGATGTTTAAGTTTATAAAAACTGAATATCAACCTGACTTTTTTATTTTAATAGCATGAAAAATATGAGTGAATCTCTTTAAGGTAGAACATGTATTCAGTAAAACGAGATGAAGCATAGTCAAATCCGTAAGTGGTAGCTACTGTTTCTGGAGTTGTGAAAAAAGAGAATATGTCCAGAAAAGGTTTTAAATTTGATCTTTTACCTTCTGCATATAATAAATAAATATTATTCTTTTGTTGTATTAACCACAACACCATCGTTTGGTGTATAACGAAACTGATAAAGTAATATACTTCCAAGTAGTTCTTTATTAAATGCTAACCTTGTATTGTGATCATTCAATTTTATATTATAGTGATTCAACGTTTTATTTATTTGTTGTTTTGTATGTTTTATCTTTGACTCCTCACTAACAGTTTGTAAAGGGTGTAAAACAGTTGATAGAGTAATTAATATATTAATAAATAATATCTTGGGCATCTTAAATCTTTTCTTGCTATCATCTTTTTGTGTTTTGCAATTCTAATAGCTTAATAGATTTTTTTTATTGTTCAAGTTTAAGTCATTATTTAGAGATTGATTTAGTACTTCAGGCCTTGCAGCGCCTTTCTCGATGAATTTAAAATTTAAAGTACTAAGTCACCTTAAAGATACTTATGTCATTTATTGAATCCAACTTAATTTGCTTGAGATATTCTAAAGATTTATGTAATTGTCATACCATTAAAATCTATTACTTTAGTCTTTATCTTTGATACTAATATTTAATCTGTTTATAGTACCTCTCTGTAATTGCTTATATGGGCTATTAACATCGTAGGACATAAAATCATAGTGAAATAGGTTTTTAATAGGTAGGCACTCTAATAGAATAAAGTAGAAGCCGTTTCAATAATTCTTGTATTATTTAGTTGACCAAAGAAGATATATGGTATTTTTTGCTTCAAAAATCATCAAACTGTATCTGATTTGGTAGATGTATTTATAGCTCTCTGACTATTAAATCCTAGTACGTTCGAGTTTTAGTTGGTTATATACACTGTGCGATTAATACTCTCAGTTACTAAAAGTTTAGAGTTATGTTTTTGACATTCAACATCTCTGCTTTCTTCATTGTCACAATTACCTAATTCCTTCCTTAACTTTTTTGATGTACATTTCTAAATTATAAAAGCCATCTGGTATTGGTAATGATATGGTATTTGTTTCATATTTCCTGGTTAATGGAGTCTCTAGTATTTGCCGGCTTGGCGGTGATTTGTTTTATAACACCTATTCCTAAGGCAACTATGCCACCTATTAAACAATATATTTTGCTTGAGTTATTCTATTTAGTTCTCTCAGTCATGAAGTTATTTTTCTTCTTGCACTTTTTTTTAGAACTTTTCCGCTGGCTTTTTAAAGTTTTTATTATTATTTTTTCCACGTTGTTTTTGTATATGGTCAACTCCACAATGATCTTTCTTTCTTTGCAAAGTTTTCTTCTCTTCTGATATAGGAACCGTAGAATTGTATTCAGTTTAACTTTCATCACCTACCGTTTATTTTACAACTAAATTCCATTTTTAGTAAAGAGTTATTCAAGTTATTTTCAAATTATTATTAAAACCTTCAAGTTATCTTCTAGTTTTTTTTCATGTTATCTTCAAGATATTTTCAAGTTACCTTCCAGTTATTTTGAACTTATTGACTTTCTAACGCAACTAGCAAATGGTCCCCGTCGCTTTCCTAAAATTAATGAGGCTTAAGATCTATCAATCTATCACTTAATGCTGAAATTGATAATCCCACCTAAAATATAACAAAACCACTAACGTATCTGTTTCCGTTTGTTGTTATGTAGTTTTCTTTTAACTCTTTCTTTAATTAATTTAAATTATAATAAAAAAAAGAAATGTATTCATCAGAGATGTTACTGCCAGTATTACTACATCTGAAAATGACTTTGATATTTTAGCTGATCTAGCATTTACAAAAATTTAATATGTTTTCTTGATTTGGGGGAATACGTTCTATCCAACTCCTTGCCATTTAATTGTTGGCTAGTTATTTCCTTGTATGTTCCGTGAAATAAACTAATTTTTAATTTTTGGTTTGTTCTTTATAAAAGTTGGCTTCATTGTTATGATCTTGCTCAGATTCTTACAACAGCCAGTTCATTTTCAAATTGGTTTTGATCCATTTAATTAGTGTAAAATGACTAAAGTAGGCATTAGTCAAGATTTTCATAAGTATGCTTATATTAAAACTTTTGATGACTATCATGATAAAGATTATGAAGTAAAAACGAAGCACCCTTTATATAATAATGTATATGATGATGGGTTTGAAAACAGGCAGCTCAGCAATTAAATATACAACTAATTGTTGAATACAAAGAATTTATCAAACATAGTTTAAATATTGATGAATTACAATATCAAATAATTAAGAACAAATTTAGTAATAGTCAAATAACAGTGTATTAAAATGAAATCGGTAAAATGTATGATTATACGTTCTTAATAGGGTAAGCACAATATTATCACCTAATTCTATAGCTACACAAACATGTGAAAAAATAATAAAAGATGGAAATATATGGCATTCAAAATATTACAAACCAGCTAAACTATTGCAACAAGCTACTTCTAGGCCACCTACTGAGGAAATTGAAAAAAAATGCCGCATTTAAGTAAATAAAAAATTAATAAAATAAAAATAAAAAATAAAAGATAAACATTGGAACCAAATATTACAAATAGACAAACGATAAAACTAGCTAGGAACATAGAAATATAAATATATAAACGTAAATCAAGAATTTGATCAGCAATTAAAAGACCCACAATCAATGTTAGATATTTTGGAGCTGATAAACCTGCTACATTAATTACGATTGAAGATGAAAGAGAATTAAATGGGTATGTAGATGCTGTAAAGATTATACATTTTATAATAAATTCAATGAAATAAGACGTTGAAACATATAACAAAGAAATAGATGACATAACAAAAGACATCTGTAGAACAAAAAATTACAACTGAAAAAGCTAAAATGCTGGAACTTTTGGAAAGAGTTGAAAGCAAAAGAGCACAATTATTAGGCATTTAACAGAATTAGAAAATAACTTTAGAGAAAATATCATCAAGATAAATCTCAAAGTTAGAGAAAAGTTGCCATTATGTGAAAAGTTGAAACAACTGTGTAAAGAAAAAGGTGTAACAATTGCTACAATTCTGTAAGCTATTGGTATGATAGCATGTACCCTTGGTGTAACAAATTTTGTCAGACATTTAAGAGGAAGTAGAAAGAGTAGTGGTAGTGGTGGAGGTTTCAATGGATTCCTTCACCGATAAATTAGAAAAGGTATGAATAATATTGTCAGTTGTTTGTTTCATTTAGGCAGAAAAGCAGCAACATTATTGCCTAGTATCATTGGTAGTGTAATAAGCTGGTTTCTTACGTCAGTCGGAAAAGTTATGTTAATTCTTGCATTAATTAGTTTGTTCTCAGCAATTGTACTAAAGAGTTTATATTTAGTAACCAAAAGAGCAAAAAGAACTAATTTAAAAAATAAATTACGCCTGCTCCTGGACCCATAAACATAATTATCAATGTTTGTTTATCTGTTTCATGATCTTTATTATTAGTTATGCTACAGCCACTTTTGTTCTTTTTTATCTTCATCATCCTTTTCGCTATTATCATTTCTTATAGTTACAAAAGTATTAATCGTCTTGTTATCATCGTTTTCACTGTTTGCCATTTGCCAAATTGTTGTAGATTTTTTTTTTCAGCTTGTTTGGTTCCATTTGTGTCACCTCAGTATTTATAGTATCATTTATTCCTAAAACGAATTAAATTTGATGACTTCCGTAAATTGTTATTGTAACCTACTGTGCTAGATATTTTCATCACCTTATCACTAGGTAAAAGAAAGATACCATCAACGGCAACTGTATAGCTGAATTTAAATTGTTATTTCAAAATATATTTGTGACATTTTATTGTGATGTTATTGTCTGAGTCATAGTCTTGTTCACCTACATTTTTTTTCAAACAGCTTTTAATGGTGTCTTGAACAGTATAAACAAATTGTGTAATAGTTATTTTATTTTGTACTTGAGAACCTAAGGTACATATCACATACGACCTAATCCTCTGATTTAGGCGCAATATTTTCTCATCCTTTTTCCATCTGGTGTTACTAGAGAGTTATAATACTCGGGACTGTTCGTATCCACCATCCACTAGTCCCCCATTTGTCTGCTTCATATCTTTCATGTCTACTTATGTCATCATCAGTCATTTCGCACTCCATTTTGTATTATGTTCTAGGTCCATTAAGAGGAGTTAAATTCTTCGCATTTAGATATATGCAATCATTACGAGAAGGAATATTAAAGTTTGTACAGATTATATTAAATTGAATTAGATTTATGATGATTTATTAAAGTTATTACAGATCATATTAAATTGAATTAGATTTATGATGTTGTCCGATGGATTAATATCTCTATAAGAGCGTTATTCCTGACTATTTTACTTTACATTGATTTCCAGTTATGATCGGTGCTTCACAAATCATGATGATAGGAAGCAAACGGTAAACATTCATAAATGAGTATACTATAATTCGCACTTGCATTTCAACTTACATAAGGTTGTAAAACTTTCAGATTCGGGATGTAGTCGTCAAAACATTAGAATAGTTGCTCTGTCAGACGGTGAAAAAAAAGTACAATCTACTAATTTAAAAATTATATAAATCTCTACATGGTAACAACGAGTTAAACAGACATACTATAAGTGTCTACCTTTCAAGTATTTCTTCCTTTCATTCAATTTTTATTACTACTATTTTTATGAAACCCCCGTGTGGATCAGTTGGTGCTCAATTAAATGGTAATAGCTTTAACTTAACTTCGCTTTAATGTGTTTTTTAGAATAATTTTGCTTGTCGACTGAAAAGACTTTAAAAATAAAGAACATACGCATATCTATAAAGTGACTGAATTCGGATAGTTTAACATAATATTGATACAACATGACCTTTCAAGAAAATGTGACGTCTATCGTGGACTATATTATTTAAAGAACTGTTGAAATAGTTGAATTTTAACGCTGTAATTATCCCAATAGGTTGGGACTCAAAGTAAGCATGATCAACACGAAATGAAAATAAATGTGCATGTTTGCTATTCAAACAGACGACTAAAATTACTTATATGTGACAGATCTTAAAATCATCATAAAATCAGACACATTACACCAACGCTAGTCCAGTACCTAACTGCAACATGCATTTTTTTTCACAGGAAACTTGGTTTAATGCCATTCACTTAATTATAGTGTTGTTTCAAATCGGGTTTAAGTACACTGTCATTCATTTAAAGAGAGTTTAATTCAGTCCAATTTGCTTTTCATTTAGACGGCTTAATTCATGTTGTTTTTTTATGCCGTAAGAGATTCTAAATAATAATAATAATAATAATAATAATATTATTATTATTATTATTAATATTATTATTATTATTATTATTATTATTATTATTATTATTAGTAGTAGTAGTAGTAGTAGTAGCAGTAGTAGTTGTAGTATAAATACTCATAATTTACTTAGACGTTAATTTGAGGAGGTGGGTGACCCTTGAGTTGGATTTATTGCTAGCATTCTAAATGAAATACATTGATAATGAATTAATATTTCTGAAGTAAGGAATCAAGGAACTAACAGCAACAATAGACATTTAATAATCGGTTCAGCATGCTTCGTCAAGAATAGCTAACTACGGCATTATGCTTCATATTTTTATAAAAGGATTTTATTAAATATAAAATGTGGGGAAAATTTCGTATTTACCGATGTTTCGTTTTATAGCATTGTGGTAAGGTATAAGTTCTCGATATCTTTTCCGCATAGGACAACTTTCACAATGCACAGGGTGTTATATATTTGCAAACTCTTCGCTTTAAAAGTGGCAATTGTCCTTCCCAGTGACATTGTTTAGGCGATTCCGGTTACGAGTCGAGATGACATTCCGGCTACGAGTCGAGATGACATTCCGGCCACGAGTCAAGATGACAGACTGTTGAAAGTGACTCGAAGATTGATTGCTGTTAGAAAGTTTGGATTTAATTTTGGATATAATTTGATTTCATATGGAAAAGTACACGTCTTAACTGTATCTATGAGCATCTTGACAACATTTCGAGTTTTCATAACGAATCATTTACAGTTATTTACCGTAGTGAAAAATAGCAGGTTTTCGAAGTAGGTTGCACAATAAGCCAGTCTTATAAACTAGTCCCTTGTGTATCTTCATATTCTGAATTCATCTCCATTATTTACATTAAAGCTTAATAGGATTCTTCTGTGTGATTTGTGAACAGTTTATGAACCTTATGACAACAGTGAATCGGTAGACCAATGTATCGACGATAGACCGGATGTGTCACTGACGTCAAAACTATAACCATCATGGCGACTTTCGTATCCCAGACTATCAGCGTGAATATGTGAAATTAATTGGCCATATCTTTAACACTCCGCAGTGGATTTGAATAAAAGTTTGGTGTATATCTACATTCACACAATATATTCGTTCAAGGCAATATCATAAACAGATTGACGGGGAATTTAAAAAAATAAAATAATATCCTCAAATTTAGAATGTTCTGAATGTTATAGTTTTCTTCTTTGTTCTTTTAATGAGTAACGTTAAGTGTGTTATCATGCTCCGAACATGTGTTCAGATGTTCGTCAATCTGATTTGTAAAAACATAACGAAATCGTTGATCTGGATGTATTTTAGCATATCTTCCTACTCATTAAATAGAGGATAAGGGCAGAGTCTTTAAGGAGAAGAAAACGCTTTGTCACTTGCTCTACCCAACTTATGCAAGAAAAGTGACGATATATGGGCATGCTTTAGCTCATGTAACGTTTGAAATATTTGCGAAAAGGGCTGAATGTTTGCTTTATGTTTGAATTCATCTGAAACCATACTTATAAGTTTGATCCCCTATGCGTGGGCAAAGGTATTGATCATTCAAACTAAATACCGCGATTTGAAATATCGCTCTTAAGCATATTTTTGTTGTTGTTGATGATGATTTCCTGGATTCTATGAAATCACGATTCTCCTCCTCACTGTCTAAATATAAACAAATATATTAGACAATAAAATTTAGTTTCATGTTCAAAATAATAAGGGTAAATTTTGAGTATGTACTGGGGAAGTTTCGTATATCACCAGGCTTGGTATTACCGTTGGAATCATCCGGAAGAGAATGTATCCGTTCACATTTGGTAAGATAATTATACCATAAACTTGAGAAAGGCGGCCATGTTACGGGACCATAAATCTTAGCTGATGTTCACAACACGCTGGATTTTTCAATAAGCCAAAATGAAGAGTATAACATTTTGGGACCCAATTGATCTAGTCTGTAAGACCCATTTTATTAATGCCCAGTTTTCTGAATTCCCATTATATTTTTAACTGTAAGAGCGTAATAATATACTAGTACCGTCTGGAAAAATATATTAGAGGGTATACTAGATAAGAATCCTGCGAACGAAATTAATGCATGAATGTTGGAAATAAAATATATCTGGAGACTAAAAGTTCCGCCTGTTCAAAAGTTTACACTGAGACAAAAATCGTCATTAATACAATGTATTGAGATTATTTTTCTATTTCTTCAGCCTTTATATATTGTGTTAAAGAGACAAATATTTCCTCAATTAGATCAGATCACTACTATTTTACTTGAGTTTCATAAATTAGATTTGAATGAGCAAGGTGAGGGATTTTGAAAATGTAATGCAAGTCTTTTCACAGATGTTAGTTATATTAGTCAGTTAGAGGAAAAATTGCAGGAGTGTAAATTAGAACAAATAGACAACACGATAGTAAAAATTAAATAAGCAAATGTGTTCTATAATTCATTCAAAAAATAAAATAAAAAATAGACAATGCCATGAAAAAGAATTCATAGATAAATTAGATAAGTTAGAGAATAATTTAAATGATGAAAATGTTGAAGAATATGAACAGGTCCAGTCAGAGTTGCAAGTTATAGAAAAGTAGTTGATATTATTTTTTTAATGAAGAGAAACTTTAAACAAAAATGTGAATAAGATAATTAATGATGAGGGTAAAGAAATAACTGACCAAAGTCCATTGGCAAATAACAGAGAAAATATTATTATAATTTGTATACACAGAGACACGTTATGCTTATTATGATATATTTTAGAGAAATGAAAGGCCTATTTCAAATAAAGACCAAAAACATTTTTATGATAGAAATCTAACTGTAGATGAGTTATAAATCTATAAGTCTCCTGGAAACGTCGGTCTCACTGTATTTGTATCGTTTCTTTTGGAGGTTATTTCTGATTTAGTTACTCCTTGTACTAGTCAAATGTATAGGTGCAGGGTAATGGGAGTTTCATATAAGCAAACTGTAATAATATAGATTGATCAAAACGAGAAATATAGACAATATAAAAAAAAAATAAAAATGGCAGCCTATTTCACTATTACATGTCGATTATAGAATTCTTTCAATATACATAAAAAAATCGTGCTGGCTTTATGAAAGGTAGATACATTGGTGATATAATTAGGTCTATATTAGATATTATGGATGTAACAAAAATAATTAATCTTTCTCGTATATTGCTTCGTGTGGATTTCAAAACAGCTTTTGATACTATAGACTGGAAATTTCAACAGAGGGTGTGTACTTTAGAAGATGGGTAGATATATTTAATAAGGGTAAAGATGCAAATATCCAATAAACCATTACCGCCATATTTATTTATTATTGTTATAGAAACTTTCGCTCATATGGTTAAATGTTCAAATTCTGTATAGGGTCTACAGTTAGAAAATACAGAAATAAATTTAGACTCATTTGCTTACGATACAAATTCCCTTATCTCGATCATTGAGATAAAACGTGAATTTTTAAAAAATATTTTCTCACAAATTTGAAGAAGAAAATATCATTGGATTTTCTTGGAAAAAGTGTATTAAATATTAGGTATCTACATTTCATTAGAAATATTGCATAGTAAAGCCATTGTTATTGTCTAAACGTACGCGTGTTGTATTCTTTTTCATGGTGCCAGGAAAAATTATAAAATAGGTTGATAGTTTGATTTTAGACTTGTCTGAAATTGAAATGGGGCAAAGGTGAAAAAAATATTTACTAATGAATAACTTTGCAAATTGGGGTCATACTTTATCTTATTCTAGTACTGTTATTCAAGCCTTGAAATAGAAACTGATCCAAAGATATGCTAATACACCCATGGTTCATCTTTGAAAAACTCTTGCAAATTCTTTTTTTTTTTTTTTGTTCATTGTTCAATATGGTGATGTAGCTCTTTGATTGTTTTGTAATTACGAAATCTGAAATTTAGACATTCCAAGTTTATATTTTTAACTTCTACAATTATGGTCTACAATTAGAGTACATCAAAGAAGTGAAATTATTTGTAACAATATAAATATTTTGGCAAATATGAAAAATTTACATTTTTGACAGATCTTTTTTGTTGCTGGTAGTTGGTATTTGCCGGACCTTTACATTAAAAAAAAATAGAGCAAAAAAAAAAAAAAAAAGAAACAAAAAAAACCATTAAAACATTTGTTAACAAAACTTTTAAGTTGGGTGTGAAGAAGACTAATTTATTATTTTAGGCAATGTATTTCAAAGAAGACGGATATTTTGATATAAGATGTGGAAAATATGAAACTTTTATCAACATGCAATGGTAATTGAAATGTCAATGGTTTGAAAACAAAACAAATATTGTGTATGAAAGTCTTATACAACAGAAATTGCAAGTGAATTCCATGGTGAAAAGTAGATAGAGTGAACAATATAAAGAGGATATCTGCGGGGTCTTTTTAGTATATGCAAGGAAATAATTCACGATTGAGGTAAGAAACACTTCACTCGTAAAACATTTCCTTATATCTACTAAAAATAAAAATAAAAAAAATAAAAAAATGGATTTTCTTTTTATTATGTATTTTTAAACGGCATAAACCGTCGATTTGGCTGAATTTTTATCTACATTCTGTGCCAATGTGATTAACGGATGCATTACTACATCTATAAAAAGAAGTTCCGAAATTTAAAATAATTTTAGGACAGCCACCTTTTAGAAGTTTTACTTGGACAAATAATGCTTAAAATTGTGTATTTTGTCAAATTTTCAAATGAAAATGAAAAGATTTTATTTTCGTTAACACATTTATTGCGCGGATTTATACAGTGAACATTCTTGGGATGGGGGTACTGTAGAAACTTAGCAGCGGTCCTGTCTGACAGATTTCAGAGTGTAACATATTTAAGCAAAAGATTTTAATGACTGTGATTCTTTATTTTGTTCATTGCTCCAATCAAACGTGAATGTTTGGCCTCGGCAAGCTTGCAGTCGAGTTCGGTAACAGATACTGCACCCAAATTTCGACTGTCACTTAATTTCAGTTTGCAATCAACACTCATCGATACCCGATTTCTCCATCGTTTTCAAACATGATTATGATTGTGTTTAGAGTTAGAATCGCTACTTAAACCATTTGATTACTATATTTAACCAAGCTTTTTTCCCTAAAACAGTGTCTATTTGTTGTAGAGTGTAAAAGGGATATGATACTGAATGGGTTACGGAATATCGAATGGCAACATTTCATATAAGTTCAGTCAGTAATAATTTGCATAATTCATGTGAAAAACTAATTTAAAAAAGTTAATAGTTGAAGCCTGCTTTTTTGTTGTTTGGAGTTCGTTTTAATGCATGTTTTGATGGCGCCTCCTTATTGATGAAATAAATGTATACTTGAGGATTTACGGTCTTTATACATTTTAAGATCTGTTCATCCTGAGAGAGAGAGAGAGAGAGAGAGAGAGAGAGAGAGAGAGAGAGTGAGAGTGAGAAGAAGAAGAAATGAAATAGGTCTAAATATGGAAATACAGATTTGAATAACATACATAAGGGCAGATAGATTTCCTAAATTGGTAAAGAAAGTAGTTTCAAAAGTGATATTGCCACTGTGGCGATAATAGCGGTATCGCCACTGTGACGATATAATTTTTCTCCCACTGATATACTTCAGTATCTCATTATGAAATATATAATAAAGCATTCAATCAAAGTATTGGCCAGATATTTACCTTAATTACAGAAAATTACTTTGAAGGATTTTCAAAATAAGATACTGCATAGATTTTAGCATTAAATCCTTTGTTTAAAATAGATTTAGGGGATGTGTTCATTTGCGTGTTGCAGAAGGAAACTATATCACATGTATTTTTAAATGTATATGCATTGTATCATTGACTCGAGATTTTAGATAATGATAGATGAAACAGATCTACAATGCCGTATCATTTCAGAAACAAATACGATATTTTTAGTATATAATTATTCAAACGAGGTTTTAGTTAATATGTTGATATTGTGCCTTATGCATTTCATTTACTGGAGTAGGTTCAATTCATCTTTGCCTGATTTTCGTAGTTTTAAGAAATATTTGTGTTTACTTTACAAGACTGAAAAGTCGGTATATGAAAATATTGGAAAACTTGCTGTTTCTGTTAGTAACTGGAAAAAGAATAATCCAGATTTTCTGTGTTTTTTATAAATGATCTCTCACTCTCTTAATTGATTGCCAGTTTTTTTCCCCTGCATTTGTTAATACTTAAATAAATGATGTTATATTTTCTTGCGAAATCATAGGTTCTAAATATATTAATTTTTCAAGACATATGTTGTCAACAGATACAACAATTTGCGAGATTTATTATATTGCTCTGCTTTCAAGTTTCGTTATTTAACAATAGTTCAATTTGTATATACTAACTTTATATGTATGTTTATGTAAGATACTGGTCGCCTCTTCTTTCCTTTTTCTTAAATTTAAGAATTCTTTCTAAAGAGGCATATGAAACATATACATTTGCCTTTCTTTATAGTTTCGTAAGGGTGACTTTTCTAAGTTACGGTTACATAACATTCCTTTAAATTATTTATATTCCTTTAATATTCTTTTCGAATCAGGTAGGTTTTTGGATAAGGATATCAAATTAGATTTTGTTTAGTTTGTTTTTAATTCCTAAACCCAGCCAGGTGGGTTTATAGCGGATGATGTAAAAGCCTGGCACTTGGAAAATAAATTTATAAAAAATAATATTACATGAACTGACAGTAGATATTTAGCCCTATCTCAAAATACAGCCCAGTGCTGCAAAGTCCTTTTTGGTGCAGATGGGCGGAATTGAGTGAAGATGTGACCATATATATATATATTTAGTTATATATAAATATTTAGTTATATATATATATACATATATATATATATATATATATATATATATATATATATATATATATATATATATATATATATATATATATAAAGATCAAATTGTGATACGCTCATGGCGTATGAATACACATATAATTATGGTTTCAACATTAAAGCATTGGTTCCATTCTTTGTAGACCCAGTGAGGAATTTGCAATTATTACTATTATTATCATTATTAAAATAAGAAAATAACAAGAAAAATATCCGTATACACGGTTTAATCTATAGTATATAAGTGAATAAAACACATTACACTATTTCATCGAATCCATTCTGCTTTCCCTGTTCTCTCTCGCTCTCTTTTGCCATAGGTAAAGAAAAAATACGTGGAAATCTGTGGAGTGAGAGAAAAAAAATTTGATGTGGATGAAAACTTGAACTTAAACTTACATAAAGTAACCTATAAAAAGCGAGATTTTAGATTATGGATAGATGAAATGTGGAAGTACACTTTCCATGAAATATTTATAGTGTTACATGATACAAAATTGCAAAAGCCGACAATGGCTGTACTATAAATCAATTGGTTAGGTGGCACACACATACTGTAATGTAACTTATGTCGAATCCTGTCTTTTTTCTTTTTTTGAACCTAGAACATGGGTTTTAAATACACCATTTAAAAAATGTTAAAATCTCTCTCTCACTCTCTCTCTCTCTGTTGATCAGGTGGCCTATCAGTTTTACCTTCATGGATACAGATCTCTATCTCTCTTTCCCTGGATCTTTTAAGGTAAAAATGACAGCTGGATCAACGAGAGAGAGAGAGAGAGAGAGAGAGAGAGAGAGAGAGAGAGAGAGAGAGAGAGAACGAATCTTATGGTTAGTGGTAATGGTAAGCCAAGCATAACAAAGGACTTGCATCAGCAGTAAATACATTTAAATGTTTGAGTTAACTCCTGTTTGTTGGGCTATTTCCCACTCGGTTCGACTTACTAGACCAGCGGTTCCTAACCTCAGGTCGCGACCCAAATCAGGGTCGTAGCGGGTACTTTAAAAAAAAAAAAATCATTATAAAGATTTTAGTGCTCTTCTTTTGTGTATTATTATCCACGTGCTATACATTAGTTATCAGACTGGTTCCATACTCAGCAAAAGAAACCACCAGTCTCTGTGACGAGACATCTCAATAATATTTTTTTAGTAGCATTTGACTTTGCAAAATGATAAATGAATAATATGTTGAACATTTCTTGCTTTATTACAAATTCATGCATAATTTAATGTCAATACGAAAGAAAAAAGATTCGATCCCATAATACTTTGCTAAGACCCAGCTGTACTAAATCTCTCGTTTGTAATTAGTTTGTGTTCTGGGGTCAAATAATTACAAAGGCATTGTACAGTAAATAACAAAATCATATGCAGAATCTGCAAAACGGTCATGATATATTCAGATAATACTCGTAACCTTGCCGCACGTTTACAATGCCAACACATCCTCAACAAAGACATTGCATGCAAAGGCAAAAAGGACAAGGTAAGGAGTCTGTATCGTGATACGTATTATATTGTCACTCCAGTCCTTTATCTCAATATTTATTATATCGCCTGCTAACGGTATGATACACATCGTGGTAGTTATTGTATCGCCACCTAGCATCGTGATATGTATCGCGACCGAGCAGGCAATATAAAGTTCTACTCGACGGGAATCGGTCAATACAAATAGCCGCTCCTTCACTGCGGGAGGCTTGCCGTACAACATTTGTACTGCCGTAATTTGAAACAAATTTCATGTTTGAATCTCAAGAGTATCTTTTATTTATTTAGTAAATACGAATGACAACGGATGCGCATAAAATGAAGCAAATTAACAATTTCCAGCAAGATTGGGAATAGCTGCACAACTACAAAATTTTATTGCGTACACACTCTGCAAGTGTGCGATGAGGCAACTCCCTCCGTCAATACACAGCTTCTTCAAGTCAGCCTTATCTCCACTGGAAAATGTAAGCACGTGTATTTTTATGTAGTATTAATGAACGTATGTATAGTATACACGCTGTGTGTTTGATATTCCACGCGTATAAATGTCTAAATGGAAACCCGGCTGCGGCAAGGCTCGTTTCCTTTTAATTACAAATCTCTCTCTCTCTCTCTCTCTCTCTCATTATCACTCTCGTGTTAAGGGAGGAAGAGAACTCAAATTATTAACATGAAGATATTTTTTACATAGTTAAGGATCCAAGTGATCTAAAGTCTCTTAAGAAACAATAGGTTTGAGTGCATTTTCTTGCGCCACTCTTATTTGAATATCTATCCATACGTACGGGTCATTAAGGTTATCACGTGTACATGTGTACAACAAGTGTGCCCAAAATTGTTTCGTGTTAGCCCGGTAACTGTTAACAAAGTCTACTTTCCGTTTAAACGATAAATGAAGTGCATGACAAAATCACGTACCTCGGTCTTATTCAAAATGACTGAAAGTAAAGCAAGGCAGACGATATTTAGTTTGGATTTACAACTGTTGATGCCACCAGAAAATAGAAAGAATAATATACCATGTACTGTAAGTACGTTGATGGTAGCACCGGTGAGATGACCAACCTCTTGAAACATAATAGACATGTCTCTTAAAAGTGAACACGTGGTCTCTGGTAAAATGGTATTCACCCAACAGCCAAGTACCACATTTAAATCATCAGCGTCATGTCTAAAGTGAAGTGACCAAGCAGCGGACTAGTGGGGGGAAGAAAGTTATACCACACGAAGTTTTGCATAGGCGTTGATACTGACTGATTCCCATATATTCGAACTGTTCATGAATATTGGAAGAGAAAATTAGGCAATTGTTTGTAAATTGTTCCTTTACAAATTCTAGGTGACTTAATTGTTTTACGTTTCCGCGTACCTTCCCGTAGGTCGGTGGTTCTTCCTCCACCAAATATATCATGTGCTGAAAAATGACTTTAAACCCAACAACAACAACGTTTCCGCATTCTGTCTATGAGGTAATATTGTCGGGAACTTAACTTGTTTCTAACTGTGTAGTCGTCGAAGACAGATTTTGTAACTTTTGGTCTACATGTACAACTAATGTTTATTGAAATTTACGTACCAGGACAGATTCAACACAGCTGAATATGGGAGTTTGCTTTAATCTTGATAACAGTATTGTCATTTATGGAATCATTCGAACATTAGATCAATGAGTCAGCCTGTATTCCAGAATACACCCCATCTTGCTAAAGTTTCTTGCTAAATGTTTTGCGGTCGTCGTGTTGTCAAAAGTCGAGCAGAAGCTTAGACAAACAGGTAAATAGTATTATCAAAAAATTTTAATTATTGTGGAAAATACTTTTTTCGGACTTAATTAAGAAGGCTTTACTTTTCCTATCAATATCCTTAGTAACAATAACTGACATTAGTCACAAAATGACAGTGGCATGAAAGTAGATTATAATTACGTGTGAACGTTTATAATATTTTTGTAAACGTGACAGCCTTACGGGTCATTACATACAAAAGTATCAGAAAATTTACACCGTCTACAATTTTCTATAAAATAATAGCTGAATGAGTATTTATAAATTCATCAAATTCCCACAGGTTGAAGATCAAAGACTCCTTTTACCAAATACACAAAGAAAGTGAATGTTCGTAAGTTAATTTGTTTCAGTATAACGCAATTGTAGATATCGCATCGTTTTCCGCAGTAGAAAGTCCGCGCGGCCGATTTAAGGCAGGTCGTAAATTGCTAGTAATTGTCCAATGATTTTTGTAAACGATTTGAAATATATATATATATATATATATATATATATATATATATATATATATATATATATATATATATATATATATACTCATTACATCGAAAAAAGGGGCCCCGTGTGGCCGAGTTTCTTAGTGCGCTCGCTTTTACAGATCACCGACATCTCACCCTTGTCCACGTGGATTCGAGTCTCGATCGGTGGTTCTTCCTCCAACAAATATAGTCCGCCATGTGTAGCCTATCAAGTGCTGAAACGTGGCGTTAAACCCACAAAACCAATCCACCCCCCCCCCCCCAAAAAAAAAAATACATTGCTACACATTTTAACACGAAAATTTAGTTAATTTACCCATTTTTATACTTTAAATTTGCTAATCAAAGTTAACTCGAGATATCTTTTCATTGGCATTTTTGTCATCATCATAAAATTACAATATCTTAGAATGGAGATTTTTTTTGTTTTTTTGTTGGGTTTTTTTGTACTGATATTAGCAAAATAATAAATCTTTATTTAAAATGCTTAAGGTAGAAAACATAAATCCTTTCCAAAAGAACAGTGTCATAGCTACCTTCAACCCGTCATCAAGGTAAGCACAGCTAATTGCTTGTGCTCGAGGGCAAATTCACCCCTACTGTGCTTTTGATTTCAATGCTCAACCAACCACAGGGAGCCTTATTTGGATATCACAAGGGAGCTCTCTGGAATTTCTAATCCCAGTGCTATATATTGCCCCTATTACCTCTACATACGTACCAAATTTCAATGAGATTAAGCAACTCTGATACGGTCGACATGCATATATCGCATTGCTAAGTGTAGATTGAGCTGCGAATATGTTTCTCCCTTTACTCGCGGAAAAATGGTGGATCATTCTGCTTTGGCATCCCTGGCACAGAAAAACGTGCAATAAGAATTTGCAGATCCTGGCTTAATGCCGGTGGAATTATTTTTGAATACACGAATCATTTTTTAATTAGTCTTTGATACAGTTCACTGGATACTAACCATAAGAATGTTGAAAACTTGGTGCACATGTTCATATTAAGAAGTTCATGAATTTGACAAATGACAGAAAAGAAAAATATGTTGTCTTTGGCAATTTAATCAAAGATGGAAATTTGGAAACGCATTGAATTCATCCATGGTGCCAAAGGATGTGCACGCTTGGCATATTGAGCTACGCAGTTCTTCTGGGCGCATATTTCTGTACTTGGCTTTACAATTACTATTTTCTTTTTTAATAGAACAAAAGTGGTACGACTTTGATTTTAGAAGTACCGAACAGTCTAAAGTCGAGTTGTAACATGAAGGGAAAAAAAAATATTCTGCCACAGAAACATTTAATAGAAGCAAAAGATTGCAGAAAAGGATTTGCAGACACACACAAGATCACATGAAAACAAAATTTAATTTGTTTATATATATATATATATATATATATATATATATATATATATATATATATATATATAACACTCTGTAGTTATGCAGCTCTTAAATCCGTGTTGCACATGAAAAGTTGCTAGTGCGAGAAGCGATTTACGAATGAAAAAACGGACTTAAAAAATCTGATTACATGGACAACTTTTCAAGTACCTTTCATACGGGGAATCTTTTAACACAACGTGTAAAACACACACACACACGCACATCAAAAATGGCGGTATTTATCTTCAAAACAATTACGGCCGTATTTATCTTAAAAAACAAAAATCTTTATTATCCGATCAGTGGGTTAACTTGCAGGTGTCCGCTACTCCTGCGTATAGTAATAACTAGTTTGCTTTGTCAACGTGATTTTCATGCACAAATATTTTCTATGAATGGTTACTTATTCAATGGTATTTGATAAATGTGGTTCGTTCTTGTGGGGAAACAATGCTTTTAATCTGACCGACCTCTAGAGCCGAAAATGTAAACGACCCCATTCCACCTCCGTTAAATAAAAAAAAAAAAAAGGGGTGTGTGTGTGTGTGTGTTTGAACCACGCAGTCTTTTGTACTTCTTTTCGTTTTCGTGACATAGACACGTAGTCTACGTATCATTTATACTTTTGGAGTTTTTATTCAGAGTTCACTTTTTTTTAATCCAGTCATTATTGGGTCTTGTTGTTCTGGATCCTCACAGGACGATTTAACAACGTCATAATATAGCTGACGCACTGCAATGGTATCATAATAATGGACAAGACTTTAGTGCTAAGTGCTTGCACTTAAAGCATGCCAATTATGTGATTAAAAAAAAAGGATATATTATTTTTTTCTTTCTTATTCTCTATGAAATACTAATAGGCAAGCATTTCCTTGTCTCTGAGCCACATTGGTCAGCCTGCCATACTCGCGACCGAAAGGGTACGGGTTCGAACCCTACCATCGGATCAGCCCAAATCGGCTAACACGGTTTGTCGTTGGTCAATGCACTTTATTCCAAGTGTCTCACTGGTGTTGCTGTGCCGTAGAACTCCAAACCAAACCAATCCTTGTCTCGGTGCCAAACCCAACAAAGATTCTATTAGTATCCACGCTAGCCCAGTGTATTATTTTTCTCACTCAAGGAGAAAGGAAAAATATATTCTATCTCTATTCCATCACAACCTTTCCTTGCCTAAATTACGAACACAATGACGTCATTAAAGTGCCTGCTACCAATAGTATGATGTCATAGTTGTGCAAATTTGACATCAACCTGGAAAAAAAAAACAAAAAACAAACAAAACAACCATAGACAAGTATTGGGAACAAATCCATGTGACTTTTCTGTCAAACAGGTTAGAACATATTTTTTAATTAACATTAAGTTTAAACTTTCCTGTAAGCCTACTGAATTGCCAACATGTACGACGCCCTCTCTATGGCTGGCGTAATGTGGTCCTGAAGGAGGAAAGCTAAGAACTCGGGACAAAATAAGCAACCTTAACTGGAAGAGAGCGCACCATTTCACATATCGGAACCGTGGATCAAACCCGTGAACGTAGAGGTACAAATCAAATGTGATACGCTACTTTGTCAAATATCAAAGGCAGATTCTGATACAAGTATTATGGCTGGGTTTCTCACTTCTTCGAGAAGCAATACAAGAATCAGAATTGATATATTGCCGATCCTAAGAAGGAGCTGGCAGAATAAATGTCTTGCTGAATTTTGTCTATACAGATAGGAGGAATTAATCTTCTTTGTTCTAACGTTTCCTGTTGTAATTTACGGATAATTTCTATTGCGCCTCTAGTACGCTATAAATATTACAGGTGAATATCTGCGAGTGAACGATTTAGAGTTTCTCTGAATTTATTTTAGAATTCAACTGACAAAGACAAACACACAACCAAGTGTGTAATCATTTACATAAAATATTTACAGAACACCATTTCCAAATATAATGCCCCTCGAAAATTTTCGCTTAAAATAAAGAAAAGAAATTTAATCTGATGATGAATATAATATAAAACAATCTAATAATGCGCTAAAGCTCTTTGCAAGATGATTACATGATTTTTAAATCTTGTGAAAATACGTTCTGGAATAGTTTTATCGCAATAACTTTTTCACACCTTACAGAATAGAAAAGAAAGAAAATGTTTGAGAAACTTTTGTCATCCAGCTTCTCCAAATATAATAACGTAAAATAACTGACTACTGAATTAAACAGGTATATATTTTATATTAGACATTTCCACAACACTATGGAAAAACCAATCCATAATATAAATCAGTATGGCATATCCAGAGACCAACTTCTCCTCCGTTTTTTTTTTTTTCATTACCAGTACAGGATTGTTATATTTAATTGAAATGTTTACTTTATCTCATTTAAAATGACGCAGAATTAGTAACTGATTAACAGACTGTTTGTGATATTGTCAAATTGTGTAAATAAAATAAAATTAATTAAAAAAAAAAAAAAAAAAACCCCACAAACAATCCAGTCTTTTATGTGATCAACGACGTTTCTTCACCGTGGTCTTACAAAACGATAGAGCCTTAATGATAAATTGATGACAGTAATCCTAATGTGCTTGGAGACATTTTTTCCTGTAAGATTACAAGCATAAAGTTATCGCGGAAAAACGTGCCTGAAACGTGTAAGAAGGTTTATAAATGTAAAAACATACACAAGAGTTCTGAGGAACGCTATGTCTCTGCTTCGAATGGTGATTGACAATGACGACGACATCTGCAAAAGCTGGCGATAAACGGGTTCTAGCATATCACCAGGGTTTCGCTTTTAGACATGTCATGTTATTACACGATTGAACTGGCTGACACGAAATAAGCAGATTTGCAATAATTTACGATAATGCACCGTCGTGACGTCATAATGTATCTTTAATATCGTCAGAGTTGCAATCGAATTTTCGCTATACTTAAGTTGAATTTCAAACTTTTACATTAAATCAATTAATAAGACACTGACAGATAATTATTTCCCGTGAATATTACGTTTAATGAACTATCAGATTCATCATATTGACTGCTTCGCATCGGTCAATATGAGGTTTACTGGTTTATAAAACTTCATATTCACGTCAACAAAGATCAGTAATTATACAGTATTGTTTAGGAACCGGAATTAAACCGAGACACGGATGTACAAATTGTACACATTTCAAAAATTTAAAGCAGAATCGTAAGCTTGTTGACGCCGCTACAGCTGCCGTCGTTCGCGGAAAGTGATATACATGTCTCGCTATCGTCTATATGAAGGAGAGAAAATAATCACCAATGTTCGGATTGATACCGAGTAGACAAAAGTGTGTTCACATGAAATGTTTCTTTACAATAAGATTCAAAACGTTACATGCACTGTTAAAATCTTTGTTCATCAGAAAACAATAAAGCTGCATTCCCTCTCATGATTTTGTGGCTCTTCCAATGAAAATAATGGTGATAATATTTTGAACTATGGTACAACAATGAAGAGAAAAGGGGAGAATCCGAGCGTGGGCCTACAACGTCTAGCAGCCGATTTAGCATTTAGGTATGGTGTGGGATTCCCACTAAATTCTTTGTCATGCACTCGTATTACAATGTCAACAAACCGGCGATGAGGTCATTCAACTTAACACAGCAAGTCCATAATTAACTCTAGGGGTGGTAAAGTCGAGTGTACCGAACACGTGCCCTCACTGTCTAAGTCTCGCTTAAGACATTCGGTGTCCAACCTAAAATCCTGTCTATCTAGAAAGTGGAACAGACCTAATCAGAAATCAAGACAATCATCTTAACACAGTTCATGTTTACAATTTAGGGAATGCAAGTTTCGTTTTCAAAACCCGCACGCCTCTGAATATAATTAATACTATTTTCAGACCACAAAACATCGGTTTCCAGAAGAAGAAAAAAAAAATCAAATGGACATTACAAATGGATTCTGTAGGGAGGACCATCGTTTTACATTATTAGGCTCTGCAGAGAACACGCTCGTATTATTGCCGTATTTGGTGTGTATAACGCGCTTTGTTTTACCTAAATCTCTTATTTTCAGGAGGGGGTGCATGTTTTATAGAAGAACTAAATAAAAAGTTTTTCTTTCCAGGTCGATTTGATGAAAGGATGAAGGCCTACACGTGTCACATTCGCTCCTTGTGAAATATTAAATTCGTTGCACGTTGCATTGCAACCAAGTTGTTTACCGGTACTACCCCTATTAAAAAATTAAATACTGCTTACAAACCTCGATAGTCCTTTTTCTTTGGTAGCTTAAAAATAGGTTTTGGGAAGGAGTGCAGCTTTAATATATCCAGCACAACAACAACAAACAAAAAAAAAAAAAAAAAAAAAAAGGGAAAAGAAAGAGAGGCAAGACAAAAGTAATGATAAATGTTAGATTGTCTTTGGCTATCTAATATTATTTACAAAATAGACAGGGCAATGTTTAATCCTAATTTCTACATTTACAGTAAACAAAAAAACACCATTATATATATATATATAAAAAACCTGTCCACTAAAAAGAAATATACAGTTCAAGAACAAAATTGTGTTCATGGAATACGAATGTCCCGATGTGCTTGAAAAGTGACCTAAACACAAAATTTAACTGGACATTATGGACAGACAAGAGTAACAGCAATACAAATGTATGAATGAAACTTTATATGAAATACCAACAATTTACACATTAGTGGTGGTGCATAAAAATAATTGCTGCAGGTATCCAACTACGTTGTTCGTTAAATTCTACAGCTAAAACTTAATCGGGTATAAATGTTTATGAACCGTCTATGCCTAGTGTATTTGAATATACATGTATGCCCTTTCGTATTTCTTCTTTACAGATTTATTTCTATAGTATATGTCAGTTGGTAGGTTGAGGTAAGTTGTCCAAATATTCAACTTACTTTTATTCTGTGGTCTTATCAAAGGTATACATATATATATAACCATCCTGTTTAAAAAAAAGTACAGGTAATCTATATAATTTTTCTCAATGCAACTTGCAAAATAAGGGAAACCCATGCAATCCTTAAATGGCTCACTGTGGTTTGAGATGATCTGTCAAAACAATTAAATATTTATTGGCCTTAGCTTTCCGCATTTAACAAAGATCATTACAATCATATATTTACTTACCGTATATACTTGCTGAGAAGTAGAGTCCAACAGCAAACAACAGACACTAATCTGCCATTGCATAATGCGCCAGCAGATCAGAGTCAATGTTGTTTGTTCTATTGACTACTACTAACAAACTGCATGGACCTAGATCTGCCGGTGCATTATGCAATGGCAGATCTAGTTCTGTGCAGTTTGCAGTTCAACTCGACTTATAAGCGAGTATAAATATGGTTAGCAAATGTCAGAAAACTTACTATGCAACTAAAATATTAAGATCTTGAAGGAACGTGTTTAAAAAAATTCTGTACTTTCCGTGCAAACATATAAAAGTATAGCATGTTTTCAATGATATCTAACAATGTTACTATTTATTTAAAAAAATGATATTTCCCTTCTTGTTTGAAAAAAAGAAATAAAGATAAGAAATGAAGCATTTAATTATCTCTATTTGAGCACTGAGGAAAGATCAAAACAGAAATAAAACCGTGTTTAAAAAACAAAAATTGTCTAGATCAAATTTGCAAAGAAGAATTGAAAATACATAAAAAGCCATCTGTGAAAAAAATATGTAAAAGAAAAAATAATACATCTTTACAATGTTTATCAGGATGCATTGAAATGTCAGCATGTACGAAGAGCATACTCCAAAATCAAGAGAGGTTTCATATGTGTAATGGTGTAACGATACCCAATTCATCTATATAAACATGAATAAAGTTTCTTTCTGCATATATCGATGGTACATGCTATTCAACCCGAAACCATTTTATTTCTGAGAAACAAGTAGACGATTGACAACCAAATGACATCACTTGCTATTATAGTATGGAAATAAAAGTCATATAAAAATAATGACAAATGCTCGAGTTCATATGCAATCCACTGTGATGTGTTGTGAGATGCAAAGTAACACATTTAAATGTGTCCATGACATTTCTGTACATATAAGAAAATTCAAAATCATTAAATAAAGGCAGGAACTGTTAAAATAATGTAAATTCAATTAAGAAACTATAATAAAACTATATACAATACAAGAAGCCAACAATTTCTTATAAAACTGTACAGGTTAAGGCAAGAGAATACAGATTTTGTGCAACAAGTATCCGCATGCATCATTTGGCCGATTTACTGCACACCAGGACATTTTTATACAGCCTTTGATTGTGGATCAGGTCATGCATGCCTTGTCATAGTGTAGGTTGGGGATATGATGGCAACCTAGGCCCCCAGTCAAGATCCAGCCCTCCACCAAAAATGAATCTTAACAATTTTGAAGTTCAAATTCCAGCTTTTCCGAAGACTTATTAATCTGCACTTGAGTCACAATCTATTCTATCACATAACATTAAATACATGCAAATCTATTCTACTGTCCGATTAATGGACATTATCCAACGAAACGAGACCTTTGAAAATAAAAATTACTACGGACAATTTGATTACCGTGGTACTCCATAATGAGTGCATCACCAATCAAAAAGCGCGATATACTTTTCTTTGTGAAATTAGTCAATACATGTCTAGGTTTTACTCATAAGCAAACGCTTTTCATGATGGTATTCTCTATGTGCTACATGTATGTATCTACTCCTCCCTCAATTGTCACCTCAAATTTACATCGGTCTTATGAGTCATCTATTTAGCATGAAAAAAAGCAACATTTTTTAAAGTCTGTGATAAGTATAGCAAAAATTTGGAATTCATGCTTCATTGATGATGTGCAAAAATAGCAAAACATAAAAAAAACCAGAACAAAAATAAAACAATAAAATTCCAGGTATACAGTAGATCAAGCCCGAGATGTAAAACTCTAATTGCCAAAAAGTTAATTCCATTGATCTGTACTACATAGTTATAGTAGAATAAAAGTACATACATGACACTACTGTTGTACATCAAAACTTCCTTGGAGATATTCCAACTCTTTTTTTCAGCTTTAAGTCTAGTTTAATCAGTTAATCAGATTTCTTTAGCCCCATTAACATGTACAAATTGTTGATTTCCAGCAATCAGATTTTTCCTCATACACTAAAACTGAAGTTGCCTAACCAACTTCGTCTCATGCAAAAAAAGGTACACAAAAAATGGAAGGTCAAAATGCAGTCTTGTAATCATGACCTTGGCCACAGGAAATATCATTTGGTCACTGAATCATTTTAATCTCTCAAGCTTACATGAGAAAATACAGGGCATTTCTAAACTGAACTCATATAAAGATATCCAAACATTGCAGTATTAAAATACATCTAACATTCTGCCAAGAAAAAATGTAAGAGACTTTTGTGGTTCAGCAATGGTCTAAATAATAATATAACAATGCTTTTGTTGAATAACAAGGCAAAGTATCACATAATATTAGTTAAAAGTATTACCATGTACATTAACATGTAAAATCAAATACTGAAATGAATTATTTTGAAAGGACACCTCACTGAATCCAAGTAGAACTGCATCTCTCAAACTTGTAGAACACATCACTCTTCCCTCCAATATTAAAACCATTTTTCTTAGAATACAGTCATGATATCCACTACTATTTCTGGATTTATTTCTTAGTGATTTGTTTTAGTGCATAGACAGACAATAGTCATATCACAGATATATACAACTGAATAATTACAGAAACATTACTTTTATCTTTACCTTGATATTTGCAATCCCTAATATTTTCTATCATCTGTGTTTTCATGATGGACTTGCATCGAGTAATGAGATAATTGGTGAAATGCAATTTCCAGGTACAATATTTAATTGAAGATAAAGCTGAATTTTGTAACACCAAAAGTTAAAAAAATTGTACATGTATTTATCATTCAAGCTTCTGGGTCAACCTGTATATGAATTCGGGAAAATCATTTCTTCAATTGAATAAAATCAAAAGAATTCTGCTGAAGGCTATATGTCTCGCCTGCTTCACTGAGGCATATTCCAAATATCCTGCAAAATCAATGGAGAATAAACAGTAGCTCAAAGTGACCTCCTTTTGCCTGTATTGAAAATACCCTCCACAATATACCAATCAAGTTTCATGATTGTACATGCAAAAGTGTCAGTGAAACTGACCCAAATGCAAACATTTGATGTAGGCGCATGCACCAATGAGAACTCAATCAGAAAAGTGATACCCAAGTCTAGCTTATACTTTGTACACCTGACAATAATCACCATAACGTTTAACATGAAGCCCAGCTTGATATGTCAGCATTAATATTGTACCTCAGCTTAATTTGTCTGTGAAAGATTTTAATCTGAGGTTACACTCAAAACTGTGAAGTATTTATCAATAAAAATAAGCTGCTCTGGATTTGTGTCTGTGACTAGGTCTGTACATGTCAAAAAATGTTTTAACTACAGCACAGAAAGACACAAAACATTGTGAAAATGTTACTATTAATCACAAGCAATACAATTTGTCTTGACACACAATAGAGTTTCATATGCAAAGTTTGTGGTCATACTGGAAAGGACTGATATTTTACCACATAAGACTATTTGGAATTAATACACATTTTTCATTACAGCTCTCCAACAATCTACAGACAGACCTTTACAACTGATCCACTTGAAAACAAGTAAAACAAATAACAGTCACTGCCTAAAATTCATATGAAAAATCTAATGCGATAAATGCCTGTGTCCATTAAGCTTTGTTTAGCCCCCCTCACTTTTTTTTTTGTAATGGTGTAGAGACCCAATGAAAAATGCCTGCAAAAAGTTAACCTTTGTCGATTTGATTTACACGAGATACCAGCCATCCCCTTATTTTGAGACTGGCTGGTCCTGAAATTTAAAAATAATTAGAAACACATGCCTTAAGATCTCTGGATAATGGCAACACTTTCCTTTGCAAATGTTGTCGTAGATTAAATTCTGACAATATTTCATATGAGCCAGTGATTTCTCCCCCAAAAGATCAACACAGGCTAGCTTCCAAGAAGTTAAACAATTAAAACTTCCCCAATAATTGATACTACCATATAATGGGCTACTTTTACAGCTGTAAATATTTTTCTCAACTGCAGTTACAATTGGTGATTTAATTGCATTCATGCATACTTTTATAGTTAAGGATCCAGTAAACTTAAATAGTACTGCACGTACAATACACATCTAAAGTGTACTGACCATTTTCCACTCATGACTATGTAATATTCACTGAAGTACACCCCCCTACACAATTAAATCTCTGGATTTACAGGTGTAGTCAGGCTGGAGCTATACTGTACTCTTGGGTAACAGACTTAACTGATTCATGACCCATCAGGTTACCACCTGCAGTAAGTCCTTCAAGTGTTTAGAGATAATCCACTAACTGGCCAGGTAGAATACACTCCTAAAGCAAGTGGAAGTTACACCTGATGAGAAAAGTACATTTATAGAAAGAGATTTCACAGTCATAATTCACTGAACTATACACTAAACAGCACCCTTCACCAGCATGAGTGAATTATGGTCAATACACTTTATGTGTATGATAAATGTTTTTGTCTTTACTTCTAATCTAATTAACAGATGTATAAACTGTAGTACAAGTTAGTATGTAAAAAATACATATTATATGGCATTTCACACATTAACGAAGAACTATATATTCCACTAATGGCTCCATGGCTTGAATAATTTCAAAGTCAGAAAGGAGCTCACTGGGCTATCAGGAAAAGAATTTTCTAGCCCAGATTGAGGTCAGTAAACCAGAAAAGGCATTCTGATATGAAAATGTTTGCTTCAAGACTTCCCAGTTTCATTGTTATGAAACATTTGTAATATTATTCTCCATTGTGAAGTATTTGACTAGTTATATTTTGTAAAATTGTGGACCATGTCATCAATGTAGTACCCCAGCATCAAGTAGACCTTGAACTTTAGGAACAAGATTTGTCACACTCCGGGTTCAAATCTACAAGATGGACTTCATCTTTGCATTTCAGTGCTAAAGCATATGTAAACATAGACGAGGTAAACTCTTTACTGGTACACTATTTCAAATAGTTAGAAAAAAACAACAAAAATAAAACATGGAAATTTCTTGTCTTCTCTGAATTATTGTTAAACTTGTACCCATGACATCTGGCCCCCAACTCAAATGTCCATACAACCTTTCATGTCATGTGAAAATTAATGCAGTCTTCTTGGTGATAGCAATCCACGACTCAAATATAAAACGACACGTAACTTAAGATATCCCTGTGATTTAGGACATGCTTGATGACCAATGTAAAGAATATTCATACAAAATCACAATATTGTTTGGAATGTTCCAGTGAAGATTCAATGTTAATCAATGAAGGACAATGGGGGTGCTTTGTAGCATGTCCCATGGGCACTTTTTCCATTTAGGCTCTACTTCTTTGAAATTCCAAAGCAACTATGTGTAAGGTAAGGAATGTTTTGATGAAAAACGAATTTTATATCACTAGCCGAATAGACTTGCTTGATGGTGAATTTGGAGGCTACATGTTGGTAGTCATGGACACCATTTTCATTCTGGACATAGACATACAGATGCAAGTGCATGTCCAGTTTCACAACGATACTCTTAAGTGGCTTAGGAATTACAGTAAAATTTTTATGAATATTTGATTCTACACAATAGGTGTCATCTGCTGCTTCAGCTCATCTAGACCTTAATTAATGAGCTGACAAAGTTTCACTTTAAAATGTCTTCTGCAGCAAGAGAATTTCATCTTAGATCAAGGAAAGCACTCTCTTAACCCAATCCTTATAAAACAAACATTTCAGAACATGGATTAAGAAATCCTGCAACCTGTAAACTTTTTACATTTGGCATGATTAGAATCAGTAACAGCGTTCAAGACATAATCATCTATCAATATTCACAAACACAATTGATGACCCTGGGTGAAATTTCTCTATGTGAGGCTGAACTTCTCCTATTTTTAATGGAATGATTTTAGGGCAATACGGACATTTGAATATTGGCTTGTCAAAATTCATAGATTGCTGCTGTGGCTGCTGTTGTATGTCTGGTTGTTTCTGCTGCTGAGAAGTCACAGGTTGTTGCGGCCTAGGTGGAAGACTCTGCTGTCTTTGTGCGCCTGAAATTGATCCCCTCATGATTGGGCCTCTTGGCGGAGCTGCTGGCTGCAAAGGTTGTCGAATGTTGTCACTTCTTGAAGGAGGTCCTGCAGAAAATCCCTGCTGTATGAAATGACGAGGATACCCAGGACCTATCTGTGAATAAACTGGCTGACCAGACATCCTATTCTGCACAAACATTTGCTGGGAACTCATACTCTGCATTGGAATCATTGTACTGGAAGGCATTCTACCAACAGGTACCATTGAGGGAGATGGTATACTTGGGGCAATAGGCCTATAGGTGACATTAGCTATTGGTGGCCTCTGTGGATTTGGTTTAAGATTAAATATCTTGAAGGCATCTGGGTTAAGGTCTTCTGTCTCTGCGCTGTTAGGTTTTGTCTGCAGAACTGGTTTTGGTGACCGAGAGCTAAACTGGGGGTTCACACCTGACATTCCAGTGTGTCCAGACCGGACTGGTTTAGAAAGATCCAATGGGCCACTATCACTGGATGGAACCGTGCTGATAATAGCTTTTGGAGGTACTGATGCTGGTCTTGGGATTGTTGGTACATTCAGCACAGTTGCCCTTGTATTGACAACAGAGAAGTCAGTATCAGATGTATCAAACAAAGAGGATTGAATTGGCCTGGGCCCAGTACTTGGTGTTGTGGTTACTGGAGTAACTGTCTGTCGCCTATGAAGTTTGTCAGTCATTGGAAAAGGCACACTTTTCACTGTGGATGTGGGCACAGTGCCTGCTATTTGATGCATATTTGCCATTCCAGAATCTACATTGGGTGTGAATACTACTTGTGAGGAAACTGCTGAAGGTGACAAGGTTTTGTCTCTTGGCATCCTTGCAACTTGGTCGTATCTTATTAGGGGAGGTGGCCCTCTAATAAGTGGAGGAGGTCCTTGCTTTTGCAGTGCATTCCCAGCTGATGACAACATGTTTACAAAGCTTGGGTCTGGGAACCTTTGGTTTGCATATATATTAAAATTTCCTTTCAGTCCACTTGCTGATTCTACATGCGACACATGAGTTGGTTTCCGTTTCTTTGCTCCTGACAAAACTGGTGGTACAGCAGGTGGCCTTATCGATGTCAGAGGCACTTGTCGTGTTGAAGTTGCCTTGCCTTCTCCAAGAACAATTACATCTTCTTCATGAGAAGAGCTGACTTGTGATGACTGAGGACTTGTGGCAGTGGCTGATGGCTGGGAAATTTTCTGTTGGCTGGTTTTTGTAGCAGTGCGAGACTGAGGTTTCTCTTTTATCAAGGAAGGTACTCTGATGAACAAATTCTCCTCTATGGCAACTGAGAGCATGGCATCTGCAGTGTTTTTCTGGTGATCTTGCCGAATGTGATTAAACACGGTTTCTTCATCTTTTCCTTTGTACCTTTTGCAGTGTGGGCATACATACACAAATACTTCACTGTGCATCACTTCAAAATGTTCATAGATCATTTCCAGACTTGGCATGTGAGTATTACATTTCAAACACATATAGATGTCTTTATCTAACATGTAACTATCACCAACTTTACTGGAATCTCCAAGTGGAATTTCCAAAGTTTGTAAGATCTTTTTTGCTTCCTCTGAAAGAGCAACAGGAGGATTGGGATTGTTGGTGGGATGATTTTCTTTGATATGCTCATGAATCTGAACCTCTGTCTCTCCCTCCATATCTCTGCAAAATGGACACTGAAATAACTTTGGAATGTCAGTATGTCCTTTCAAATGAACAACTAAAGTTGCTAAGAGTGGTGCATGAACATTGCACTTTGAACACTTGTATGTTGTTCCTTTTTTCTGATCTTCTTTCTTGGTAAGTTTCTCAGCTTTTCGGTATGGTACAGATAATGGTATCTGCTCTACTAGTACAGCATTCCCAACAAATCCACTCTGAACATTGCTGACTGGAACCTGTACAGATGTTACATCTAGAGCATTTGATGGAATTTTTTGTAATTCAGTAATGGCACCCAGCTGTGGTTCTTCTTGGAAAGAATTAGGCTGATCTTTCAAACTCACCACCTCTACAATTTTTAAATGCATTTCAGAATCATTATTCTCTCCCACTGTCCCACTTGTCTCTGTGTGTACTGGAGAGATGCTGAAAGAAAAGATATATGCATGTACACTGTAGATTGAAAAAAGAGAAATGTAGGTCTTACAAGACTGCATTCAAAAGAAATCAGACAAAAATATTTGTTAGGGTTTAAAAAATTAATAGGTAACAAACAAAAGGGTATATATTGATTTAAAACACTGTAACTACCTTTTTTGGTTCCACAACTCAATTTCTATAGTGAAATGAGCTGCGTTTTCCCACCTATTCTTCCTGAAAGTATAAAAGTGCCTGAAGTGCACACTAACCTGTTATTGAAAGACAACACTGAACATAAGGCAAAACTCTGATAACTCCAAGTTCAATCACTTGAATAAGGTCAGACCTGTCCATATAAAGTACAGCTCACATGATTTTTCATTCCTCCATCCTTTATGGTGGTGCAGTTAATTCCCTCCATGTTCACTAAAAATGTCTGAAGTGCCATACCTAGGAAATCATATATGTTTAGCACCACCACCATGGATGGGTTGGGAGATGTCAGGAAAATTAGCTGTTGAATAGCAATGCAGGAAGACAGAGGCATGAGAGCGATTCAGAATTGGATACAAAATGAAGAATCATCTTCATGTCAATTATATGTTTAGCCAATAAAAAAGTCATTTCAGAAGAGTCTTGTGCATTCAATGCAAGTTTTTAGAAAAGGCTGGGCTTCTTCTATCCATGACTTCTATTTGCATTCCTAATTCAGTTTACCTACTGTAGCCTACAAATTATGCATTTCGACCAGAGGAAAGAAGATATCACTGACACCTCTAAGAATTCAAGTTTTTACTTAATTTCAAACAAATCCGAACTAACACGTTGACCTGATGGGGCACAGCTTTCAGCTCTCTCTAAGCAGCATAAATTTAGCTTTTTTTGTTACAAAGCAAATGTAATCTGATATGCATAACCAAATTCCAAGTGATAAGAAGTAATAACCCAAATGTATGTCGAACTGTTTATTTTTTATGACCGTGGACAAAAACCCAACCTTGTACAATATCCATAACTGTCTTATGCAGCTTTTATCAAAAACTTTTTTAGTGAAAATATGTGGTCAGGTAGCTGTCTTCCATCCTCTCTCTTCAAGTTTAAAAAAAAAAAAAATTTAAAAAAATCTAAAAAAACCCCCCCAAAATAGCATCAATACACTGCTAAAGCAGGAAGAGATTCATTAACAATGAAAGTAGACTTTGTTGATGCATTTGTTTATACAAACAGGTTTATGAAAAAAGCCATGTTTAACTAAGCAAATTTTATCCAGCACTGTTTATAGTTTATTGGGGGTGGGGGGTGGGGGATTACATATCATGAAAATACAAGTACAGATTTGCATATCTGTGGCAGTCATCAGCACAACCTTGGAACATTGCCCTCTATGTCTCTTAAAGGAATTTGATGATTTGGTATTTTGTACTTTCATTTGATGCTCTTTATCTGATAATAAAAAAAAACTATTTCTTGATATTCTTTTTTTCTTATGTTGAGACTTTGTGCACCCACTATTTATCCCTCAATCTTGAATCCCTATTTTTCACTATTCATTCCCTCCTTTTGTTATTGTAGCAGATTAATTTCATGTTCGTCCCAATCATGTTTAATTTAAAGTAGTAAACATATACTTTTAGCCCAAGTCAAGTGTTCTGCAGCAGTTTTAAGCAACTGCTCGCAACTCTCTCTCCCTCTCTCTCTCTCTCAGGCATACCATTATTACATTAATTACCAAATATGCTTGTTGAAAAATTAACTAGACAATTGTCTGATTTCTGGGAACCATGGTAGCTTTTCGGTACAGTTTCAAACTGGTAATCCTCGGTTCAGGAGTTTAATACTTGCTCAGGCCAGCCCAGGTTGGCTGCTGCAGTTTGTCCTTGGAAATGGAACTTAGCTCCCATTCACTGGCATGATATAACCAATATGTGTTGGAAGTGCCATTACAAATGAACCCAAAAAATTATTTGATTTGTATCATCCTGCATTCAATTTTTCAAATGATTTAAACGCAAGCGTGGGTTTTGTCATGTTTGCTTATAGTAATACCATGAATAAATATGGATGTTAAATCACCCACTCCGATCATGAACTGAAAAATTTCATGATCAGTTCTCCCTGAATTTTCATAGTAAGTTCATGGTCAAAATAGACGATTTAACATTCATGTACTTTTGTGGTAATTCATGGTATTACTCGTGATCAAACCATGAAATAACATGAAAATTTCCTGAAATACAATGAAATTTTCATGGTCATAAAAGCAGGGTAGCAAGTGTTTGGTTTTGACAGCTTTCACATGTAAAGATTTTAGCAGCTTTTTTCCAAATATATCACATTTTAACAATCGTTGTGTTTCAAAGTCAATTTTTTAAAAATGATTTAACCAACTGCCTGTGAAGCTTGCATCCTTAAACAAGAGGCCCAAGTGGGTCTGACATATCTCACCTGCTTACATAACTTAATTGTAAGGATACAACCTATGTAAACTATCTCCCAAATTTATATTCTGTCAATTTTACCTACTTTACTATAGTCAAGGCATGTGCAATCTACGGCCCACGACCTGGTTGTGTCCGCTTCTTTACATCATATGGGCTTGCACCCTGGAGGAAGTTGCACATAATTGCAAAAGTCTGATACCATTTTTTTTTTCAAAAAAGGGCAATAATTATTATGCATAGTCTCTTGCTCATAATCTATGTCATCCAAGAACTATAAATTGCAATTTTTCTTTTTTTTCTTTTCAGGAATGACAGATTGTATGAAATACCATAAAATAATTCACAAATATGTGATAACATAGAAATGGCAAATGTTTCAGGCACTTGAAAATGAAAATACTCTATTTCACCAAATATTTCATACTTGCTTCCAAATATTTAAGAATTCCAAAATGTAGCAAAGTTTGAAAAATAATTATCTGCAAAAAAATGTATAAATTCAGACATGGATTTGTACAAGAAATATGTTTCCACTAGAGCAAAAGAAATTTTTGAAAAAATGCAATTATTGTAAACAAGTAACTATTATTGTGATCCTTAATTAATTAGGTAGCCATGATGGCTCAGTGGTCAGCGTGCAACACTAATGACAAAAAGGGTGTTGGTTCAAATCCTACTATTAGATCAGCAATGGTCCGCTATCATGGTGTGTCAATGCACAAAGCACTTTACTCCAACTGCCTTGGCACTATATAACCTATTTGTGTTGCTGTGCCACAAAACAGCAAATCAAACCAAACCAAGCCATAACTACACACTGCACATAGTTTATGCTACCCTGCAATTGTATGTTTTCTCTAACAATATTTCTTTTAATTCTTTTTCTTCAGTTATGAATTACAAATTATTCATTTTAATCCCTAAGATGTATTATTTTCTGAATTTTTATAAATGGTTGAACTGAAATTCATGCTTTTTGTATTCTAAAATTAACTTTTTATTTAATCTGGTTTAAATACTTTTTGCTAGAAGAACTCCATATAACCCAAACTTGTGCTTCTCAATAGCCAGTATCATGGGTTACTTCCCTTGCTTTCCTTCCACGAGAAGACCTTTATTTTGAAGGAAAAACTGACTGATTACATTGCATATGAATTTCAATGACATGCAAGATCTGCTCGTAATAAAACTCGTTGGGTATCTTGATGATTCAAATCTATATAGCATGTTTACTCAAAATCAGACAAAAAATACAGTCTTCAGAATGGTAACAAGTTGAGCCAATCAGATGCAAGACATGCTCATAAATATACATGGATCTTACTCATTATCAAATCATTGTGAGATCTTGATCATATAAGCCTCTATTCCAAGTCTGATCAAAATCTTGTCAGAAATCTGGCCTCTAGAGTAGTAACAAGCCCAGCCAATCATATGCAAGATCACCTCATTAATATGCATCTCACTCATTATCTAACTTGTCCAAGATCTTGATAATAAAAATATATTAAAACATTAATCAAAACTGGATTAGAAATACAGACTCTGAAGTAGTAACAAGCTCAGCCAATCAAATGAAAGATTACCTCATTAATACAAGTGTATCTTGTTCATTATTGAACTTGTCTGAGATCTTGCTAATATATGCATAGATTCCAAATTTGATCAAAATCGGATCAAACACATGCTGCCAAAGTGGTAACAACCAAATGTTGATGGATGGATGGTTAACGGACACAGTGCCACACCATAAGCTTGCTTGGCATTGTGGCCCGGTGAGCTAAAATACCTGAATATTGTTTATTGAAGAATTATCAGGTAAACTATAAGAGAGTGTAACAGAACTTCTCTTACCACATATATGTATGTATGTATGTATGTATGTATGTATGTATGTATGTATGTATGTATGTATGTACACGGTTTAACATCACATCATCAGAATACCGACTATATACTGCTGATTCTCTTACAACAGAAACCTCCAAATTATGATATGTGATACAAAATGGAAACAATTTGATTATACTTCATATTTATTTTGCACAATTTGTCCATTTGTTTAAGCATGCATTCAAAGTTGGGCATGCTCTCCCCACTGCAACCCAGTGGCATGGCTCCACTATGATACATGTTGTATGAGGTAATTCTCCTTGTTCAAACACTGCGACTCTGCAAATTTTCAAGTTGGAGGAGCTTTTCCTGAAACCCCTCTATGCTCTGTCAACCTCCACTGCAATGTGTGGAGAATTGAAAAGTCACATGAGCTGTCTGTATGTAACATATGGGACATGCAAAAACGGGCCTTAATAAGCAGGTGATCTTTATCTAAAATGTGCTCTATGCTATGTTAAATGGAACTTATTTTACCTGATCTATATACAAAGTCTAAAAAAAAGTGTTTCCAGTTTCATGCTCACAGACAAATGACCCTTGTGGGCCTGATATCACTCACATGGCATACAAGGGTCTAAAAGGCAAATGTAGTAATAATGCATGTAGGTGCCTTGGGTTGAAAGACACATGTCACAATAATTTCCAGATAATTGGTTGAAATTGGTAGTGCTGGACATGTTTACCTGTTTCTACCTTGAGCAACTTTATCTGGAGTAGATGGTGCATTGGGATCTTTTGTATGCCCATGAAAGGTGTTTGCCAACAGGAATCTATCCATCACATTTGGTGTGATATGGTAAGGCAGTTTTGTAGAGTCATTCTATGACGCTTTTTCGAAAATATTAGTAACAATAGCCATAGGCCAGCAGTTAGTATGTGCCGGGGGAGGCCCATATTCCAGTAGCAGTTAATTCCTCATGGGCATCCATTGTATCATCATCATCTTTTGTAATTAAATCGAAATGCCTACAATTATGCAAACTTAGTTGTGAATGGGCATCTGTGGTAGATACGATTGTATTTACTGTATAATAAACATCCTCCAGTTTTGTACATCCAGGGCTGAGCAAATCCCATAGCCCGACGTCCCGTACTATTCATTTTCGAAGTCGGTCAAGTAAAATTTTCCATATCGCTAGTCCGGGACAAGTACTTTTTAAAAAAGTCGGGCAAGTCCTTATTTTCGTGCTTTAATCACTATATCCACCTTTATTTGGCCAATCATACCCTCCGGGCGTACTGAATACTTGATTCTACCCCTCTTCATGTATACATTTACATCCTGTATAACACATAAATGTGGTCAGTGATAATTGTCGCATATGCGCACGTTCTGTTACCGCTTGACTGCATATTGGGTTAAGCGACCAAATTATCGGCAAATCAAAACACGTCAAACAAAAGAAAGCCAGTATGATCAATTCGCAATGTCTTAAGCGGCTTTGTTGCATTGTGTTTACTCAAGCCAGATCCTCATGAGCGGCTCACTATGATTTTAATCCAGCGAGTCGTGTAATTTAATTAATGAAAGGTACTTTACCGACATCAGTGTTGGTTACCTTTATGAACTGATTAAATGACAGTAATGATTCTTTAATTTGAAAGTTGAAAGTAAGGTGGGACAACTAAATTTCCTGAAACCACTTGTCCTGGATTAGTGGATGAAAAAAAAAAATGTGCTCAGTCCTGACATCAGTTTGGTTTTAGCTTTATATAAGTGGAATTTCTTCTTATTCATACTTTGTTTTCCCCTTGTTTAACTTGTACTGTATAACACGTAAGCTGAACACATCATATCTATCAATATTATATCACCCGAAATTGCTAAGCCATGTGTTTGTCAAAGCTATAAAATCTATCTCTAATTGCACTGATTGCTATTAGTATGTGGCTTCCGATTTTTAATGGCTTTAAACACGTATCCCTGGTAGAACTTTTTTGGCTTCAAAGGTTGTAAATCCCAATTATTTAGTGTTTATTTTGAACTGTTCATATTCTAAGGTCATCGCGAATATTGTCACTGTGTTCAGTTTGATTATTCCAGTAATGCTTGCTCATTCAACTTTCAAACTTTTACATTTCTGAAGCTTTAAGTTAGTATGTTTATTATGACCAGATTTGACTACAGATAATAAGAAAAAAAGAAAAGCACACTAATAGCAGGTTAATAACCCAATAAATTATACAAATTCTTTTATATACAAAATGAATTGCTTAGCAGTAATTTGCTTATTCTGAATAAAGAGCAGTATCAACAATTTGTAAATTTTGTCAGTAGACAAATTCCAAAATGAAGATAATTGAAGCACATTTAAAAAATGCATACTCTCTAATGATCAATGCCCATTTCTGAGTAAGCAATAAAAGTTACAGGTAACATTAATCAAAAGTTAATAATAATATGCATAATCTCTCTTCCTCTCTCTCTCCTTTTTGCATATAATAAACACATTGTATTACAAAGAATGATGGAATATCTTTTAGAAAAGAAAGTCTGTAGTGTAATTGAGCTTGACATGCAACTGTTTACTGATATTAAACTTAAAATACTGACCTGTAACCTTGACCTTGAAGTCAGGAGCACCAATGTAGTAAACAACACACCTTATAATGATGATATATAAGTATACCAGGTTTCACTCCTTAATCTAAAAAACTCTGAAGTTGTAGACTGGAATGGAAAGTGTGACAGGAAAGTTAAAATATTAAGTCATGACCTTACCTTGAAGATATGATTCCCAATGCAGTAGGCAGCACACCTTCTAATGATGATGTATAAGTATACCAAGTTTCATCATTTAATCTCAAAGGGTGCTAACATTATTGAGCATAAAGGAAAGTGTGATGGAAAACTGAAACACTGAGCCATCACCATGACCTGCAAAATTGCACTCCCAGTGTGGTATGCAACACACCTGCTAGTGGGGATCTATGAATGTTTCATCCCTTAATCTCAAATGGTTTTAAAGTTATAGAGCAGAAGGAAAGTGTGGGAAAACTCCAAATATTGAGCCACGACTTTTCCCTTGAAGATCGGACTCCCAATGACACACCTTCCAATGAAGATGTATAACATACCAAGTTTCATTCCTTAATCTCAAATGGCTTGAAAGATTTAAAGTAGAAAGTGGATTATGACAGAAAATGTAAAATACTGGGCCCTAATGAGGTACATGACACACCTTCTGATGTGTTTCATCCCTTAATTTCAAACAGCTTTGAAGCTGTATAACTGAAATAAAAGTGTGACTAATGGACATAAATACACTACATACAAAAAATTCAAGCTCACTGTAAAATCAGAAACATCTGAGGATTCCCCCCCCCCCTCATAAGTAACAAATATCCATGAAATCAAATCCACTGCAAAACATAGTATTGCAGATTGGGTGTTAATGCAAATAGTGTGACCCTACAAAATTTTATCTCCATAGAATTATCAATTTACTCCCAAACCATTTAATTTTATCTGCATGAATATTTAGAATTTTACAGTATTTTGACGCTATACTCACCCATGATGAAGGGCAACACCATCTCTAATTTCACTGCTAACAATCTTCTGAGGATCATTTACAGGCTCTGGATTGCTAGCACTCTGTAACATCACAATGTCGGTCTTGTTCTGCTCTTTGTTACCGCTCCCTGGAGATAACGGTATATTGCAAGATGTCTGTCCAAAATTGACATTAGCTGGGCTCTTTGTCATCTCATCTGGAGTTTCTTTTGTTGTACTATCAGCTTCAGCACTAGTTTTGATAGGAAAGGTATTCTTTTTGTGAAGGTGAGTGTCGTTAGAGTCTAATTCTCCTTTGTTTGCACTACCATCAAACAGGTCGCTCATTCTATCAAAGATGTTTCCTTTGTCTGTTGGTGAAGAAGATCTTTCAGTTTGTTTCAAGTTATAGTAATCTGGTGCACATTTGTAATTAACTTGCTTACCAGGATGATATTCTTCAAAATGCTTGGTTATTCCGTCCTTGTACTTGCAAACAGCTTTATCACACAAAGAACAAGTGTACTGGATGTCATTTTTGTGATTGTTTTGTACATGTTCCAGGATGTCTTCTTCGTTTCCAGTGGAGAAGCGACAATGACTACAAGAATATCGATTGCTGTTATCTTGGAATTCTCTTGGTACAACGACACTGATGATGACTGAATTCTGATCTTTCTGGTATTGACTGATATCAGATGGCAAGAAGTGCTCACTGCCATCCAAGTGGGGACCATCTCTCTCTTCTTTACTTTGTTCAATCTCTATAAAACAGCCTGTTTCATCAAATGTTTTTTCTATCAATGGTTCTTTGCCTGGATGCATCTGAGTAACATGAATAAATGCTGATCCCTTTGAATTGCAAAGTTGTCCACAGTGCAGGCACTTGAATGGAATATATTCAAAATGCGTTTCAACATGGCCTTTTATGTTTTCCTTGCTACGAGTCACAAAGCTGCACTTGTTGCATTTGAAGATTTTGGGCTGATGTAAACCCTTGTTGTCGCTCTTTGAAGGAATTTCATTAAAAGGTTTGGTGAATCCATCTGCACCCTGAGAAGCAAGTGTAACAGCACCAGGTCCTGAAGCATTCAAATTTAAACCACCATCTGCCCCAACTTTGTATGCCTTTCCATCCAGAGTGCAGCTTGTCTGTTTAGAGGCATCCATCCTCCGACCAGATAAGGAATCATCAGTGGACGGTAATATCCCGGCTTCAGTAGAAACACTGGTGTGGGTCAGAGGCTGGGATTTCTTCCAGGTCCTTCTGCGAGAAATGCCTCCTCTTGAAAATGACCCCCTTCCACGTCCACGTCCACGCCCTCGTCCTCTTCCTCGACCTCTACCACGACCTCGACCCCTGCCACGACCTCTAACTGCAACTTGTTTGGGTTTTTCAATTTCAGAATCTGTTGATGAATCACAAACAGCATATGTCTTTTTTTTGGATGAATTACCACTCTGAAGCTTAAGTTTCAAAGGAGGAACAGTTTTCTTTACAAACAGGTGCTCCTCATTTGATGCATCCAGAGGCAATTCTTCATCTTCTGAATTGTTTTTTTCTGATTCTAGTTTATCTACATTTACAGATTCCAGTTCAGGTTGTTCCACTTGACTATCCTGTACATCAACTGATACCTTTTGATCACTGACTGATTCATCCTGCAGCTTTGCCTTTTTCGGACTTGGTCCTGATGTTACTGAATCAGTATCAGATGAACTCATCTCTTCTTCATCAGAATAATCAGAATCACTGAACCATTTCATAGACTGAGAATCATGAGTGTTGTCATCTGACATGTTTGCAGTTTTATACTGTGCAATTTTCAACTGTTTGATAAAATCAAAGAGAATGACACTGCAAGGTTTGCATTCTTCTGTCAAATTGTCTAATGTAGCTTTTTCTGGACTTGCAACAGGAGTTTTGTAACTGTCTGGGGAAACATCCATTTTTGAGATTTTCAATTTCATAGGTTCCACGGTACTATGGAAAACGGGTTTCTTTTGTTCATCAGTAGATTCTTTGGAAATTTTCAACTTCATTGGTTCTAATGAACTTTGAAATACGTGCATTGTTGGGTCAACCAAAGATTCTTCTTTTTCATGCTCTGATTTTGAAATTTCCACAATACTCTGTTCAGTACCTTTAGAGGAAACATTGTTCCCTATGTCCTGGGTCTCTTGAGAAAATACTTTCTCATCCTTGGTAGCTTTTAATTTAGCCCTATATCCTCTCTGTGACTGAGCCTGGTTCAGTAAATAGGCATTCTCCTCTTTGCTTTGTTTCAGTGCAATATTATCCAATGGGGATCGAGAAATCTTTTGCCTTAATTCAAATTTTCTAATTGGTGAGCGAATGCGCCTTTGCCTTGGTCTCCTTTTCTTTGGTAACACTTCTGCAGAGGGTGATTTTGCACAAGTATCTTCGCGAGTTTTACTTTTAAGTATACTGTCAACAGAAGAAAAATCCTGAGGTTTGATCGATTCTTCTGGAGTAATTTTGGTTGAAGTGTCTGATAACTTTTCCAGTTCCTGTGCAAGAGAATCACTACTTCCATCAACCTCCAAGGAATCTTTTTTTGTCTCCATAGCAGCATCGTGAGTAATCTGTTGTATTTTCAAACCTGATTCAATATTTTGTTCAAACATAGCTGGAGGTTCATTAACACTAGTGGAAAGAGATGAGTCATTTGGATTTGGAAAAAAAGCTTTTCCTTCCTCAATTACCATCTTCTTTTCAAAACATTCATCAACCTTTCTTTCAACACAAAAGTCTGTCTTTGATGATTTCTGGTTATCACAAGCTACTGAAGTTTTAGATTCTTTCAATGCTTTACTGTCATCATTTTGTCCATTAACAGGCACCCCCACTTTTTCCTTTGGAGTTTTTTCATAAATTTCATCTAAATTCACATCTGTGGAAATATTGGGCAAATCATCCATGTCCCAAGAGAAGATGTTACTGTCATCTGTTTCTATGGTTTTGGTGTTATGGTCATCAATTAAATCAGTTCTTGTCATAGCCAACTCATCAACATGTAAATCTTTAGAAATTCTTTCAAGCACGGGCATATCCACACTAACTTCAGAGTCATATGCAATACTTTCATTTATAACAATATTTTCCTCATCTGCAATTTTTGTCTCAAGTTCGTCTTCATCTGTCACTATCCTTTCTGCTTGCTCATTAATATCCATTTTATGGTCACTTTGGAGATTTTCAGCATCCGCATTTTCATTGCTGGAATTCCCAAGAACATTATCAGTTGACAAGATATTATTATTTACAGTTGCCTTGCTGACAGAAGGATCCTTGTCATAAATGTCAGATAATGTAGACTTTGCTTCAGGATGGGGTTCTACCGATGAAACCCTTTTATCATTTAATGCATCATTCTTTGCTTGTGAACATGGTTTTAATTTGGTTGATTCTGTCCCATCTGTCCTATCATCAATGGCGGAGTCACATTTTGCATAGGAGTGGTCTACACTTTTACCAAGTTCATCTTCTGAATTTTCTTCTTCTACTGGAAGACTTCCTTCAGATGTTAGAAAACTCTTCTCTACTGATAACTCCACTGAATGGACAGAAGTATTGGTTTCCTTTTGCTTTGTTTCTGATTTATTCTTTAATCTTGCATCAACTTTCCTCAGAATATGATGTCTTCTACGCTTTCTGGTTCTTGTTAGCAGAAATGGTGACTGCTTAAATTTCTGCTTTTTCAGTTCTTGGTACCCTCTACCCTTTTTACTAAGATCATTGTTATCTTTGTTTAAATTGTCTTTGTTATTATTTTGCAATATTTCATTGTCAAATACATCATCTTTAGTATTTGTTTCATTTTCTTTTTCAGTGTTCTTTTTTCTTCTCTTCCTTTTGTGACCTTCAATCAGATCAAACTCTTCACTCAATGTTCTCTTTCGACGTGGGAACTTTATGTTGATATCCCTTTGCTGTGTCCTAGTTCTTGGTTTCTGACTCCTTGTGAACTTCTTCATTCCAATTTGAATTCCATGTCTGTTGTATTTCTTCATTTTTCTGGCCAATAATCTACCATCAGCCTGCTTTGAAACAGAAGATACTGCACTAAAATCTGAATAAACAGAATCTCCATCACTTACATGTTCCTTGTCTTTCAAACCATTTGAGTTTGGCACAATTGATTTTTTCTTCTTTGGTCCTCTCCTATTAGTCTGTGTGCCACTAAGGCTATCTTGCATGTTAATAATTTCTGATTTCCTCTCCTTTTTCAGCTTTCTTTTGGCAAGTATTTTGTCATGCAGCTTCCTCTGGATTGAGGTAAAACTACTTTTGGTATTTGACAGGTCAGGCCTGGTTTTTTCAAAGAATTGTTTAGGTTCAGTTATAGTTTCTTTTGACCTATATTCATCTTTGCTTTCAAGACCTTTTGCAATGTTTAGAACAACTGTAGCCACTGAACTTGTATATGTATCTGGTGACTTGGAAAATTCTTCCAAACATCTGGATTTCAAAGATGAGCTAAGCAATACATGGGGCTCTTTAATTTTCTCGGACAAAGAAAAGGAGGAAAGCAATGGAGACTTCAACTTGGAGGTTTGGTTTTCTTTCACGCTAGTCATTCCATCTTTTGCAGCGGCTGTCGCAGTTTCTGATGTAGGGATCTGCAAGGATGGCAAACTCTTTGACTTCTGACCAAGTCTCCTTTTCATGTTTATATCTTTCATGAGCTTCTGAGATTCTGACCCAGTTAAGGATCTGGGTGGTCTACCAGGTTTTCTTTTTATAGGTGAACTTCCATCTCCAATGTTTGCTTTCTTTTTACCTGAATGGATTCCTATCTTCTTATCTGGCAGTTTCTTCTTTCTCATTACTGAAATGATAGTCTTCATGTATTCATCACCCTTACTGATTTTGGGGCTTCCTTTTGGCTTAACTTGTTCTTTCTTCTTAATCTTCATATTTACATTATTTTCTTCATCAACCATGCTGGTATCCTTCTCACAGCTCATTCCTGCCGCTTTTTCTTTCTCTGCACTTTCTGGACCAGTCCAATTCAAATCCAATTTTCTGTTTGCACTCGGCATTCTTTTCATAATACCTACTGCCTTAGACAAGAGGTTTTTCTTAAGGTTATTTTTTGATTTCAATCCTAAGTAGACTTTATTTTTGCTTCCTGGTGGTCGACCTGGCTTTCTTTTCACTGAGACAGCAGGGGTAGATGATTGGCCATCTGACTGATTACTTCCCAGTTCTTTTCCTATGGTCTTGTTTTCACTATTCTGACTGGCATTTTCACTCTTCATCTTGTGATTAAAATCCAGTTTTTCATCCTTTTTATTTCTGTTCTCTGCATCTCTTGGTTCACCAACTGGGTTGCTTTTTTTCTTGCGTTTTAATGGATCTACCGACTTTTGTACTTTAGGGGACCCAAAATACACAGAAGGTGACAAAGAAATATCTAGTTTAAGATTGGTTACTTTGTCTACTGACTTTGGTCTACCTGGTTTTCTCTTCATAACCACAACGGCAACATCAGGGCTGCTCTTCAGTATGGTAGGATCAGTGTTCTTTGAATTCTTAGTATATTTCCTAACAGATGGACTAGCCGACTGTGACCTTTGTTTTCTCGGTTTCTTGAAAGCATACACTACTGGTACTTTGACTACTTCCTTCTCTTCTTCCCTTCCAGGTGTGCCAGGTCTTGATTTAGATTTCCTTGCTGATTTCTTGGCACTCTCTTCCTCATCAGATTCCGGTGTCTGAGTTGACATTTCTTTTCTGACATCCAAAGCTGCTTCAACTCGTGGTGAATTTTGCCTGTTTTTGGAGGCGGATCCAGTTTTAGGTGTTGGATCTCTGCCTCTTTCATTAAACCCATCAGTTATGTTCCTCTTTTTCTCAGTGCAGTCCTTGTCATCCTTTGACTTCCCTTTATCAACCCCCTTGTCTGAAGCTTCTTTTGAGTCTTTGGACTTGCTATATGCAGTGAGCTCCATATTCAGTTTTTCTGCATCAATGTAAGGTTTATTTGATCTTCCTTCAACAGAGGATTCTCTGGAACCACTTCTAGAGCAACTAAGCTTGGTTAAAGCTGGACTCAACCTGCCTTGTGCTATGCTTTCCTCATTAATGTCAAGAGAACTGTTCATCTTCCACTTGACTGGAGCACCAGTCTCATCTCGGCTCAGGTTATTGTAAAAGTTTACCAAAGTCTGGTGACCAGTCGATTCTTTTGCAAGTCCCCTTGTGATATGCTTTACAGCTGTCAATGGAGGATTCTGAAATTAAAGAAAATACAAGAAATGGAAACATGATGCAAAACAGCACGTTTGTTATGGTTTTCTGCTTTAGTCATTTCCTCTTCCCTGTGCCATCATCTGAACCAACTATGCCACTGCTTTTAAGCAAATGATCTATGTCTAGAAAGGAGAACCCTAATTATGAGACCTCAATGCAAGCAGGTAGCTAGTGAATTGTCAACATTTTTACTGGAATCACTGCCTACAATTCCAAAATTTCAAAAAGGTTCATTTTAAATGTTTTATAATACATCACGGTATTTCTCTGGAAACGATTCATCCAATTAGCATTAGTCTTCTTCCATTCAATACAGACTGGTCTAAGTCTTGAATAACACAATTCACTTTTGGCTAAAGACACAAGAGTCCCTCAAAGGGTCTGATGCTCTACTGTCTAAAAAGAATTTCCAGGAATTCAAGATAAGACCATTTCTTTTTTTTAACTGCTGTGTGTTGAAACCATCTCTGATATTCTGACTGATAAGATTTTTAAATTAGCCACTTAAAGAGCCATATTGGATATAAGATCGGCACCATTTCCATTTAGGACAAACTAGACACCGTTAGAAGACTTTTTGTGAAAATCCCATGTAGATATGACCATCCATTCAGGAGAATTTGAGATGAGATTTTCAAAATGTTCATTGTGGCAGCCATATTTTAGGTCAGATCGTTTTTATTCACAACCAACTCGATATCATAGTCTTCTGGTGAAAACCCCATCTTGATATGACTTTCCATCTAGGTAGAGAAGGAGTAAGAACAAGAAGATTTTCAAGATAGCTGTTATGATGGTCACACTGGATGTCAGATCAGCACCATTTTCATTTAATACCAATCAAACATCATGAGAAGTCCTCTGGTTAAAAATCAATGTCAACAGGACTTTCCATCTATGAGCAGTGACAAGATTTTCAAAATGGCAACTGTGGTGGCCATACTGGAAATCAGATCGGTAAAATTTTTATTTAAGACACCATAATAAATCTTCCTGTGAAAACCCCATGCTGATATGACTTTCCATTCAGAAGACTGCCATTATCGCCATATTGGTTGTCAGACTGGGACCATTTTCATTCAGGACCAACTAGACATGATAAAAAGTCTTCTGGTGAAAACCCCATGTCAATATGACCTTCTGTTCAGGAGGATTATGGATAACAAGATGTTTAAGATGGCTGTAGTGATGACCATATTGAACGTCAGATCAGCACCATTTTTATTTAAGACCAACTAGATATAATAAAAAGCTCTTAAGTGAAAACCGTATGTTGATACGACCATCTGTTCTGGTGGAGTAGCAGTAACAAGATTTCCAAGATAATAGTTGTGATGACCATATAGTAGGCCTGTGATCTGGTTTTTTCTGGTTACATTTACATCAAATGGTACATTTAAAAATCTCTATCTGACCCATGCCCTGGAGAAAGTTGCACATACCTGCCATAAAGGATGTCCCAGCATAACCATTTTCATTTTGGACCAACCAGACATCGTAAGAAGTCTTCTGGTGAAAACCCCATGTTGACATGACTTTTCATTCTGGAGAAGCCATAGCAAGATTTTCAAAATGGCTGCCATGGTGGCCATCAGATTGGCACCATGTTCATTTAGGAACAATTAGACATCATAAGTAGTCTTTTAGTGAAACCCCATGTTTGTATGACCATCCACTCTGGAGGAGGGACAATAAGAAGATTTTCAAGATGGCATCTGTTGTGGCCATATTGGACTTCCATGCGGAACCTTCTTCATTAAGGGACAACTAGATATCATAAGAAGTCTTCTGGTGAAACCCCATGTCAATATGACTTTCTGTTCAGAAGAAGTAGAATTAAAAAGATTTTCAAGATGGCTGCCATAAGGATGTCAAATCAGCACCATTTTGATTCAGAACTTAACTAGACATCATAAGAAGCCTTTTAGTGACAACCCCATGCTGACATGACCATCCATTCAGAAGGAGTAGCAATAGCAAGATTTTCAAAACGGCTGCTGTGTGAGCCATTATATTGGACATCAAAGTAGCACTATTTTCATTTAGGACCAACTAGACCTTGGGATGAATGTGTGTACATGCATAGAGTTTCATGGCAATCCCCCAAGCAGTTTAGGAATAGTAGCGACAACAAACTGTTGCTAACAGACAGAAAGATGACTGATATCAGATGACAGACAACTGGCCATCCAAAAAGATCACCTGATCTATGACCAGTAGAGCTAAAATGAAAAAAAAAAATTTAAACTGTCTGAAAAACGACAACAAAAAGTTTGTAATCCTGAAAACTCGCATGTCTTTGCAAATTTTTGTACCCTTTTAACTGAAAAAAGAAACCAGAGACTTCATAATCTTCTTTTACATGCAGACAACTGACTTCATAATCTTCTTTTACATGCAGACAACTTGTAATGAGATTACTATTGTAATTTAGCAGAAATCCAAATTAAACTTTATTTTTTACTGCGAAGTTTAAATTCATTGCAGTTTATACTTTTGCTAAACTAATGATCCAGAAGTGGTTAAATATGTTCCTATAAAGTCAGAGAATACAAAGAAACAAAATAGACCTTGCAAAGCTTAAAATTTGTTTATCCAATACAGGGTTCATACAGATCAGCAGAACTGAAATTCAAGAACTTTTAAATGACCAGTTTTCAAGGACTACTCACAGTATCAAGAGTTTTACTTCAGTTACTAATATAAATACAAGAAACAAAATTAAACACAATAACGATATAAATAAATGTAATTAAATATGAAATCCAATGATAATAATGTCATTGTAACTTGACCCAAATATTAAACACTGCTCTTTAGCTGCTATACTTTCTCCTCCAGCTGCAATTCCAGCGCTTTCACTTGCTGTTCTTTTTCTTTTACTTTTCTTCCGAGTCCATCACACTGAGAGCCAGCTTGGTCAGACACATAGGTGATTTTTTCACTATATTATTTGCATATGAAATCAAACTAGGAAGTCCAACTGAAAACTGCACAGACCCAGATCTGCTGTAGCATAATGCGCTGGCATTATCTGGGTCTATGCAGTCAGTTAAGAGTAATCAGTATAACAAACAACATAGACTCCGATCTACTGTTGCATTATGCGATGGCAGCTTAGTGTCTTGGTTGTTTGCAATTGGACTCGACTTATAAGTGAGTATGTACGATATCAGCCATGTGTGCATCACAAAGGGCAATGCACACTAGAATTTGCTCAGCAGGGTTTTAAATAGAGGCACATATATTGGAAAACCAAGTTACAAGAATACGAGTATTTAAACTCTTCTAAATGACGATGTGGAATGCTGGAAATTAAATTCATTTAAGGTGTTATCAAAATAAAGCTGCTTACCAAATTTGTTTGAAATTCAACAATCCTTGTTACAGTAATCTGCAAAAACCAAAGTCAGGAGGACAGAAAATCACAGGGCATAACTCCGATAAATGATGTTGTATTCCATCAAAGGTTGCATTAATGTAAATCCACATGCCAAATTTACTTGAAATCAATTGAACTTTGGTAAACTTATGCTGTGGAAACCCAAGTCAGCAGGATGGGTAAACGGGGGTCATAATGCCAATAAATCAAGTCATAATGGGAGAAACCATTTTCATTTAGGACAAACTACTTGTTGTATTAAGTGTTTTAGCGCAAACATCTCAAGATGACTATCTGTCTGTGAAGAAAAGTGATATGATTTTAAAACTGGCCACCATTGCAGTTATTTTGTGAGATCAGATCAACACCATTTAGAAAAAACTACAGATCATAATTTTCATTTCAACTATAATTCTGTGTTTGTAAAACACATATTCCTGCACTTCCCCATTTTGACCACAGCACTGAAGTTTTTGCCTCTTGGGTAGGTGGCCGACGGTAAAACCTGCCCTAGAAGCAAATGTCAGTTGGGTATGTGCATTTGTCTTTTCATGCAAGTATATATATATATATATACATGGTTATAGGGTGGGAATCTCAATAATTTCCCCAGGTCAATACATATGGGCTGTGAACTTGGTGTCTCATCTGTGAAGGGCATTATTATTATGTAGGTTTCTTCTTATGCAGAGAAGACAAAAACTCCTACAGGGACTGTACTAAGGGACTACTAGGGCCCAATTGTTTGCCTTTGGTGTAAAACTTCATCTTTTGTTAGCTGGAAAGCAATGTTTATGCTGCCCCATTTCACAACTATGTAGTTAGAATATTTGAGAATGAGCTCAAATCTGAGCGAGTTGAGGAGGCCAGTGTTTTTTTTTTTTTTTTTTACAAGCCAGTAAATTAGGACAAAGGCCCACTTAAACAGTATTTACCACACCTGACCATCAGCATTATCAAATCTGGGGTGTAATCTGCTATCTACTCCTGTTAAACCCTAGCATCAGGGCCTTTAAGTGAAGTTACACTGAAGTGAAGGCTTAATTAGGTAACTCCAAAATGCAAATAAGAGTACCCTACCACAGCACATTAGACATATACTGTGTTTAATAGTCCCCTTGTGCAAACATTTAAGACACTAAATTTAATGTGCAGAAACCATTAGTATTTTATTAAACTTACCACGATTATGAACTGTGACCCTTTCACCCCAGAATCTATAGGATTCTTTACTACCCTAAATGCAAGACATCCATAGTTTCTTCAATGAACTTACTCCAGAACAAAAGTTATTCTGCAAAATCCTTTTTTTCAAAGACACAATGACCTTGACCTTTGACCCCAGCCTCCGAATTTTTATTTGGAAATATCCCATTAAATAGTTTGTCAATCTTGCTTGTCAGAACTTTTCTCTCATTCCATTCATATCTGTAACGTGTTACTAGAGTGGAACCACCCATGTCAGGTCATGCATCGCCTGCTACAATAAGTAACAGTACCTGTGACTGTTGACCCAGAGTGGACAGCTACATCTGGTCGCCTCTGGAAAGTCCTTTCTGGTGTATCAGGTGGCCAAGCAGATATGCTCATCCCCACACTGTTAAGGCAGATGGCAAGAGCTATGTGGACAGCACAGGGCATCAGCTCAGGTGCAGTAAGAACTGATGGCCATCCAATGCATTTAGACTTGACTCCAGAGGTCTCAACATTGAAGATCCCACCTTAGTGGTCGAAAACCTAAGAAGACAAAGGTGATGCAACTCACCATTGGTGCCTGGAATGTATGCACACTAATGGAACGTACATCAGCAGATAGACCATAGATAAGAACAGCTCTAATTAGTACAGAATTGGCCAGATTCAACATCCAGATAGCAGCCCTGTGTGAAATTTGCCCAGCTGAGGAAGGACAACTCATTGAAGCAGTAGAAGGCTACACCTTCTTCTGGAGTGGCCGAAGTAAAAAAGAGCGACATGAAGCTGGTGTTGGGTTTGCCATCAAATCACAGCTAGTTAGCAAGCTCACAATCTCCAAAAGGGCGTGAATGACAGATTAATGCAAATGAGATTCACACTGTCTGGAAAAAGACAAGCAACTATCATCAGCGCCTATGCACCCACCATGACCAATCCAGATGAGAGCAAGGACAAATTTTATTAAGACCTGGAGTCTCTTATTGCAGAAGTATCAAAGGCAGACTTAAATGCTAGAGTTGGTACGGATCACCAAACATGGCCAGGTGTCGTTGTCAAAGATGGCTTTCGCAAAATGCAACAACAACGGTCTCCTCCTACTGAGGAAATGTCCTGAACATGAGGCCAAAAGAAAAAATATGGTTGGTTCCGGTTACCCGACTGACCCTAGTGTTTAGCCTCTGACCCTACCGTTTTTTTCCGCTAAATAAAAAAAAAAAAAAATTGCAGAGTCGCCAACCTTGTCTGTGATGATGACGATTTGTACCGAATTAGACCATACCAAAGTAGCAATTGGAATACTCGGTTTTATTCACTCGTTCACTTGCAAAACGGACATGTGCAGTGACGAACAATAAACAACATGGCATGTGGAAGAAGTGTCCCTTCTACTCTACTCGTTGTGAAGCTTAATAACTGCCGTCACGGCAACGGTGGCAATTATTTATTGTTTGTGAACCATGATTGGACATTAATGGACCTGTTTCAATCAAAACACCCAGTCTTTAGCCCGAAAGAAGACCGGATGCTATGTTCAATTTAGCCAAAAGCTGCAGACAAGGACGGATACGAGGTTAGAAATGTCTCTAGTATAAATCAAATCTGACAGACACGTAGATGGTATTAAGCAAACTAAATTCACCATGCTCATTTTCAGACATAGATTTGTTTTTCCATGCAAAATGTGTACATTAAAACAAATAGCCAGCAAATTAAAATGTATGAAACAGAGAATGGTGTTGTTTGTAAGCTGTCACCATAAACTGCAGAGGTCCAAATCCACTTGAGCCTGTTTGTGAGAAAATCGCCATTTGTTTGCAGAAGATTCATTGTTCTACTCTTGAAAATGGACTGAAGAGCACCTGGGCTCTTCTTCCATCAATAAAACTTGCTGCCAATAAATACATAAAGATGCTTCGTAAGGCAGAACGTTTACTCGTGGTGAACCTTACTTATAATACATATACATGTATTCAAGTAATTAAAAAAAAAAAAAAAAGAAAAAGCCTACTGACCTACCTTACTTTTTTGGCTATGTTACCTGAACGACATATAATTTTTTTTGGTAAGACCGCCTAATCACCAACACAGACTTCCGCCTGCCAAACTGCAACAAGACGTGTTGGATGCACCCACACTCCAAACACTGGCATCTTATTGACTATGTCAATGTCAAAAGAAGAGGCAGGCAGGACATCCGAGTGATAACAGCCATGAAAAGTGCAGAATGCTGGACTGACCACAGGCTCAATATCCAAATTCCGCCTAGCAGATGACCACAAGGCAAAAAAGTGCCCAAAAAGCTCAATGTCGCCAAATTAAAACAGGAGAATGTGAAACTGGCATTTGTCGAAGAACTGTGCAGCCAAATGGATACAATTAATATAAACTATAAAAATATTGAGGAAAGCCGGGCATCTTTCAGAGACTCCTTGTACTGAACTGCATCCTAAACCCTTATTTCCCACCACACGTAAACATCAAGATTGGTTTGATGAGAACAATACTGCCATAGAGACTTCTGAATGAGAAACTGCGGTTACAGAAGGCCTGTTTAGAAGACAGCACTTTATCATCTAAGAAGGCACTCTTCAACAACATCAAGAGGATTGTCCATTGCAAACTCAGAGAGTTGCAAGACTCGTGGCTGAGCAATAAGGTAGATGAGATTCAGTCCTACGCAGACTGGAATGACATGAAGAACTTCTATGATGCTTTAAAGACAATCTATGGGCCACATACATCAGGAACGTCTCCAATACAAAGTGCTGACAATATCACGCTGCTCACAGACAAAAAAAAGATGCTTCAAAGATGGGCAGAACACTTCAACAACATCCTCAATCAACAGTCATCTATCAATGTCACAGAAACTGACTGAGCTCTTCCAGTCAATGTGGATTCGGGGAACTATACCCCAGGAGTACAAGTATGCATCCATTGTCCACTTGTACAAGCAGACAAGCAACAGACAATCCTGTAACAACCATCTGGATATCTCCTTGCTGTCAATAGCCAGCAAAATCCTTGCCAGAATTCTGCTGAATCATCTTGGGACATCACATCGATCAAGGGCTCCTGCCACAGAGTCAGTGTGGTTTCAGGAAATAATTAGGGACCACAGACATGGTGTCTGGCGCTTGTCAACTCCAGGAGAAATGCCATGAACAGAACTCCAACCTGTACACGACATTCATTGACCTGACAAAAGACTTTGACACAGTCAGCTGGGGAGGCCTTTGGAAGATCATGGCAAAATTTGATTGCCCAGAAAAATTAACTGTGATGGTTCGGCAATTCCATGATAGCATACTCGCTCGTGTTGTGGACGAGAGTTATCTGAAACATTTCCCAGTCACCAATGGAGTAAAACAAGGCTGTGTGTTGGCCCCAACCCTCTTCAGTACGATGTTTTCTGCATGCTTACTGATGGCTTCTATGACTATGATACTGGACTGACAGCAAGCTCTTCAATCTGAGGAGACTAGAGACGAAGAGGAAGTTACAGGAAGTGACTGTTCGTGGTCTCCTATTTACTGATGACTGTTCCCTGAATGCCAGATACGAGTCTAACATGCAACACAGTATGGACCATTTCTCTGACAAAACAGCATAAAACTTACTTTTCTATCTTTCTTTTTGAATGAAAAACCCCAACACAAAAGGCGACGTTTACTTTGCTTATTAATGCATTGTACTGAAACAAAACGGAGTGGGAGGAATATTGTCCAATCTACTCAAGTAGATTTCCCTTTCTGGGCCTGTTTTGGCGAATTCACAACCTCTGAGGCAATTATTTCACCTGAATCGCCCCCTAACATGGACCCCACAAGTATCTGGATTTTCCAACATATGTGCATTGTCAAAGAGCTGACATCAGAGCAGACAGTTCCTCCAGTTTCAAAGTGATGGATGTCAAATCAAACACTTCAAAGATTCCCTCAAGTCATCTTTGAAACACTTCAACACTGACCTCGAGTCTTGGAAAGATCTCGCACAGGATCGCTCCACCTGGCAGTGTCTCATCCATACTGGAGCTACAGACTTTGAACAGAGGGGAATTGCAGAGGCACTGCAGAAGCGTGAGCAGCATAAATCTCAGAATTGCAGCATATCCTATATTGATCAAGCAAACCCATGTGGCATCTCCTGTCAAGTGTGTGACTATCAGCCACTCGCATATTCACAGAAACCAAACCAGCCTGATCAGCCACTCACATACTCACAGATACCAAACCATTTAGTGATATCATGGTCATCTTTGAACTTGAAAGGACAAACAGAATGGAACCAAAATTTTACCTTTTCTTTACCAGAAGTTATCTTAATGATACAAAGCTTGCCATTGTTTTTAAGTGCATTCAAGAATAAGTCACTGTCCATGCTGAAATATTAATATTTGAGCCAAATGACTTCTCCCTCCACCAGCCAGAATAGGACAAAGTTGGCAAAAATAGAGAAAATTTATTGTAAAAAGTCAGGGCTGAGCAAATTCCATAGCCCGACGTCCCGGACTATACATTTTCAAAGTCGGGCAAGTAAAACTTTCCAAGTGGCTAGTCCTGGGCAAGTGCTTTTTAAAAAAGTCGGGCAAATCCTTATTTTCGTACTTTAATCACTATATCTACCTTTATTTGGCCAATCATGCCCTCCGGGTGTACTGAATACTTGATTCTACCCCTTTTCGTGTAAACATTTACATCCTGATATCGCTTGACTGCATATTGAGCTAAGCGACCAAATTATCGGCAAATCAAAACACGTCAAACAAAAGAAAGCCAGTATGATCAATCAGCAGTGTTTTAGGCGGCTTTGTTGCATTGTGTTTACTCAAGCCAGATCATCACGAGCGGCTCACTATTATTTTAATCCAGCTAGTCAGTGTAATTAAATTAATGAAAGGCACTTTAACGACATCAGTGTTGGTTTCCTTTATGAACTGATTAAATGACAGTAATGATTCTTTAATTTATAATTGATTATACAAAGGATTAACTTCCACGTGCGATATTGCGTTTGAAGCGAAACAATTACGCTAATTAATGGGCTATCTCTGTTCGTATTTATAAGAGAAAATGTATGTTATGATCACTATAGAAGTAGTTGTCAAGCAAGCTGATAGTTACTATGGATAAAATGAGTTTGCTAAATTATTTTCGCAAGGAAGGTAATAAGGGCGATTCGGAGAAGGAAAAATTGTTTGAAATTGGAGGGATAAAATGTAAGACTGCTACTGAGTGTGCGGTCGCTATTTCTCCAAAGAGACATAAGCAAGAATCTGTGGTGGCAAAAAATGTCAAATATGACACTACTAAGAGACAGAAATTTTCAGCCGCATTGGGTTGATTGTTATCCCTGGCTTGAATGTATTGACTCGCTTGGAAAGATGTTTTGCAGTTATTTCAAACAATATCCAAAACTGGCACAGGTTGGAAATTCACCCAGTGTATTTGTCAGTGGAACTGACAAATTCAGGATTGAACCAATCAAGTCTCATGACATGTCTGGACCCCGCAAGGCCTGTGTAGCACAATATATGCATGACACTAGCCAACATGTGCAGAAAATCAGTGAAGTCAGAGTTGCTGACACACTAATAATAACAACCAATGTTTTTGAAAAATTAAATTCTTTTAAGAAATAATAATATTGTAGATTATTTCGTTTGTTTTTTCTATGGGTTTAAGTACATACATCTCATCAAATCTCGGCAAGTGATTACCATTTTGGGACCAGTGAAAAGTAAGGTGGGACTAATTAAGAGTAAGGTGGGACTAGTGAAGAGTAAGGTGGGACAAGTGAATTTTCTGAAACCACTTGTCCTGGACTAGTGGTTAGAAAATAAATTTGCTCAGCCCTGAAAGTTCAAAATTTATATAGTGTTCAAAATTGTCACTTTAAACTTTTGTTTTTGCATATTTACATGCAAAATGATTAAAATACTGATGAAGTACTATTAAAACTTTGCTTATTTTGCTTCATCCCAGTTGCTGTATAACATAAAATGGCAACCTCGAAAACAGAATAGTCGAAAATCAGCAAGTTTGTAATGCAGAAGTCCTCTTTTCATACTTCTATATCATGAAATATTGGATAAAATTATTCATTTTTTAGTATCAGACCTGGATATGTCAAGCGAGTCATAATCTACATCTAACAGATCAAGTACCTGTACCATTTTGTTGCTGCAGGTATAACTTCTGTAGGCACACTCAAACACAATTTGCCAATAAGTTTCTATATTTCGCACTTACGTATATAATAAAACTTAAAATTATGTTAGATGAATAGATAAATTTTGTGCAAATTAAAGAGTTGTTATAAAAAAGCTGTTTTTTATACCAAAGAACATAACAACATCAACTACCCAGTACTGCTATTACTACTATAGAAAAAGGCAACTTCCCAACAAAACAAGATAAAAAATTATATAAATTAATTTACAGTACACATAAACTGTTTATAGTATTAATTTTTAATCTGTTATAACGGGACATTGGAAAATAAATTGTAACAAAATTACATGAGTGATGAGAGAGAGAGAGGAAGTTTGAAACCAGAAGCCCATGTGTAAAAAATCCCCCAAAATACTCGTTTTGCAATTAAAAATAATTTCCAATTCTAATGATGGGGGGCCATCATATCTGCAAAAAAAAAAGGTCACACTGACCTCATTTTCAATGAAAGGTGTAGTATTCCACATGACAAATCTAAATAAAAAAAACCAACGTGACTCTATGAGGAACAGTATATTAAAAATGACCTAAATGCATACCCTAACCTTACACATCAAGGTATGCGACTCCATAGACAATAGTGCTCGAGAAAATGAGCTGATATCAAAGGTTAACCAAAACCAACAGACAGTAAAATACTCCAGTGACCGAATTTTCAATTAAAGGTGTAGTACTCTGCATGACACATCTAAAAACTAACTTGTGTGACTCTACATGCAATCGTGTCAGACAAAATGGCCTAAATGCAAACCCAAACCAAGAGAAACTGATCTTGACGCAAAGAATGGTTGAACCATGAAATATAGGTCACAGTGATCTAATTTAAGCTGAATGGTGTAGTACACAAGACACAACTAAACACCAACTTATTTGACTCTACAAGTAATACCAGTAATGCGAGAAAATGACCTAAACACAAACCTGACCATGAGTGTTGATACATGTACCAGACAAGACAACTGGACAGACCTCATCAATCCATTATCCCGAACTGACCTGCAAACTGGACAGACCTCATCAATCCATTAGCCCGATTTGATTTGCAAACTGGACAGACCTCATCAATCCATTAGCCCGAATTGACTTGCAATCTGACCAAAAGTGGATGTTTTTTCAATGTAGAGACAAGTCTGGATTCAGTTCCACTGATTGATTCTGGTTATAATTATTTGGCTTAATAAATCTGAAGGAAGATTTTGTTTCATTGTAGTCTCTTTTAAGCATCAGCTATATAAAGTTTTGACAGCATGATCCAAACAAAATGACTACTAGACTATGCATCTATCACATTATTCTTTAAATACACCAAATATGATTGTTGAGAAGTGAGATATATCATACGTATCAGGTCAGTGCTGAATGTATAAAATTAGAATGTCAAGCTGTGGAAGATCACTGAGCAGCACGTAAGTTAAATAGCATATCAACATCAAGTCTATAGAACTTTGTATTTCAGCTGCTGATTTTCCTTTGTCGATTGGAAAAAAACAAAAAGTGTTAATCCAACCTATCAAGTCTATTTTTGAAATTTTTTGTATGCAATCACAACGACAATATATGGGGGAGGGCTTATTTTTACAAAAAATGAACCCAACTAATATTAAAGACCATTTAGTGGCCTTGTAAATTTACATGTATGTTTTTAACAAAGTTCTAAAACAAATTACCTCCGATACAAAGCTTTACCAAATTGCTTCTCGCTGCTGCTTTGAGATGCTATAGCTATCAATTTTACGTGTATAACTTATACCCAACACTGAACTGCATCCATATACATGTACCTTGACCCACTGTCACCTTATGCCCTGTCATGTTTACCTTATTTTCTATATCACAAAACAGAGAAGAAAAAAATAAGTTGTCACTGGGAGTGCTGTATGGGGATGATGATAAGCAGCAAAAATGTGTGGTTTTATTTGGAGGTGTGGTCTGGTTCAATAGATGTGTCCAATACATTAGAAAAACTAAATATATACCAAAAATATCAACAACTAAAATAAAAAAAAAAAAATACATGTTGGTCTGAAAATGCTTACTTGGCATACATTGGTCAAAAAGGCAAATGTAGCAATAAAAGCTGGTGCCTTGGGTTGATAGTCACCCATACAATACTCCAAGTACATGTACCTATCAAACTTTAGTAACCACAGGGCGATCTAGTTGAAAATTAAAGTAACCTTTTCAAAATTTAGGCGACCTAACAAATTGGTTGTCGCAGACATTGAGCTGAAATCCATGTAGCGGGGAATTAATGGTAGATGATGACAAAAAGTGAAGGTCTTACTGCAGGTATATTAAAGTGTCATTACTAAAAAGCATAATGTTATTTTTAAGAATATACCAAAATGTCAGACAGAACTGTCAACAGTCATCATCTGCTTCAACCCTAGGCGACCCATTAAAAGTCACAATTTGTAGTTCTCTAAACCATCTCTCTACATATTGCCTGGCCTGAAATTCCCTGATAAAAGGCCAAATCAGGGTCCATGTTATACTCTAACATTTGGGCAAAATGAATTCTCTCTCCAGACAGAATAGCGTGAAGCTGGCAAAAATAGGGAGAGGTGAGTGTAGAAAGTTACAAATGTATGATGTTCAAAAACAGTCACTTTCTGTTTTGCATATTTTTCTGTCAGATGATTAAAATACTGCTGAATTACTATTTGAACATCATAGAAATATTAAAACTTTTCTTAATTTGTTTCACAAGTTGTTTTATAATATTTTATGGTATAAAATGGCACCCTCAGAAATAGGTTACAGTAAAAAATCAGCAACCCTGTCCATGGTAGAAACCATTTTTTCCTACATTTACAGTGCATTCCTTTAAAGTCGGGAGCTAAGCTAATCGCCTGTTTAACTATCAGTTCTTTCTGGCTACTTTTGCACCAAAAATACTTACAATACATTACTTGATTGTATACTAAAAAGAACATTTTAACAAATCATAATTCAATTATGCAACTGCAGCAAGCCATCATCGACAGAATAAATGGTTTCGTGTATTCACGTATCTACATGATGTTTATAGATGGTTACAATTTGTGTCAGTCATTTGGCAGTACCAGTCAGGTAGAAGCTTAAACAACAATGCTGGTTTTACCTCCCATCATGCTCCCCCTGTGATGAGGTCATGCAATGCAAGACTACTGAATAACCTGCAGGAGTTAAGCACCTCAATGATTATGAAAAAAATGGATAATAAAAGAGAAAACTTGCTTTGTCAGATTTGCCAATTCTGAATCAACTAGACAAATTTATGCAATAATGACATCTGAAAAAAAAATGACAAAAGTTTGAAGCTTTAATAAACAGGTAATTGAAGCAATGACAATTGATCAATCAAATACTCCAAGCTGTTTTATGCTTTGGTGTGTAATAAACAGGTAATTTCTGTGAAATGACAAGCAACGAATCGAATATGGCAAGATTTTTATTGTGAGAATTCATAATTCTTTAGGATAAAAGTAAATGGTCCAAGCTTTGTCATTTCTTCCTCTTACCCAACTTTATTTTAAATATGGCCATTGATGTGGGTGGGTGAAATGACACTGCATGACTGGGCTTTTGTGGAATATTACAAACAAAATTGAATCAAGAAATAAATACCTCATGCTGACAGTAAATATCATCCTCTATCTATTCAGGTGAGACTGAAATGTCTCTGAAATTTTTAAGAACTTTATGGCAGCAGTGGGAATTGCCCCCCCCCCCCTTCTACTTTGGCCCATTTACTTTCTACTTCATTTCTTATGGAATGTCCTTACATTTATAGGACAAAATACTGGATAAAATGATTAATTTTATTAGCAATGGATCTGGATACTTCAACTGAGCCATAATTCACATCTGACTGTTCTACAAACATTGAATTTTTCACTTGTTTTTTTCAGGGGGCCCCAGATGGCTGTGTGGTCTAAGGCGCTCACCTTTACAGATCATCCACACATATCACCTTTGTCTGCAGGAGTTAGATTCTTGGATCAACCAGCATGAGTATGTGAGAAAGCTTGCCAATAGCTTCCTGTGTGTTGGTGGTTCTTGCTGGGATCTTCCTGGGTTCTTCCTTCACTAAATATACTGGCTGCCATGATTTGCCCTTCATGTGCTTGTTTTTTTTCCAAAGATCATTTGAATTTCCAATGGGAATTCCATTGATAGCAATGCAATTTCTGGCATTTATGATCAATGAACCGAAGTTGACTATAGAGAATAGAAGTTTTTTATATAACTTTACATCTTCCTCTTTCATAGGAAAACTGACACAAAAGTCAACATTTGCTTTGATTATTAATGTATTGTATTGAAACAAAAGAGGGTGGGGGAAATGGCAAGGGATGATATATCCACTGGTGAGTTTAGGCTCAGGCCAACTTAAGTTTCTAGAAGTGAGGCTGCCAGGCCAGTCAATTTTTTTCATACATTTAATGTAAATTATGTCAGATTATCTTATTTGCGTATCATTTCTTGTACATATGATCTTTTAAAACTGATATCCTGCTTTTACAGACTATCTATTATTGCTGAAGTGTGTATATATTGTTTACTCCAGGGTACCATGCGACACTATGTAAATTGAGCTTACACAAGGTGCTATTGGTCAAAATAAAGTTTTCAGCCAATCACAGTACACATTGCTCTGATCATTTGGTTCTAATCGCAATATGTTGGCGACCTGTTACTTGCATTGGCACGCTGAATTTAGGACACATTTTTGTAGAAATGGAACAATTTTTAACAGACTAGTCAAAATCAGAATGTCATGTGTTGTGTTCTAGTCAAATTTACACAGTTGGTTTTTATGTAAGTACATGTATTGTATTCAAGTTTATCAATGGTTCCTGCTTTCCTTGAATTCTATCATTGACAATTCTTGCAGTTTTTTAATGTACAGTTGTACTATAGTAAGGCCAATTATATTTCAGATGGGCCCTGGGATGATTTTCCTATATTAATTAGCATTTTTATTTAGAAATATCCCACTCGAAAGTTAGTCAATCTTGCTTGTAGAACTTGTCCCTCATTCCATTCATATCCTTAACATATGATACTAGATCGGTACTTTAATTTGAACTTTTCCTTACCAGAAGTCACATTAATCATGCAAAACCTTGGCATTGCTTTTAAGTGCATTCCCACCAAGTTTGATTGAAACTGTCTCAGTAGTCCTTGAGAACAAGCTCAGAATAGGGTTTCCATATGATTGTTATGGAGGCCACATCACTAGTATTAGAGGGGTCAACCCAGACACATTTTTGATAAACACATCCTAAGAAACATTCTTACCAAGTCTGATTGAAATTGGTTCATCTGTTCTAGGAAAGAAGTCAAAAAAGGTCCTCAAAATGGTTGTCAAAGGAAGCCATACAATTGCGTCAGGAGAGATAAGGCATGACCCAAGAAACATTCTTACCATGTTTGATAAAAAAAAATAATCCAGCTATTGCTTAGAAGTAGGAAATAGGCTTTTATATGGTTGCTATGGAAGCCACATTGTTGCTATGGAAGTCAATGCCAACAATTTTTATAAACCATGGCCTAAGAAACATTCCACCATATTTTAATCAAAATTGGTTCAGCTGTTGTAAAGAAGCAAAAAGAAGACAACTTTTAGTTGTTATAAAACCCACTGTTACTAGGACAGCCATCCCGAATGCAATTTTTGCACAGAATGTCCCCAGTAGCATTCATACTAAGTCTGATTTAAATTGGCTCAGCTGTTTTGAAGAAGATATAGAAAATAGCAATATAGATGGATGACACTTGACAGACAATGGATGACGCATAGACACACCAAATATCCAGTGTGCCTTATGGCCAGGAGAGCTAAATCCCATTCAATACCATGTAAAAGTATGAAAAAAGTAACTTTAGTTACAATTCCCTAGATACAGTCCAATTATTGTTAAATGACTTCTATTTTGGAAATTATTTATATCTGTTAATTTAAATTTCAGTGTTGCACGTATTTATGAGCCTTATGGGGAACTTTCTTGTGCCCAAGATGTAAAATGAGTGTTATTGACACAAGGGCACAGTCTAAAATGAACCCTGGGTTTTATTTCCAGCCAAGTCAGCCTTGTGTGGATGCTGGTAAGGAAATAACCGAGTCAAAGATGTTAGTCATCAATTTTGGAATATCTTAGCAAAACTGTCCATAAAATTTGCATTTATTCCAGCAACCTAACTAATGCCAGGTATCAGGACAATAGCCCCCTGGACAATAACACCCTGGGTCATTAACACCCTAGGACATAAACCCCCTATATGTACAAAAATGTTGAGCAAAAGAAATCTGAATAAGGATTAACCGGTCAAACATGATTGCCAGCGAATAAGCAACAAACAACATACACTGAAATGCTACATTAATTCGTGCAATGCAACCATCTGTAATAAGCATATGAACAAAATTATTTACAATATCTGAAGACTTCCTCTTACCTTAAATTTTTAAACATTTCATACTCAATGCCAGCGCTCTACTGTTTTGAGGAATTATCCATTAGTATTAACAGTGTACACATTTTTTAACCTTCACCTGTTTTAATGTTTTTGAAATAAAACAGCTTGAAGATCAGCTGCTATGACTTCTGGTGAATTATTATTGTGTAACGGTTTTAGTCCTCAGGGTTCAGGGGATTAAAGTCTGGTGTGTGTGAGGCGTGGAGTGGTGGTGGTGGTGGCGGGGGGAGTGGGTTGTCTTGGGGTTATTGTCCAGTGTTTTTTTTGGTCTTAGAACCCTACTGCCACTAGCATTCAAAGGATCACTGCCAGCATCACTGCTGAGTAGGGCTATTAGATTTTGATGGCAATGGTTACTCAGTGTTCTCCCCAGGGCCTTTTACTGTGGCGGGCCCACTATGCCATCGTTTCAAACTCCGATAACCCCAGATGCTTTAGACCCTGCCGTTACGCTATGCTCTTGTGCCGTTAAGCTTCAATGTTTCCCACTACAACTTATAAATTAATCTGTTAAACAAACATCCTGTCACCTAATTCAAAGCCCTATTACTCTAATGATTACCTGTTCTTACCTCTTCTTGGATATTTTATTAAGATAATCCAGGATAATTACTCACTCATTTAACCATTATCTTTTGTACCTGGCTTGCGTGACTGTCGGTGAGCAACCTTTGGTGCGGGTTTTGTCTGCACAGAGATAGTCATGTGGTTGGCCAGCGACGATGGAGTCTACTGGTAGTGTGTTATATATATTTCAGTCATTTTCACTACCAGCCAAAGCAGTTCCACTTATTACATTAAAAATTCTTGTGAAAAATGAACACACCACCTTCCAAGAAACATAACATTACCCAGCGTCCGGCTAGCCCCATGTTGGCCTGGTTAAAAAAATCAGAAATTGGCGTCACCAATAGTGGCATTGGTTCCGATTCCGATAGCATCAGCATAATTTCCACAAAGAAAGAGATCAAGTAACGAAGGCCAGGATTTAACAATGAATGGAAGACATTATACCCTTGGGTGGAAATTGCTGGATCGGATGGTAAGTTTTCCATATTGCTAAATTTTGGTTCAGATCTACGGAGGGGTGGGGTGGGGGGGGGGTAATATATTTTTTTATAGTAGTAACCAGTAGCTGTAGTTGTAATTGTTGTCTTTCTTATTAAGTTGTGACGAGGAATTAAAGTTACATTTTATTCACGAGTTATTATTATGTTTACATAGTTTACTCTGCGCAATAGAAATATAGTTTGGTCAGTAAACCTTAACTTAAGTGGGTGCTGCCCTATTAATTTCACATTTTTCTTTTCTGTCTATCCAAGTAATAAACGGAACAATCTTTATCTTCCAGTTTTACCTCTTTTAAAAAGATATAAATAAAAAGTATTCCTTTAATATAACTTAAATAGTTTCATCCATATTCTTACTGATTATTCAGTAAAGTAATTTTTAATTTAATTTAAACTATTTAACAATATTTAAGCTCTCTGACATTGATTCAGTGAAGAAGTTAATCAATAACAAATACTTTGATATATTGTTCTTAATGGAAAGGAATATGTATTATCTTATTCTGTGATGATTGTTTGAAAACGCATCACTGTCTTGACTCCTGAAGAATTTGTCCTAGGTAATTCATTTAATTAGGATTCAGATAGTTTGTCTCTTTTTTTGTACTTCATTAATAAATTTTTTGTTTCATTTTTTCAGATTGTGAAAGGTTATTCTCCTCAATGAATAGAATTAAGAGTGTTTTAAGAAACAGGTAGACACAGAGGGTAATGAATATACGTGATGATAATCAGTACTGAACACCATCCTTAAAAGACTTTAATTTTGATGTGGCAGTCAGTATATATGGCAAAAAGAAAAAATGATGTATATCATTATTTAAATTAAGAAACAAATGAGATAGACATTAAGCCTTGTTATAACCTAGGTAAATAAAGAATACTACGTAAATATATACACATCTTTTTTATTTCATTGATATTAATTTGTTTCACTTTTATGACGTTAACACGCGCTTTTTAAAAACATTTTATGACCCTAACGTGCTTACCCCGATGCTATCAAAAATTTCTGGGGAGATCACTAGTTACTGTTATGTAAAAATAATACCATAAGCTGCGTAGGTCTTTTTATGTGTTATTCTTACTAAATGCTAATTTTTACACAAAATCTCGTTCTGACATGGCAGTCAATTCTATTGAGAATATGATCCAGGAAAAAAGTAAATGCTATCTAACGACAAGCTCCTGTGAATCAATCTTGCATAATAATCCCACTTTCTGCCATCACCTAGCGGCTCAGGACTGGTAAATACAATATGTTAAGGTCAATATAAGAGACTTTAACTCTCTGACAATGATTAGTGTATTGTACAGTGCTGAAACGAATACCAAATTTTCCCATTTTAATATTTGTGGCATGTATTCAGATAGAATTTGAATATTTATTAATCTGTATAAAGCCAACACATTATCTTTTTTTCTTTCTTTTGTTTTTGATCTACCTTGGTATTTACTGACACCCCATCTCCCCCCCCCCCCCTCCAGCCCACCATTCTGCAAAATACTATAAACTCAGTCATCTAAAGATATAAATCTAATTAAAAACATTTTAGGAGTTGAGAGTAAATTTTCTTTTAGATTCAGACTAATAATCAAATGAATGTAGGTGCCATTTTCAGGGCCGAGCAAATCCCACAGCCCGATGTCCCAGACTATTTATCTCCATTTTCGTGCAAGTAACATTTTCAAAGATGCTAGTCCGGGACAAGTGATTTTTTCCTATTCAAAAAAAGGTGGGCAAGTGCTTATTTTCATGCCATAATCACTTTATCTGGCCATTCAAGCCCTCTGGGTGTACCGAATGCATTATTCATCCCATCTCCATATATTTATTTACATCATGCATCACACCTGCCAGTGGTCAGTGATAACTGTTGCATGCCATGCACACATTCTATTACTGCTTGACCGCATATTGGGCTAACCAACCAAATTATTGGCCAATCAAAACATGTGAAACAAAACAAAGCCAGTATGATCAAATGGAAGTGTTTTTATACGGCTGCATTATGTATTGTTACCCAACCCAAACCACCACGAACGACTCGCCGTTTGATTTTAATCCAGCGAGTCAATCCAATTAAGTTAATGAAAGGCACTTTACCAACATTTGTGTAGGTTCTCTTTATGAACTGATTAAATGGCAGTGATGATTTCTTTAAATTTGAACTGATTATACAGAGAATTAACTTTAATGTCCTATATTGCATTTTGAAACGAAAAACAATTACACTAATTAAGGAACTCTCTCTTCATATTTAAAGGATAAAATGTATGTTATGATCACTTTGGAAGTGATTGTCAGGAAAGATGATAATTACTATGTGGATAAAGCGAGTTTACTAAATTTTTTTCACAAGCAAGTTAATATGTAAGATTCGGATTAGGAAAATTAATGTGAAAGTGGACGTGTAAAACCCAAGCCTGTCGCTGAGTGTGAGGTAACTATTTCTCCAAAGAGATATAAGCCTGACTCGGTGGCAACAAAAAATAAAAAGAAGTTCGGGAAAGTCTGAATTCCAGTAAATTACTTTCCATTCTTGCTGACGGAAGTACTGATGCTACTGTATCAGAGCAAGAAATAGTGCATATAAGATACATGGACAACAGAAAACTGAAAACCTCTGATGTAATAAAATGTATAATATCAACCTATGTTTTTGAAAAATTAATTTTTTAAAGAAATAAATATGTCATACATTATTTTGTTTGTTCTTTCTATGGATCAAAGTGCATACATTTCATCAAATCTTGACAAGTGATGTAAATTCTGGGACAAGTGAAAAGGTAGGTGGGACAAATCAATTTCTGAAACCACTTGTCCTGGACAGGTGGATGACAAAACTTTTGCTCAACCCTGCTGTATATCTCCGTCATGGAATTCTATGCACAAAGTTACCATTGTGTTGTATTTTAGTGCATCGCAATTACCCTAAATAACCCTCCAATTTTCCAGATCCCATATTTTCAAAATTTGCAATAATTTCATTTTCCAGATATCAAGTGTATTTTTATATATATATAGATGACGAAAATTAAGAAACAAAGGAACGTTTCATATGTACTATAAAACTGGTGATTGAGTAGTCAATCGAATGGCCTCAAAACTGGTTTTATTACCCTAATTATCACATGGATTAACTGAAGGTGTTGTCAACAGGGAGCAATACAAGCGGCCCAAGTGAGCCTGATATTGCTTACCTGTCTTACATAACTTAACAGTTTACCGTTTCACTAAGCTGGCTTATTAAGTAGTGTAAGAAAACGTGCTATGTAAACTATCTTTCAAACTTTATATCATGTCAATTTTACCTATTTTACTATATTCTGATACAAATTCTGATATAAAAATAGGTACAACCTGGGATACAGCAGAGATCTAACAATAGGTTAACATCTGGGTAATTATATCATGTTGTAACTAAATGTCTATCATGTTGCTGCTCTCAAATGGATTTAGGCAATCAGCAACCACCTCTAATTTAAATCTGAACAAATTTTAAGGATGGTCAAGCATCATCAAAAATGTCTCAGAATAAAGTGCTCATGGAGAGATGGCTGCTGGAATTTTCCCACCTCTTAGAGATGAATCTGGTTCAATGAAATGCAAGACTTGCTATGACTGAACTGCAAAGTTGGGGTGGCTGAATTACCTGCGCTCAAGCACTGGTTTTGGCATTAAGAATCTGATGATCACATTTTGTGATAAAAACCTGTAGGAATTCTTAGAAATATCGTAACAATCATAGGTGAGCAAATAAAAATGGAAAAGCTTTTATGCTTGATACAAAATTTCTGAAAATCACGCAAGACATGGCATGTACTACCTTGGTTCAATCGAGGATAGTTAATATGAGCAAGCCAGGAAAAGAATTAAATTGAGTTGAATTACATGTATGTATATGTATGTTCAGTAGATGCATTTGAGACTGCTGTAAAGAAAGGTTAAAAGGAAAATAAAATAAAATTATACTGGAAATTTGTATTTTATAATATTATGCACTTCACATCTATGCAAATATCTTTCTCGTCATCATGCAATTAATAATTTACACCTATGACATTTTGTTATATATTTTTTCTCTAGTCCCAGGTACTGTAAGCATGTAAAACCATTTACGAAGTCATCAAAGATGTTGATGATAATAAACCTAATAGATCAAAACATGGCTTCAAGATTGCTAAGAAACTTAGGTATATGCAAGATCATCTCATTAATATGCTGCAATCTCGCTCATTACTCACTCCAAAGGCCTGATTATGGTAGCACATATTCCAAACTGGATCAAAATCAAATCACAAATATGGCTTCCATTGTGGTAATTACATCATTAATATGTATGGATCTCGCTCATTATCAAACTTATTCTAGATCTTGATGATAGACACCAACCATTCAAATTTGATCAAATCGGACCCCCAAACCAAAAGGCCTCTACCATACCTTAAGTGCAAACCCTCCAAACTTCAGTCAAAGTAAGTGGCCAATAACTGAAATTGAGTGCAGATGCTAGAGAACTAGAGTTTGTGCAGAAATCATTTTCAATCTTTCAGTCACTGACCTTGACCTTTAATTTTTTTACCCCAAAAGCAATGGGGTTCTTCCTTACCCCAACTGCAACCCATCCACCAAGTTTGGTACATGTAACTGAAGATGATGGACAACTCAGTTTTTGTACAGAAACGAATCCGGTAGCTGACTGAATGACATAAAAACATAATTGTTCTGCCTTATGGTGGTCATATAAAAAGTGTTATTAGTTCAAAACCAGAGAGCAAACAGCCAATTTATTAAATTCTTATCTAGAGTTCTAATAATTAATTTGAAAATAAATTACTGAAGACATGTTTCTTTTTAAATGTTTTTTAAATTTGTTCCCTTATCCTGGGTAAATGCAACATTTCAGTGTAGTATGGCTCAAGAATCAACACAACAAGAATTTACATGTAAACAAGCCTGAATAGCATGGAAGCAAAAGTGTGAATGATGGATGGTTGAATGAACAAATTGACAAAAACATAAAAAATACTGAAAGTGAAGAATTGTGAATTACAAAAGGCACATGTACCCCCGAGTACCAAACAAAAATATAAATAATTAGTGTACCAAATTGCAAAATTATATCTTAAATGGAATGGGAAGTTTGCCTCAGAAATGACGATGTGGATAACGGATGGACATGCACATGGACAAAATCATTATTATTGAAACTGATGATTTGTTAATAGCAAAAGGCACATCTTAACCACTAGTCTAATATGTGCAAGTTTCATCAAGATAACCTCAACACTTTTTGAATTATGCTCCAGAAAAGAAAGTGTTATGTGCAGGCAGACAGAGGGACCTAACCCATTTATATATTCTCCAGAAACTTTGTTAGGCAGGAAAATAAAAAAAAATAAAAAATAAAATAAAGTACCATAATCTTTATTTAAGGACACCCCACAGCCCTGTCCTACAGTAGCATATAGAACTGGTTAGAGCTTTAGAGATGCCCACCTCTATTTATCAAATTTCAAAGGCTTTTACGTCTGTTATCCTTGGTCTTCTGAGTTTTTATATACATTTTTTTCCAAAAAAATTACAAAAAGAATTTGGAATTAGGTTTTTCTATTTTAATTTTGATTGACTGTTGCAAATGTTTCATACATTTAGGTTTCAGGGTTCATACTTCTCTCCCTTCAGGACGTTCATCCTGTTGGGCAAGTTTCCCTGCCTTTCTACCTTGTTCTAAGTTTTGAAATCATGAGTGACCTTTTCCCGTAACGTCTATTTAAAATGTACTGAATAATTAATTAATCTCAGCATTAATGTTAGTTTTAATTACAATTTATATAAACTGAATACAGATTTTTCAGTTATTTTCTTATTTACATCTAATTTTTCTTTCCTTCCTTCCTTAATTGTACTGAGACTCTAATTTTTTATTTTTCAAAGTAATACTTTTTAAAATAAATAATCATATTCCTATTTCACTGAAAATTGGCTAGTCTAGCCAAATTCCAAAACACTTATAAAAAAGAAAATAAGTTTTTCAGGTGTAATCACGTTATTGGCGTGTTTGCAAATTCTGCACCCATGACAACTCAAAAAATCAATATTTATGTACCATTATAGTGTTAAATGCACTGATAAATGTCATGCTTTTAGGTCCATAAGTTCTACATATACATGTATATACATGCACGTACAAACAACCCTCACGTACTGCATTTTTTTTTACAGAAACTGGGTGAGAAATAGCTGGTTATGCCCCGGATCCAGCATGGTGAAAACTTGATACACCCCACGTATCGATTATCATAGTTCCATAACAAAGAGTAATCATTAGCAACAATGGATTTAAAGTTAAATAAAATGAATAAAACAACTTCCTAAATTAAATCATACATTTGTTTTGCAAATAGGAAAGTACACAATGATGCTGTTGTTATTTTAAGAGCATTTTTCACATAAACACATCACATTTGTTTCCTGCATGGCTGAACACGCGCGGGGCGCCTGGCCGAGTTTATCACATCGAAATGTCTAGACTAATTTACGAAGCAGTGGTATAATCAATGTAAATTCAGATTTCACTGTTTCTTTCTTACCTGTCCCTCCATTATATTTTTCAGATCAAAGACGCTATACCAACTTCGGTACGTTGTCAAGTTGTGCAACCATTGCTGACAGTTCGGATTGCTTCCCAGTGTATAATGGCGGTCACATTGACAGATTAGTAGCGGATATGACGTAGAATCCAGCGCGTGCTTTTGGTTCTCGCTCACTCAAAGAGGTTTTGGAAATAAAGCAAAGAGACCACCCGACCATGACAACAACATACTTAATCTCTATGATATAACATTTTGAGTGAAAAAAATAAAAAATGTAAAAGATTCTGCAGTTGAGCAGCAATATTTGTATGTAACAAAGCAATATCACGATTCGTTAAGTGTGTTATCGACAACAAATTGCTACAAACTGTGAGCAGCATGGCTTGTCAAATTGTAATACGATACAAAGTGAACACGGCTATTTTTAGAGAAACACTAACAACAACTGAACAAGCTAAAACAAATTTGGGTCATCGGCAAAGAATGAGCTTTTAAATACATTGATTTGATGGTAGACCATGTCGAATGCAAAACTGTGTATAATAAATTCAGTCGGCTTACCTCTTCTTGTTAAATATCTGTTTGACATGCACATCTATCAAAGCCTGTGCGAGTTATTCTGTGATGTATACCGCCAGTCCTTCGTATCAAGTCCTATTAGATCGAGTTTAGGCGTGCGCTTGTCGGCTTGTCTGGTAGACATATTGCTATAAATTGTCATAATTTTGCATGCTTACCTCCGTGAGGTTATCCTTTAACAGATACGCGGGCTGATCGTTTAATTCTCCAAGTCGCGTTTCGTGAACTCTCTTGAATCAGTTATTATATAAGTTTTAAATTTGCAGCACTAACAACTTTGTTTTCATTGCTTTTTTCAAACCACTCAGTTAATTTTCTTGTCATCTCGAAAATATAGTCAGTTAACTCCTTGGGTTACAACATAACAACAATAATAATAATAGTAATGCATGCTTCCAAATAACTCATCTGAATTTTTTTAATTAGCGTAATTCTTCCATTTTTGATGCCAGTATTTGTGAATGACGCAATCTCCTTTTAAATTGTCTTGGTGCAGACAACTCAGGGAAATAAAGTTTCATCGTCAAACAATAAAATAGTACCCCCATTCTTTTTTTTTTTTTTACGTTGTGTAAATTATGATATATAGGATGTTGAAAGCAAAACGTGTGCTCCGCAAAGATAACATTGCCTGTTTATTTGTTGAAAAAAAGGTCCCATGATCACATAGGAAAGCATATTCTATAAGCAGCATTTGATAATGTTAAGTCCGTGAAGTCGATTTCCTAAATATTAAACCTGAGCAAAATTTGTTACGAATACGCGCTCCCATCTTCTTCGTGAGCTTGCATCTCGTCCCTTCCATATATGCTGAATTCAGCAACATGCAAGTAGGGGTAGATGTGGTGAAAACAAAGATGCCGACGAAGTGCAAGGTTTACTTTTTTGATTTAAGATGCAAGTACTAAGTATGATTTAGCCGTATTTTTGAAGTTACAAAAATATGTTGAAATATCAAGCCAAAGATACATATGAAGTGCAAGCTAAAATGTTGATTTAAAATGCAAAGCTTTACATTTCATTTAAACGTCCTTTTTAAACTTCACAAACACGTAATTGATGGATATTAAATCAAAAGATTTATGTTAGTCGCCAACCAAGATTCGATCCTGAACTCTCTTAATTTTTGCACTCATTACTTTTTCTTTTGAAGTTGTGCGCATAATTGTATTCGGACGGTAAATGATAAACAAGATTAACAGTACATGTACTATTGCCAGAGTCTTTTTAAACGTATTTCCTTTACATAATTTCGACGTAATGATCTGCAGGAAGTAAGTAAGTTTCATCTAACCAACAACAAAAAAAAAAAAAAAAAAAAAAAAAAAAATAAAGAAAGAAATTAGCAATACTAAATTTGATTCATATGCATTTTGCTCCTCAACGGTGTTACAAACATTATATGCATACCATATATACGATTGAGACGGAACTGAAATATTATTTGTAAAAAATTATTAAAAAGTAAAAAAGTGCAATCGGTTTGTGCAATTAAATATAATTTCCATGTAGATTGTTTCTTTAGGTCACTGATCTAATTTTGTGACAGTTCAAGTTACGACTATGGCAGACATATGCAAAAATATTTGTTGTTCTCTTAACTAAATCGAAAACATAATTCTCTCAAAATATAATTTGTAAGGCTGCAAGGGATGAAAATGGTCCGGTTTTGTAGTTTCCAATAATTTCAAGTATCTTTGTCAATATAGCGTCTTTATATATATATATATATATATATATATATATATATATATATATATATATATATATATATATATATATATATATATATACACACACACATTTAAGTTGTGTATTCTGTGAATATCTATCCAAAGCATCAAGAGTTTTATATGGTAAGTTACAGTTATTTACTTAAAGCAAATTGTAGTCGAATAGTACAGTTGTATCTTTTCCTACTACATGAAGTAGGCATAGAATTAGCCTTTCAGATATAGACATGAAGTAGGCATAGAATTAGCCTTTCAGATATAGACATGCATTAGGCATATAATTAGCCTTTCAGACATAGACATAAAGTAGGCATAGAATTAGCCTTTCAGATATATACATGAAGTAGGCATAGAATTAGCCTTTCAGACATAGACATGAAGTAGGCATATAATTAGCCTTTCAGCCATAGACATGAAGTAGGCATAGAATTAGCCTTTCAGACATAGACATGAAGTAGGCATAGAATTAGCCTTTCAGACATAGACATGAAGTAGGCATAGAATTAGCCTTTCAGATATTATAAGGAAGTAGGCATAGAATTAGCCTTTCAGACATAGACATGAAGTAGGCATAGAATTAGCCTTTCAGATATATACATGAAGTAGGGATAGAATTAGCCTTTCAGACATAATAATACCCACAGTTGTGTACACGTTCATTCAAAGGTCAATAGTGGGGAGAATGCTGCAAAGATATACATGTAGTGGGTTTTTAAAATTGTTCTGATAGAATATAATAATAATAATAATAATAATAATAATAATAATAATAATAATAACAATGGGGACTTAGTAAAGCGCTTAATCTTTCGAAGCTCTAAGCGTTTTACAATTGTAGTTAACACATAAGGACATATACATGGACACGATTACAAAAACAAACACCATGAAATTACAAAAAAAAAAAAAAAAAAAAAATGCTTAAAACATAATTAAGCTAAGGAAACATTGTCTGTTCTTGCAGTCGAATTATGTGAGTTTTAAGAGCACTCTTGAATGAGATCACGGTGTCATTGTGTCTAAGTTCAACAGGCAATTCGTTCCAGGTAGCTGGGCCCTGGTACGCAAAAGAACATTGTCTGTAGGATTTCGATTTATTAGTTGGACTAATGAGAATATGAGTATCGGGAGAGGAGCGTAAGTATCTACAAGGGGTGTACACGTGGGTGAGGTCCGATAGGTATTTGGGACCGAAGGCAGTCAACGAAATGTAGCATAGAGAAAAGATTTTGTGTTTGATTCTGGAGCGAACAGGTAACTAGTGGAGGGTACATAGCAGGGGGGGGGGGGGAAGAGTTGCTCGGTTCTTGGTACTCTAAGGATGAACCGAGCAGCTATGTTTTGAACTTTTTGAAGTTTCTGTAGGAGATACTTAGACGAACCAGATAAAAGAGAATTACAATAGACCAGTCTAGAGAGTACTTAGGAACACATAGGTGTTTTAGTGGCATCAACAGAAAGAGAATTACAATAGACCAGTCTAGAGAGTACTTAGGAACACATAGGTGAATTACAATATACCAGTCTAGAGAGTACTTAGGAACACATAGGTGTTTTAGTGGCATCAGCTGAAATAAAATTGCGAATGGAGCTGATACGCCGTAGCTCCAGATATGCATCCTTGCATATGTTTATGACATGTTGATGTGACGAGAGAGTACTGTCGAGACTAACACCGAGGTTTCGTACTGATTGTGTGCATTTAATGTCTGTGTTGCTGATACTTATTCTTTGAGGTAAATGATGGGAATGAGAAAGTCTTTGTGTGGTGATTAGAATGGCTTCAGTTTTATCGTCATTCATCTGCAGCTTGTTACATTTCATCCATGACTTCACATCGGAAATGCACCTCTCTACACCTTGGATGGTAGCATCAACTTCAGTTGGGTGGCTAGATTTGTATATTTATGTGTCATCAGCGTACAATTGGCGAGACACAGGATGACGATCTAGGACACTTGAGAAGGACTGAGTGTATATAATAAAGAGAACAGGTCCAAGAACAGACTCCTGTGGAAACCCAAAACATAAATCAACTGGGCTGGAATGTTTTCCATTTACGAACACAATTTGTGTCCTGTCGACTAAGTATGACTTGAACCATAGTAAGACTGTATCGCGAAATGCCAAATAGATGCTGAAAACGGTGAAGTAATATATCATGGTCTAATGTGTCAAATGCTGCAGACAAGTCAAGGAGGGTGAGGACTGTAATCTTTCCACTATCCAAAGCAGAGAGAAGGTCGTTAACTACTTTCAGGGGGGCGGTTTCGGTACTGTGGTGAGGGCGATATGCAGACTGTAAATTGCTAAAAGACTATTTAAATTCAGATGAGATACCAGTTGGGACAGAACAACTTTTTCTAAGATTTTTGACATGAATGGGACGTTAGAAAAAATGGTGTAGTTTGTTTTAAATCGTTAGGGCCAAGCGTTGGTTTCTTCAACAGAGGCTTTAGAATGGCAGTTTTGAAAAATGATGGGAATTCCCAAGATGAGAGAGAAGTATTAATAACATCGGTTAGTGAAGGCAATATTGAATCTAAGCACTCAAGCAGAAGTGATGTGGGAATTGGATCAAGTTCACGTGATATTGGGACATCTTCATCAGGATTGTATGAAAGAAATCCGTAGAGAAAGACTCAAATGCTGTTAAAGGTTGCCTGTGAAATTCTGTATCACAACTGTGTAGTGACGTTGAGTCGATTGAATATGCGTGTAATATTGCACGATTTAAAAACTGACCATCGTCAGTTTTTAAAAAAAAGTCAGCCGTAATATGCGAAAGATCGCAAACGTCAAGTCTTTCTTGATTAATAACTTTTCGATGTTCAAGTAAGTACACGGGTATATTATTAATTCTGGGCGGTAAAATTAATTCTGACGGTAACATCTGAACAGTGTGAGGAATTCTCTGTTATTTGATAAATTTTAAAGAAGAACTATTATTGTTATTACTGAGTGATGTCTGTGCCGATGTGTGACGTCTTAACGATCGAATCGGCTGCTTCGAAAGTACAACTGATGAACTGAAAAAAAAATAAAGAATTGCAGGGATGAAATAAAAGCTTACAAGAAAAGTGACCGATCTTACTGAATCAGCGTTATGTTTTTAAGTAAAGCTCCTGTCAAATGTAAAGAAGCTTGAAAATCAAGAGGCCCAATCCCGCACAGACTTCCATAGTATACCACAGACTTTCTTGGTATACCAGAGACTTCCATGGTATACCACAGACTTCCATGGTATACCACAGACTTACATGGTATATCAGAGATCAAGGGTGAAAAGTGGACTGACACTGAAAACGCAGTAAGTGAATATATAATACAGACTTTGGATTTCTATAAATCGAAAATAGAAATGGAACGAGCCTACGTTCGAAGCAGAGTTAGACGCCGGAATTTTCTCATTTAAAAGATAGGGAAGCAGTTTTGTAAAAGTGCCGAGAAACGACTAAGACATCCAGATAATATGCACAGGAGAGAGAGAGATGCGGGATATTATACGTATAAATAATAAGTTTGGCCGAGGCCAATTTTCACACGTGGTACATGATGTACAGAATAATATTGAAATTAAGTTCTATATCTTGAATATTTCAGCTTTGAAAAGAAAATTAACTGGTGAACAGTCTAATGTGGATTGTATTGATATGATTAGTTTTTTGCGTGATATTTATAATTAACTGGTGAACAGTCTAATGTGGATTGTATTGATATGATTAGTTTTTTGCGTGATATTTATATTTCTGCACTAGTGGAGACTTTGCTTCATGATAAAATTGATAAAAATGTTTTATGAGTTTTATATGTGTCAGAGATAAAGAATTAAATGCGAAAAGTTCCTTTGCAGGTAATGCTGTGTATGTAAAAGTAAAAATAACGTCGTATTTCAACATTTATAAACTTGAGAGTAAATTTTTAAAAATATTGCTTGGATGAAATTTTCCTCTAATGCATAAATCCTTCAGCAGGAAGTATATATGCCACATGAACACTCCTCAATACATGCGGAAGAAGACTTGTTTACCTTGATGGAACGGCCAGTTATAGAGTTATGTATCCAAATAAAAAAAAGTAGTATTTGTGGAGATTTTAATGCTGATATAATCAAAAAACCTGACTTTATTATATACGATGACAATAATGCCATTCATAAGGATAGAGCCTATGTCGTGGATATAGAGGGGTGGGTGGGCGGTGGAGGGAGGGAGGGTTAACTGGTGCAGAAAACTGGTAAATCACTATAATGAGAATTTATTGAAATTTTGTCACTTATCTGGAATGAGAATAAAGGCATTGGAAATGTTACAAGTATGCATGACAACTCAGCTACAACCATAGATTACTTACTGTTAGATCAATCAGTATTTACACCTATCAACCACTTGCATGATTGGTAATAAGATTGAATCCATTCACCAACCGATAATATTTCACTTGGGTCTAGCTGATTCCATTTCCATCACAGATGAAATAATGAAAATATCCAAGATAGAGATATATTTGGAACGAAGCACAAAGAAATATATTTGTCCAAAACGTCAACTCTTCACTTTTAGAAAAAAGAAAAAGCCCATTTTATAATCACAATATTTGAGCATAATCAAATCAACTCTGCATTAAATTATTTTATGGAGCGTATTTGTGAATCAACATAGACGATGAGGTTTCGGCAAACAAACAACCCTTGTATGAAGTAGACTGTAAATCAGCAAAGCACCGCGCACTTGATACGCTTAGAAACTTCAGAAACAAAAATACGATGGATAACTTGGCTTTATACAGCACCATATAAATATGTACAAAATATAAAAGCAGGCACAAACGCAACTTATACAAAGGAAAAGTCCAGTCTTAAAAAAACTGATTAAAAACATTTCTAGAGACTTTTAAAATGTCCAAGAACTAAGTTGAGTGGAAAAATAAATCGCAAAGCATGGCACCAGTCTTTATCAGAATTATTTGATACGCATTTTGAGGTGGATCAAAATCTCAGGTTATACGAAACAACAGACATTCTCCGTTAAAACTTGAGTGATAAAATAAATGACGAAGAAGCACAAAACGTTTTAAAAGATTACAACTAGGAACATTTGGTGGTATTGATGACTGTCGAGTGAATTTTTCAAGGCATCAGAAAATATTACGGTACCTGTTCTAGTGTCTATTTTCAATACGTTATTTGATCTTGGATACTTCCTGAAGTGCTGGACAACAGCTGTTTATCGTAGCCATTGACAAAAAGGGAATATAAATATGCCCGACAATTATAGAGGGGTTAGCCTTTTACCAGTACTCAGCGAAATGTTTATTTCTATTCTAAATGAAAGATTAGTTAACTGGGTCAAAGAAATGATGTTCTAGGTGAAGAACAAGCTGGTTTTAGACGTGGATACTCTGCTATCGATAATATATGTATTCTAAGCACTTTGGTGTGTAAATGTTTGAAGAAATACAGAGGTAGATTTTATGATTTTTGCTGTTATTGTTGTTGCTGTTGATTTAAAAAAAGCGTTTAACTTTAATGATAGGAGCTTACTTTACCATAAATTAGTAAATGAAAATATAAGCAGCAAAATTCTCACCATATTGAAAGCAATATATGCAAATGTCAAAGCTTGTGTGAAAACGCCAAACGGCTTGACATAAATATATAACTGTCTCGACGGGGTAAGGCAAGGTTCTGTTTTATCACCCGTTTTATTCTTTGAAATGACTTAAAGACACACATTTCTGTGCATCACAGCGGTGTAACATTAGAAAATGTTCAATTATTAGCACTGCTGTATGCAGAGGACTTGGTTGCCTTTGTCGAAAGTGCTATTCAAGTTCAAATTTAAATAATACTGCAACATCTGGAAAGGAAATAGAAAGGGGGCGGGGGCAGGGAGAAGTCTAACTTCATAGTTTCTTATGAAAAGGATGATTGAGAGGATATGAAATGTTGCGTCTTGGTGATAGTCTGATAGAGACGTCATCGTATTATAAGTATCTTGGTTGTGTATTTTCTTCTAAAAACTCGTGGTATATGTGTCAGAAAACGTTATCAGCACAAGCAGCAAGCACTCTATGATCTGAAGACTAGATTAAATAATTCTGATGTTCTGTCCACAAAAACTCTGTTCCAATTTTGAAATATGGATTAGAAGCTGGGGGTTTTCACAAAGCTGTAATACTTAATTTTGGAAATATGTTATTGGTATTACAAAACATACATAAAACGTTTTTATTGAGAATATTTTAAGAAGAATGCAAGTAATAAGATATAGTAGAATACTTAACTACTGGTTCAGGGTATTAAAGATGACAGACGATAGATTTCCAAAACAAAGTTCTAATCTACAGTTCACTTCGAGCGAACACTGTAAATGATGAACAAATCAAAACAAAAATCTATTTTTTTTTCCCACAAGGAATGATAGAAGTTTAAGTAAATCAAGGGGTGGATGATGAGAGCCTTTTTCATTGTATTTAAACAACGATGTAAAGATATGTTTCTACAAGAACTAAATGGAGATTTTAATTCAATGGATAGATAACGATTTCATAACAAGATCAGAAATGACTACAGTTGTCAGTATTACAATAATTGTTGAAATTCTTCTTTAAGTGTTGGCTTATTATGTACGCTCAGAAATGGAAATTTCCCTATAATGGTAAATATTGGTAGATTTTAAAATAGTAATTTTGTTGATAGACTTTACCTTTATTGTGCAGACATAGAAAATGAGTTTAACTTTGTTGTTAAATGCAGCAGGTACAATCATTTGAGAAATGTTTATTTACCTTCGAACATTTTACTGTAATGCAAATTAAATTAAGTTCTATAACTCTATGCATATAATTAGTAATAGTGTTTATATCTTACATAATGTTGGTCTTTATCAAGCAAAATCTTGTAATGTGACAGAGTCAGTGTATTAGTGATATAATTATTAAGTTTTGTGGTTGTACCATATTTCATGTATGTATGTTGGTTGGGCCTGTGGTCTATATTACGATAATAAAAGATTATTATTATTATTATTATTATTATTATTATTATTATTAATTTTTCAACTTTTCGGGTGAATTACACATTTTGATTTTCGCTCCTTGAGAAATATTCGTTGATGTTTCGGTATCCGTATGTATTGGTATGTATTATGGTTTAACGGTACGTCAGCACAATACTGGCTATATGATACCGATTAAAACTTTCGGATTTTCAAAGGCATTTTAATTATTTTTCTCCTTCTTCTCAGAGAATGTAAAGTTATACACGAAGGCATGTGTTACGTTCTATTAAAAGAGTACTAGCATATTTGTATGCCGCTTTTGATGCCTCTACCTATGTCGTAGGTAAATAAACAATGCATTGTGCTTGCTGGGTCTAAGAGTTATTCTAACATCAGATTAAAAGAAATGTAAATGAAACTGTCGAAAGATTCCTCGTATAGCCCTTGCAGGACAGTTTCTTGCCTCCTGAAATCCAAATCTGCAGTTGTTTTCTCAAATTGATTACCCTGGTATTTAAGGATCAGTTTGGACAATGCCAATTTTACATTTCCAACCACGTATTGAAAAACTCAGTACAGGGATAACGTTAAAGAAAATAAGGTCTAGAAGAAACTGTTCGCGGTGGGTCTAGATTTCCAATAGGTTTTCCCGGAACAAACAATGCATCGAACTTCATCGTCCCTAGACCAGGTGGATATTAGTTAGCCACTGTAATTATCACATCAATTTAATGACACTTTCATGGAAACCTCTATATTCAGATTTTTACGAATTTAAATATTTAAAATGCAAGAACAATATATTCCAGTTTACGAACAAAACACATCATTGAAAAGATTATTTATAAATGTAATTTTAATATTGTTTTTCCCCATACTTCTGTTAAAAATTATACAAATTTGGAATTGTTTGCTGAGATTTATGTACAAAATAATTTGAAATATAAATAGTTTCACTTGATAATAACTTTCTACTTAAAGAGCATATTTCAATATCTCACAAAAGGTTAATACTACAGTACTTTGGTTTGGAAGTTGAACAAAATTCTACCCTGAATATAGCTTAAACTGATACTGCACTAAGTGTTTAAAATTTTTTAAATTTTTTAAAATTTTTTTAATTTTTTTTTTTTTTTTTTTTTTTTTTTTTTGGGGGGGGGTTAAATTTTCATTTAATTTGGAAAGAACGACTACTCTTAATTTTCTTATAAGATAAGGGACATGATGAGACATTTACTGACTCAGGGATGAAAAAAATCTCTCTATGTTTAGGAAAGATAAATGTGTTAAAACGTTTAGCTTTACCGAATATTCTCCGTCTCTTATCATTCTTGCCAAACCAATCAAGTTTATTTGGAATGGCTCAAGGAATATCAGGTTCAGGAGTTTTATATCCAAACTGCAGAAATCTCAGTACTACACCTACACCTACTACTACTACTAATAATAATAATTATAACAACAACAACAACAACAACAATAAAAACATGATCAACAACAACAGTAGCAACAGCAGCCGCAAAAGAAGATTAAAAGCAACAGTAGCACTTACAGCAGCAACAACAGTTACAACAAAATCTGGCCCCAGTTGCACTAAAATTGTCAAAATCTCTCCTCAAATTGAGATTTTTGAATATCTTTCTTATTGTATTGTTGGTAACAATGAATGTTTCCTATAATACTCAACGAGCATCAGCGATTAAAATACATTAATAAAATCTTGAATTTTACTGTAAGGTGTCTTGATATATTTCTGAGGATATTTGTAGGATTTCCTCAAATCTTTTTTCAAGATTAAAAATGTTTCGGTGCGTTACATTTTAAAACTAAGAAGTGATTTCCAATCCTTTCCACTATCTCAACCTTTGACAGAAGTATTGACATTGTCTGAGGTATCATAAAGTAGATAATGTAAAATCTAAATTTGAGGAGAAAGTTTGTAAATTTTAGTGAAATCGATGCCTGGGGAAAAAGCGTCATGGTAGAACAAAGTCAGGCCCTGAAGAATGTGGCCTCGGCATTCTGTAAAAGAAAAGCCCTTGTTTGGCAGTATTCGTGATTGAGAAAACAAAACAACAGAAAACACAGATAAAAATAGAAGCAAAATATTTTCCCCTCAAATGAAGAGATTGTGTAAAAAGATAAAATGGCAGAAAAGAACAAGATGAAGATAGTATATAAATGAAATTAAATAGTGTATTAAAGTAGCATAAGTTCTTCGTTCTCAAATATACTTTTTAATTTCGTTGCTAAAAGCATACTGCTGTTTTTTCTTATTATGATGATGATGATTTTTAATTTTATTATTAGTTTGATTTCGTTAAACTTTCGGGTTCATAGCATAAGCTTAGAGAACTGTTGCAATAAATCACGAAGAATATTGAACGGTTTGGCTATACAAATATAAACAGACACCAGAGACACTACATAAATTATGCACTCGGAAATGGGCCAGAAAATTTGACATTCGCTTTCCTTATAGTAGAAGGAAACAAATCTGAGGAGCTTCAAGCGATAAACAAGAAATGGAATCAGATGTATTATTAACTGTAAACGAAACCTATGAAAGTTAAGGACGATCGCTTGTGGAATGTTCAAGCAAACCAAAACCAGACAAAACTGTGTTGGTCGTCGTGCATTTGTTTGCGTCACTCTTAGTGGAGAATCTGTCCCCAAATAAGGGTCATTAAATAGAAAAGTATGGGAAAAAGTACCCTGTTTCAAATTGCCCGTAAAATAATATCTGAATGGGTATTTAAAAATAAATTCTTCAAATTTGAATAGCTTAAAGACCATAAACACCACTTACCAAATACACAAAGAACAAGGTAAGTTGTTGAGTGATTCTTCTTTTTTTTTATATGATACAATTATCGAGATCACGTCGGTCTTCCGCAACAGAAAATCCGTGCTTCCAATTTACTGCAGTGCGTAGACAACTAATGATTGCCGATGGTCTCGTGTATTTTCATTGACTTTACCATTTTCTTTCACACGACTGTTATTTCGATTATTAACATTGTATAAGAAGTTTTCTTTTTCGTTATTTAATAGGAGACAGAAGTCGGAATAACCTCATTTTTTACGTCCATTCTCTCCCAGATTTCACTGGACTACGATGCATCTCAAACTGCTTCCCACGGTGGCGCTTTTGCTTCTCTCCAAAAGTCACCGACAACATAAGGTGAAATTGACCAGTTTCTTGCAGAAACGACTGCACTTTTAATTTCACTTTTCAAGGGATTCTCAAAATGTAGTGGAAAATATAGAAATGTAAAGTCTTTAGCCAGCTACTCGAGCACAGTTGCTGTTAACTTTTCATCTTTTTTACCAAACAAAAGTCAGCGCAAAACTGACTGAAATGACAACTCAAATAGAAGCTGACCCTGGGGTCAAAATGTCTGTGCAGGCAGTGGCGTTTTTTTTTACCGAATGATGGGCGAGCAGTTTGGATACGCCAAACAAACAATTGGAAAGTCCTCGGCATTTTCAGATTACCGTACCTGTTACATGCTATACAAGAAGCCCGTAGGTGTTTTACGTCATGATAGCTTTATCGACGTTACAACGACACGTGTCATCACTAATAGGAACATAAGTAATAGTCTGAGGATATTGAAACCGTATGATTCTTAATTTTTTCTCTTTTACGCGTTGCAGGAATACCATTAAACAATAAAAGTGCAGGTATTTTATTGATGGTTTTTGTTATTTTGTTATTTTCAACACATATCATTTGAAAAAGAGCTCTTATTTGCACATCTAGCCGGATGTTCATCCGCCAGAAACTGACCAATTTGAGAAGTATCACTGATTGCCTTCGTGTCTGTGTTATCGTCAACACTATTTAAATTACTTCGGATTTACACATTGTTCCTATCAGTGATGACACGTGATCGAGTCCTTGTAACGTCATGATCACTCATTGCTGTGTAAATCATCTAAAATGTGATGATTCTCTTTCTCACAGATGAAAAGAGATGCGGACACTGATCCAAAAATTTAGATTACGTTTTAGTAAAGATGACTATAAAATATTTATTTTTACTGGCGTTAGACTAGGGTTGCTGATTTATCTTTCTCTTTCCACTAGTCGTCTGATGGCGGACTAATACCGTATTCCATAATAATGACACTTGTCGGACATTGCCTTGGTCAGTCAAACCCTTACATCACATGTAACTTGTTTACCTATCTCTAGCTTCAGGACAGAAAGAGGCCAAGAACAGCTATCGTCAACAGTGGATTACTTTCACTGCAAACATAATAAAAACGAGGTTTATTGCCATTCTTCATGGGAGCACATCGGAAAGGTCGTTAACGTCTGTAATGAGTGATTTGTAACTCTGTGTGAAATATACTGAAATGTAAAGACATTTACAACGAGTTGTGGACAACAAGACAGTATTTCATAAACATTATTGTTCTTAATTTTATTTTGTTATTGTCACGTCCGACCTCTAACAAAATGGTGTTCAGTTCATTACAGAAACCAACCGACTTGAAATATATATGTAAAATATCGAACTCAAGATGTGCTTTGTTGATAGATTAGATTCTTGATCCTGAGTTTTACTGTAGACTATCCATATCTTGTTCTCCCAGGCTGAAAGAGACGATTACAGCCCATCTGCCATATTGTATGGAATTCATTATAAATTTGTAGTCTGGTACCTTGGATTCTTAAATACGTTCGTAAAGCAGTCAAGAATACAGGGTACCAAACTACTGATACCTAGGTCCATGACGCACGTACTGGGTCTGCCCACTTGTCCGTATACAGACCAGTCTTATTCGCGATGGAGCCAATGCAAAATATTTCGAGTTTACATTCTATATTATAGGTCATAATATAAGGAAGTCTTATGCAGCTTACATAAACTATTTTTGCAATAGGATCATTTCTATACTTCAAGTTTCAATGTACCGTCGGTCCTATATACATAGAAAGGTTTTACTTTTAATTTATTTATGTTTTCCTACCATGGAATATAGTGCCGATGCAGTTTCATTTTTATTATGCTCTAAAATAATTATTTCAATCGAACAGTGTACGTCTTATTGTAATAGAGGTATGTATATTTACAAAAATAAAGAGAGAAAACGAGCCTAAGTCTATAAGCAAAGCTTCATTATCCAGGGTTTCATTCCGCGTAATTAGGAAGCGATAGGACTTTTACTTTGTAAAGTCAGTATTTCTGCTGTTAACCATTCTTTTTGCTGACATTTGTAAAAGTGAAATTTAGATGCAGAATATACAGTAAAGCTTTATTATGGTTTAACTCGAGGCTTTTGAATTCTTTTTACACACATCATTTTGTTTTCAAGTATAGCTTATGTACATGGCTGAAATTTCCACAGTTATATCAGAGAATTATTTGACTGCAATCATATACATTATGAATAACACGTAACGTGCTGTTTGACGATAAAAATCATGTAACAATTATCTGTTGTTACCAAAGCACCTCTTTCCTCAAAACTTTATAGCCAATGCTGAGAGTTATAGACATCTGAGTTTGTCTCTACCCTATTTAATAGTTGAATGTTTTGCTGTCCTAACATTGTCAACTATTTCATCTTTCTATTTTCGTGTCACGATAAATACGATATTTACATGGCTCATTAGAGCAACTCAAGTACCAGTCCACGACTGATTATCAAATTTTGCCGCCTCTATCAATTTAATTAGGATTGAGATCTATTTAGTGATAAAACCTACCAGACTAAAACTCGCACCTATTTTATCAATGCAGTGCATTCGCCAAAGTTAAACTAATTGTCTTCACAATGTGAAAGAACTGTTTAGACCTCCTTTGTGATCGGTTTGGTAATATTATACTAACGCCAAAGCTGAACTCGTTCTTCATATAAACCCAATGATGCGGGACTAGATACGGACTGTGTTATTGTGCGGAAATCAGTGATATGAGTTCGAGCTAGGTTAGAGCTATACATGTCTCTCATACAATAAACTGCTAGTAAATTAGGTCAAGCGAAATACACCCATATGGAAGCCAACTATACAGCTTAGTTGTGTGTATGATAAGAAATACACCCATATGGAAGCCAACTGTACAGCTTAGTTGTGTGTATGATACGAAATACACCCATATGGAAGCCAACTATACAGCTTAGTTGTGTGTATGATAAGAAATACAGATACTGTGCTACATTATTGGTTTTGTTTTACATTGATATTTGTATAGTTTACACTTTTTCATGCCGTTTGGAAATATGTTCCGGATTTAGTTATGAACGTTAAAATAAAACTGATTTACGTGATGTAGAGTTAGCCCATTTGTAACTTTAATAAGACATGAGATGTGACTGCTCCAACGGCCACGCAATCGTGCCATATGAGTACTCAACTATGATTTATAACAGCATGTACTTAAAAAATAAAATAAAAAAATCGAGAATGGGGGTGGGGTGGGTTGATTTTATACATATGAGCGTAAATCTATCTTACTTTTTAGATACACAGAGTGCAGTCATTGACAGAAGTATGATTTACGATATCAACAAGAAAAGAAAAATTAAATATAATATTTTTGTTTTACAAATTTTTCTTTTCACTTTGCTAACCTTTTTAATATGCGTAAAACCAATTGTGGTTGCATCTCTCTCGATTTATGTCTCTACGTCTGTCCATCTATCTATCTATCTGTCTGTCTGTCTTTTTAAACCGAAGCAAAAATCTTTAAGTCGACAGACAGTTTAAATAAGGCAACATTTGCAGTAAAAAGCTCTTCTCTGAATGTAAACCTACAAAAGCCAATCATCACAACATTACTTAGTATGCGCATGTTAGTAAAGAACAAGAAAATAAACTGAACTTAAATGTAACAATGAATTAAAAAGTCTTAATTTCTAAGCACGTCTTTACTGTACCATAGCCACGGTATCAATTGTTAATTGCTCAGGTTTCGTCTGAAAATCATTGATCCATCTTTACCGCATTGTTAGCTCAAATACTATCGAAGCAATATCAATATTGTATGTTCAGGTCATAGTTGCACATTCTGTTTTTCAACATGTCTATTCAAAAAGTATTGGAATCGAATGTATGTTAGGGGTTGGCACCGAGACGGGTATTAACTTGTGTCCCTACCAACCCCTACTTCATTTATTTATTTATTTATTTATTTATTTATTTATACAATGAAAGTTCTTGTAAATTCAACATGAATGTCTTTTATGCCAATAAATAAGCATCATTGTTCATAAAATTTACGTCATCATAAACTGAACGTAAAAAATGGCAGTGATATTATAAGATAACACTAAACTTGTAAGCGCGTGCTTGTCACGAGGAGTCCAAGACAAGAAATGTTGTATCGCAATGCTTCAAGATTTCTCGTGGAGTTATTGTTTCATTTGAGAGTGACAAGATTTAAAACAAAAGTTATTAGCCTTAGAGAATTTTCTAACCCCAAACACAGATTTGATGAATTCTCAGGTTTGAAGAAATCACCAATCCTCTCTTTTTGAAAATAAATAGAACTTCTTTCAGACAAATCAAACATACAATAATAGTTTTTGAATCCGCTTTCTCGGAATGATGCAGATTTAGCCAAGGAAGATGAAGGAATTAGACTTTGAGTACAAATATCAATTTCAGGGATGAAAGTCGTTACAAAATAAAGATAATATGTTATTCGCCTATTCTCAAAGTTATATATGACCTTTTTTCATATTGGTATAACCTAATATAAATAGTGTCCGCATATGACCTGACATAAAGAGTGTCCACATGTGCGTATTTTTATACCATAGAAAAAGTTATGAACTTTCACTTTCTACAAATTTGTTGGTCAACGGGAATCACGGAGCTGAGATGGCTAGATGAAAGAAATCATTTCGTTGAAATATCGACTTTATTTTATGGGTCATTGCTCGTACTTTTCCCGAAGGTGCCAATGTTTTTCTGACACGGTTTAATAATCAAAACAAAACATTCTACTCGTAAAGGAAAACCACGTGCCTTACGGAGCACGGTTGACATTTAGACACTGTTTTCACATGTAAGGAAGAGCCTATCTTACAGAAATGGCGATTGTTCATTTATTTGACACTAAATATTGCTATGATATGCACGCTAAACATTGGTTTTCTTGTTCGTTTATTTGACACTAAATATTGCTATGATATGCACTCTAAACATTGGTATTCTTGTTCGTTTATTTGACACTAAATATTGCTATGATATGCACGCTAAACATTGGTATTAATTTATTTGACACTAAATATTGCTTTGATATGCACGCTAAACATCGGTATTCTTGTTGTTATACATTATAGTTAAGTAGTTGAAATGCATAGACTTGAAGTAGCAAATATAATGGGATATAGGATCGGGTTAAGCTGATACTAACGAACAAACTCGCTCTATAAGTGCTGATAACGTTAGAGGTCATAGTTCATCGAGTTCAAAGGTTAGGTATGTTTGTATGTATGTATGTATGTATGTATGTATGTATGTATGTATGTATGTATGTATGTATGTATGTATGTATGTATGTAGTAGTTGTTTTACGGCACCTCAGCACAACAGTGGCTATAAGGTGCCAACTAAAGGTAAAGTTGGATAAAGGCCGAATTAAGATAATGCCCATAAGCATATGAAGTTTACTAATGCCCAAAAGGATATTAAGTTTACTAATGACCATAAGCATATTAAGTTTACTAATGCCCATAAGCATATTAAGTTTACTAATGCCCATAAGCATATTAACTTCACATTGGCCCCTTTTTATTGTGTTTTCCCAGTCAAGTTTTATAAGAAAGATTGAATTTTCGGATTCTTATTGATAGGAAATGGATTTGAATTAAGAGGGTTGACCAGACCAGAAATGATTTAATCTTGCTTAAAATCATTAACCGAGGGTGATTGCATTAAGTGATCTGAGTGATCACGGAAACTATTCCAAGATTCCACTATTCTATGACTAAAGGGATTTTCCAAATGCTGGTACTAGTGCCCCCGCCCCCCCTAACTTTTTAAAAGAGTTTGAAAGCATTTCCTTTTGTACTATACTATGGTGACATGGTGAAGAGTTCTCGTGTATCACTTTAATTAACCTTATAAATGGTTTTCAGTATTCTGTACATTTATGTCATGTTTGCTCCTTCTCTTATGTATACTCAAAAGTAGGGAGTCCCAGAATCCCGAGCTTTTCATGATATCGTATTCAACTTACATTTGTTACTTTTCTTGTTGCTCTCCTTTGTACATTCTATACAATTACACTATATTTCTTGATGTAGGGGTACCATATAACAGAAGCATAATCCAGGTAAGCCGGGATCAAGGAATTATACAATGATAAAAACATTTCTTTTTCATGTGTAAGAGTGTAATAATTATAAGATCCAGAATTTTACTTGCACTGGTGACTTTTTCATTTATATGGCTTTGGATATCTCCTTATATTTGCCGTCATCATCCTTTTTATTTTACCATCTGTTGTTAATAGTCGTCTTCCCTATGTTCAGGTTTCAGCATTTGTTTTGTGTTGAAAACAAATTGCTACTTATTGGCCTAGTTTCATGTTTTTTTAGATGGCCTGCTGCGTTGTTGCTATTTTTGTTTGTTGTGTTTTGAATACATGAACAAAAGATTCTGTCATCAGCAAAGAGTTTTGTTGTATATTTGATATTTTTTCTATAGGTCATTTATAAAGATAACAAAAAGTATTGTTCCTAAGACACCTCCTTGTGACACTCCACTTCTTATTTCCTGCAATGATGACTCACATCCATTTACAACAACCTTGTTTTCTATTGGTAAGAACAACACACACACACACACACACACACACACACACACACACACACACACACACACACACACACATATATATATATATATATATATATATATATATATAATATCAATATCTTGTCCCATGTTACAGGCCTCACAACTCACATTGTCTTCGATATACATTCTTACAAATGGGCCAACATGAGTAGCCCTGTGTATAACGATGCTAGAATTCTAATATATTTATGTTGGTCTCTGGGTGATCCATGTTGCTCCATATTGTACATGCACTATACGTTCCATTTTCCTTGTCTGGGAAAACATAACGTGACTATCTTCAACACTCTGGCTGGCCATAGATTCGAATACGCATTAGTAAATAGCGATGAAGAACTAAGAATTGATCACGTGTTCACAGCGAAAGAGACTTGAAAGATAATGTCTAGCTGAAGATGTCAAAGCACTATTTTCTGCATTTATAACATGTGGAGATAAAATACTGCCAAATTTAGAAAATATAACTTTAATTGATATTTTGTCACTTATAATGTTGGTCTATTTTGTGAATGTCTAAGGTATCCAGAACATACTTATTGTGAATTTTTTATTGGTTGGGAGGAGTGTGCGATAAATAGCGGAATGGTTCTGACTGTTTCAAAAACAGATTCATTGGGTCTTTCAATTTGTGGATTGTACCAACCATGAAATCTACGTAAATTGGTAGCCCACGGATATAGTGAATTAACAGTATTTTCTCAATCGACACATCTCCTTCGTCCCGAAAATCTCACTGCCAGTAATAAAAACAGGTATTCAAGTACTGTAGAAGTGCGTTGCTATGTAATCACAGAGGTTTTGTGTAACATATTTACCGCTTTTTCACATGTGAAAATGCACCTAACCATCGTTGTTTAAGCACATAAACATCATCAACCATAGGATAATATTAAATTTTGTCACTTCACATCAAACTTATCGGATTCATATAGGTCAAAAACATACATCTCAACGAGGACAGATGTTTTTGATCCTTACAAAAAGATACTTTACCTAAAACCGAGAAGTTTATCAGGAAGTCATATTTTCCTGTCTATATTTCACTTAATGCATACCGGGTCAGGGCAAATTTATTGCAGACGACATTACAAATCTTGTTGTGTTGTTAAGATCCGTATATAAGATACAACACGGAAGCGTTAATACGAAATATGTATTGTTTAAATAACTTATACATGATTTTCATCACGTCTGCGCTACCGGACAATTCAGTAAGATATATTATAAATTGCATGCACCTTCTCAAATAAAAACAACAAATCCAAGGAGGATATACCGGTATGTGAATGAAGTATTTATTTTATTCCATCCCATAATTATAATGTTTAGCAGGTTAGACAATTAGTTGTTTGTACCATTCATTTCATTTCAAACTCTGACTTGATTTGTGCAAGTTTTCATTATAAGAAAATGACACAATGTTTACTCTGCAAAGTTCTAGACATTATTCAGCTATGAACGGAATATTTAATTTTAATGGGACATATGCATTCTTTTCAAACGCCAACATGTTTACTTTGATTGTAATTTCCACACTGTACTTCAAAAATCGTCACAGACGATTTTGAAAACCGGGAAATATGGCATTCCAAATAGGAGTTTAACTCTTCTAAAATGAGTAAAGTATTAAACTGATTATATTCTAACCTAGGGGCTTAAATGCACGTATTATACTGATTATATTCTAACCTATGGGCTTAAATGCAAATATTATAATGATTGTATTCTAACCTATGGGCTTAAATGCACGTATTAAAATGATTATATTCTAACCTAGGGGCTTAAATGCACGTATTATACTGATTATATTCTAACCTAGGGGCTTAAATGCACGTATTATACTGATTATATTCTAACCTATGGGCTTAAATGCACGTATTAAAATGATTATATTCTAACCTAGGGGCTTAAATGCACGCATTACAATGATTATATTCTAACCTAAGGGCTTAAATGCACGTATTAAACTGATTATATTCTAACCTAGGGGCTTAAATGCATGCATTAAAATGATTATATTCTAACGTAGAGGATTACAGATGTGCGATACATACAATAGACGTCTTACTATTAAAATTGTGATTACGCTCCTCTTGAAGATATACACATATCACATTTACAAAACGTATGATATTCCTTGGAACACCACTCCAAGTCGATTCCTACCAGCATTAAGTAGTATTCATACATAATAATCTAGATCTAAGTTATTGTTTTGTGTAGTATCCATATATATATATATATATATATATATATATATATATATATATATATATATATATATATATATATATACTGTTACGACCCTATGGTAAGAACAGACGTAACAAAAAGAAACTGAAACCAACAATGTTTGTAAAAATCAACAAACAATTTATTTTTCAAAATAATTAACGTGAAAATTTTAAATACACTTACAGTATCGTGTATTAAAATCCAAATAATCCAATAATTATTAGTGTCCTAATCACAAGTCCTGTATATATATAGAAACTATAAAATGTTCCAAATGAATGAATGTTCCAAGTTAATGAATGTTCCAAATGAATCTCCGAATGATTCCGAATGAATGAGTCTGTAATGTTCCGATGTACCAACGATAATGTAATCCAGATCATCTTTAAAAATGTTCACATGCATCCGAAAGTCATAAATATAACTCTAAATGTTAGTGAGTACTCCAGGTAGCTCTGATGAATGGTCCAATAAACAATTCCTTTCGAATTATTTATACAGCAATACAGCATTACGGCATTACAGGGTTACAAGATTCCAGCACGGCTATTATTTCAAACATCTGATGATTCCAAGCTGATCATAAAAACAGATCTTTTCAACTCAAGATTTAAAATGGAATGAATATAATTCGTATTTTCAGGTCTTTTATACATTTTGCAAACGGCACATTTCACAACAGGAAACGTGTCATATTACGACCCAGAATGCAATACTAAACGCGTCTATTTAGTGGAAAAGTACTCGAAGTACGGTAAACAGCTCTGACCTTGAATAATAGGTCAGTAAATACCTTGTTGACATCTTTTTTCAAACTTAAAGTGCTATTCACTATTTGACACAATTTTAAAGTACAGTCATAGGCCAAAAGTTTAGGCACATCATAGATTCCATATACATAATTCCGTAACAATATATATCGTTATCCTAATTGATGACTATTTCTGTGTCTGTCCATCCAAACGCGCTTGTCATCAATGATTCAATCCTTCCATCTATCCACCCATCCTTGTATATATGTATGTATGTATGTATGTACGTATGTACGTATGTATGTATGCATCCTTGTAGACACCTGTCTGTGTGTCTCTCCGTCCAACCATCATATATCAATCTATCTGATGAAACGTCTGAATATCTGCTGTGACTTAAAAGTGCGTTTAAAAATCAAATGCGTATACGCATAGAAAGAGATGAACATACGTACAATTATGTCTGTCAGAATTATTGTTGAAATTCGATTTATTTAAAGTTTAGTGGGGTTTTTTTTAGTACGTAACAACTATTTTATTATACATCCATTATTTTTTTCGCTCTTCTTGTAACGCATAATCTGTCCGCAACTTACATGTATATAGGGAATATTCCCGCACCCAGATTGCTAAACAAATGTCAATTTTTTTTATCGTTGCTCATAAATGTAATCAGAATACTATTTTTTAAATTTTCACATCTCATCCAATTTAAAGATGTAAAGAAAAAATACCTTTCCAGTAACAGCGGGAGAAATGTGCGGGGCCACCAAGGCTGCTCACATTTCTCCCGATCGTTCTGGAAGGGCGTCTCCTCAAATAGAAGAAAGGAAACTGAGAAACATTATCTGCAGACAAAAAGAGAGCATCAAAATTGAGGGGACAGAAATGTATGGAATGTTTTCTAAGAGACAGAACTAGTCCGAGGGGGCACCAGAAGATGGCATCAAAGTAAGAGAAATAAAGACAGAAATAGAAGGATTTGCAAGAAGACCGTGGGAGGTCCTTTAAATCTGATACCAAAGCACGTGGGCCGATCTCAGGAAAAATACCAGTAAAATATATCATAAAAAGTTGTGAAGAAGAAAAAAATATCACCAATAATACTCAATAACTGATTTGACAAAGCGGTCTGTAGGATCATCTAAGTGATATGTTGTATAAAAGTTTAGTTTTCAGCGCTGCAAGCTGTCCACGGATTCAGGGCGGTACCTTTTGTTGCAATTTGTAAAGCAAGCGTACTCCTTTTTTACACTAAGTACTGTTATTTCAAGAAGAAAATAAAATGATTGCGTTATCAACATCAAAATATATACAGAAGATCCATTCAAACATAAATATAACATAAAACCGATTTCCTGATTTATAACCACAGTTTGAAGATCTCTTTTTACCGTTTCAAGTGTTTCTTTGCTCGAATTTAAAGGGCTTGAGATTACCACAGAGGGCTTCGGACCTTTGTTTCTTGTTATTAATATTTGTTATTTCTATTGATTTCCTCAGGTTGAGAAATAATCTGACCTAGATTACCTAACAATGTGTAATATCTATCTTACTTTATTTTTCAAATACTTGAAAATATGGCACGTGAAGCGAGGACGTTTTATGATGACTGATTGACAAGTCTTTATTTCTTCTCTTACCTTAAACTGCAAATTTGTACAACTTACTATAATAACTGTAAATAGACAATAATTTACATTCATTTTCATTGTTTATAACATTTATACCATCTAAATTAATGGGGAGGCTATAATTCAGGGTACTATTTATCAAATACATTATCATCATCTGTGATTGCGTTATATATATATATATATATATATATATATATATATATATATATATATATATATATATATATATATATATATATATATATATATATATATATATATATGGTCTGGATAGTCAACTACTTGAACCAAAGAAATGAAGTATATATTATCTCATGACCGTCACGTTCACGCTGTCAAAATTATTTTCAAACTTTCAAACAGAAAAAAACCTTTATTTCATTTATTTAAAAAAATCTTACAAGTTTCCTTCGATGTTTCACCATGTCTCAACAAATTCGAGATATGTATATGTGTGTGTGTGTTTGTGTGTGCGTGTGTGTGTGTGTGTGTTTGTGTGCAATACTGTTAGGGGATAAAATCTAATCAGCATATTTCGAACAGAGCTACACGGATAATCAACAGATAATCAATTCATTTTCGTCAATTTCGTTCTACCAACGACGTTATATTTCATGCGTGCTGACAAGAGCTATGACGTATTTCTGGCGATGACTGGGAAAGCTCGTAGAAATGAATATCTATAAACCACAAACAAAATCAAGAGGTAGCCAAATTATTCTTATAAAAATGTAATGATGTACTGAAAATATTATTGGAATATACTTTCTGGGAAGAAAACATAATACTGTCAAAGCGTTATAATATATAATATGTCAACAGTGAGACAGGCGAACTTTTCTTCTGCCAACAATACGCGTTAGTCGAAGAGCCACTCAAAAGTAAGCGTCATCCGTAGCAAGCCCTCCCCCTCCCCCCTTTTTTATTGGAATGGTTTTCATCCCCTGACAATATATAAACCATATAAACCAGATATGGTCATCTAACGTAGTGCATACGCCAGTTGCATGTATTTGTTTTAACACTGGACTTGTCTTACATAAGCTATGTTGAGAGGTGCCAATAATAATTGTGTTTGCACAATATTACTTATCTGCCAAGTTCTAAAAGTACGAAAATAATAAATTGACATATATTCCCTGTTAAAAGGCATTTAACAGTTTTTTGTTAGCCATTTAATCTGTAGAACACCGCTTTCTATGTTTTTAAAATCGTAACAATTGTTTAAATACATATTGTCTATACATTTGTAGCATAATGGTATAGGTACAAGTAATGTTTAATAGTCCACTTGGTACCGCAGGTAAACAAGAGTCAACTGACTGTAATGACTACTATTCCAACAATGCGTTGAGTGTGTTGCTTAAATTGACAATTCTCAAATTGTAACCGCTCATAACCTCATCTCTGACTTGGAAAAAGAATTCTTAGTGGGCAAATAATTGGCTTGTATCTTTCAACCCTTCTAAAACTGAATACCTGACAATTTCTAGGAAAATTAATAAACCCTTCCATTCACCACTATATATGCTCAACCACAGTATTAAGGAAGTTGACGTGCACAAACATCTTGGAGTATTTCTCTCGAATAACGTCTCATGGCACAAACAAATAGACTATATAAAGGGAACGGCATGGTAAAGAATTAATGTAATGCTTAAACTCGAATTCGAACTTGCCAGGAAATGTTTAGAAATTAAAGTTTTACGTCTTTTATACGACCTATTCTGGAATATGGTAATGTGGTCTTGCACAACTGCACATTACTCGAGAAAGAAGACTCGAAAATATACAAAATGAAGCAGCCAGAATTGTGACTGGTGCAACAAAATTAATATCTATTGAAGCGCTACACCGAGAAATAGGATGGGAAAGTCTGGAATCCAGACGACAAAAACACAAACTTATACTTTTGTATAAAATGACAAATGGTTCATTCCCTCCCTATCTCACGTCTCTGATTCAACCAGCTGTTAGTGATATTACTCGCAATAACTTCCGTAATGTAAACAATTTCCAGTCAGTACAAGCTAGAACAAGTCTCTATTACAACTCATTTGTTCCTTTGGCCATTTGAGAATGGAATGCATTATCTATTGAGACTTATTACATTGACTCTAACAACTTCAAAAACATATTAAATAATCGCGACACTCATGTTCCCTAACATTTTTATTGAGGTAGAATGAAATCTCAAATTCGTTATGCCCGACTTAGAACAAATTGCAGTTTACATAATCAGTATATATTTACAAAGAACATAGGTAATCGGATCACCTCTTTGTAGATGTGATCCGTAGAAAGTTCACAACACTTCTTTTTTATTGCGTTTACTACCAAGAACAACGCATCAAACTCTTTCAATCCCTCGCAACATAAGGATTTGTAACTTTTAATACCTTCTTGTACGGTGATAAAACGCTTTCGTATGAAGTAAACATTTGTATTTTCGATGCCGTTCATAAATGTATTGAAAGTCAAAATGATTTACGTAAGAGCACGTATTACTAACACGCATGCACATCCACGAGTCATGAAATGCTGCAAACAGCGATTTCCCCTATTTTTGCAAATGATTCGCCATAGCTTCCGACACGACTCTCTCTAGAAGGAAGTACTGTTTACTTTTAATCTCGCTTCTTTGTTCCCTTTCATTTATTTATTTATTTATGGTTTGTTCCTCCACTTTCTTTCTGCCGTATTTTCTGAACTTTGCAAACAATGTTCGATATATTTTACTTGACAATTTCTCCTTTTAACTTTTTTCATTTCTTTATCTTCGTCTTTCACCTACTCCCTCGTTGTTAGTCCTCGTGCTTTATATACCTTGGCTAAATGCTACTGTTTATCTAAGAGACTGTTCACTTTCACTATTCAATAATTTAATTTTGTTTTTGGTCATTAAAACTTAATATCATCCGCCATATATTTATATACATGTATTCACATATATTTAAAATTTTTGTATCGTCAAAGGAGAAGAACATTATAGGCCATTGTGTTTCGTTCTAATCCTTTAACTTCTATATTGTACATCTTGTAATTTCCAAGTACAAACTGATGACATAAAATATGTTTGAACTATTGGACCGTCTTTCTCAATATCATGCAGCAAAGGTTGACTAAAATCGGAAAGAACGGTGTATTTTTTATCGCCGATATTATATTCGCTTTCCGTTTCCCGTGCATGTATAGTTTGAACAAGAGGGAATGATCAGAGAAATTGTGCAAAACAGCTGATTTGAAACTAAATGCGTGATCTAAAATGAAAATAATAATAACCTGCTTCAAATAAGTGATCTTCTATGCTCCATGGTAAGACATGGATTTTATATTGACTTAGCAGATAGACTGGACACTTGATAGGTTTTGGGTGTTACTGGACAGGGTGGGGTGGGGTGGGGACTAGAAAACCAATTTGTGGAACTTTTCAATCAGTTAGCAGCAAAAACTAACGGTGTTACGTAAGAAAAACAGAGTGCACTCCAGAAACTCGTAGGTACGTAGATACATCTGATTGTATGTATGTATGTATGTATGTATGTATGTATGTATGTATGTATGTATGTATGTATGTATGTATGTATGTATGTATGTATGTATGTATGAACCACTGCACGTATGCACATATGAATGGATGTGCCTAAATGTTTAACTTTTGATTAAATTTTAGTGTACATCAAACACTTCAGAAGGTTAGTTTGTATCACATTTGGCTATACAATCCTGTATAACATAAAAAACAAAACAAAACAAATCAATTAACGAGCGATCAACTGTCATCGCCATTAAAATATTTCTGGACACCCTTCACGGATAATCAACTATAGTCGATACTTTTCCAATAAAAATGGAGTCATATATTTGTGAGTCGATATTAACCCTTCCGCTGCACAAAACACACCCACGGAATCAAAACTGTGTCTAAATAACGTTTCAATAATTCGCAAAGACGCCATCTAGTGGCACGCATTACCTAAGATTTTGTTGGTATCAAATGTAGTCAAGAATAACGAATTTCTTTATTTTGGAGCTCAGACACAGTCGTCTATCGGACTGAAGCCATTACACTCGAAAGTTGTCCCCATTTGGAAAGTTCATAACCACGGATAGCATATGCCAGGAACGTTTTGTGCAGTGTACATTGAGTTCAGAATGATACTTATCTAATTAGAATCATAGTAATATTGAGTAACAAGATCAAGTAAAGCTTCTTTGTAAAAATATACTTTGAAATTAATATTTAAATCGTAATTATTTTTGCATACAATTTTCTCCTTTATTCCTTTTGTTTCTGGAACGAAATGGTACCGGATTACGTCCTCATTGGAAAGATATACATAGGAGTTTTTTTACACGTCGTTACTTTTTTAATAGAGATCTCATATTATAATACAAATTATAATACAAGAGATTCTACCATTTTTCGATCGATTGTAGCAATTTGCAGACGTGGAAATCGTAAAACTTTTGAGCTTGCGATATTGTTTCAACCAATCACAATTACGTTACTTTTTCATAGTTGTTTGTAATTGTCTGATAGTGGAAACTCAACCAATCACAATTACGTTACTTTTTTAAGAGTGTTTTTAATTGTCTGATAGTGGAAACTCAACCAATCACAATTACGTTACTTTTTCAAGAGTGTTTTTAATTCTCTGATAGTGGAAACTCAACCAATCACAATTACGTTACTTTTTCAAGAGTGTTTTTAATTGTCTGATAATGGAAACTCAACCAATCACAATTACATTACTTTTTCAAGAGTGTTTTAATTGTCTGATAATGGAAACTCAACCAATCACAATTACATTACTTTTTCAAGAGTGTTTTAATTGTCTGATAGTGGAAACTCAACCAATCACAATTACATTACTTTTTCAAGGTTGTTTTTAATTGTCTGATAGTGGAAACTCAACCAATCACAATTACGTTACTTTTTCAAGGTTGTTTTTAATTGTCTGATAGTGGAAACTCAACCAATCACAATTACGTTACTTTTTTCAAGAGTGTTTTAATTGTCTGATAGTGGAAACTCAACCAATCACAATTACGTTACTTTTTCAAGGTTGTTTTTAATTGTCTGATAGTGGAAACTCAACCAATAACAATTACGTTACTTTTTCAAGGTTGTTTTTAATTGTCTGATAGTGGAAACTCAACCAATCACAATTACGTTACTTTTTCAAGGTTGTTTTTAATTGTCTGATTGTGGAAACTCAACCAATCACAATTACGTTACTTTTTCAAGGTTGTTTTTAATTGTCTGATAGTGGAAACTCAACCAATCACAATTACGTTACTTTTTCAAGGTTGTTTTTAATTGTCTGATTGTGGAAACTCAACCAATCACAATTACGTTACTTTTTCAAGGTTGTTTTTAATTGTCTGATAGTGGAAACTCAATCTTAAACTCAGGCTAAGACATTTATGATATTCAGGTCTGAAGTCTTACCGTAATGTTTATTTTCCTTTGCTTTAATGTAAGAAACAGGTTGGTTTAGATAGATAGATAGATAGATAGATAGATAGATAGATAGATAGATAGATAGATAGATAGATAGATAGACAGATAGATAGATAGATAGATAGATAGATAGATGGGTCTGTAAGTAGGTATATGCGTAGGTTATTAACGACATGATTAAGGACTGTATTAAGAACCTTCGACAAGAACATATATGTCAATTATACTTCTAATATTGTTTCCAATGAATCGAGTTAGAGAAATTATTATTATTATTATTATTATTATTATTATTATTATTATTATTTTTACTGCGAGCTTTACTTTCAACATTATTTCGCCTTTTTGCAAGCTCATTCACTTCATTGCTATCAGAATGTTCTGCAAAGGTACATACATCTCTAAAATCTGACATCTACTTTAGGTATTTGTTATCATGAATTGCCTTCTTAATATTTTTTGTAACCAGTGTCAGTCTCTGTTTTTGCAATACATGCATGTTTTAATAATCAAATTGATGTAGATCTTTTGATTGACAGGCATTGACGGATCGAGATACCAACACATGCATACATACATACCCACCTAACTACCTGCCCACCTACCTACATTTATAGACAGCTTCATAGACAGGTCAATGAAAGATGAAGAATAACAATACAATTGTTTTCCTTACTTTAGACCTGTGGCAATGACTAAAATATCTTTATATCTAGCTGATAGTGCTACGAATGATTTTGTCTAGTACGGCGCGCTTGTGTTTGCGGAATCTATATGTATGATCACATTCATTCCTTTTTTGCCACAAGTAATTTCACCAATCGTTTAATATGACATATGTTTGAGTTTATGACTACAGTTTATAAATCGATTGTGGCTAATGTGTTACAAAAAGCCGTCACTGTTTTCTTTAGATGACTAGCTATAACTTTGTCTTATGTGAAATGTACACATTTCCTTAAAAAAAATACATCCTGGTGGCATATCATTAACATTTCACACCCTATTGCACTTTAATTACATTGTAAACTGCGAGTGTCAAATCAAATCTTTTTCGTTCTTACCTATATTATGATGTGACGTAGTCACGCCTTTTCTTATGTTCAGGAAAAGTACTGCTTCTTTATTGTCGTTATTTATTTATCTTTAGATGTGGACAATAATCTCAGAAAATATTTTATGACTTTTAGATGAACAATGTTTTCGTATACCCCACTTTCTTTTTCAATATATCGACGGTATGATAATATAAGCTTAATATTAATTTTTTAAAAATCAGTTTCAGAGCCAAAGAAATTATTAGTTATCTACAAGAATACTAGGTTACAATTTTGAACTATCTTGCTATGCCGCAAGAGTAGCCCATATATTATGATAGTCTTCATCCTAATAACGATTGTAGGTGGCTTTACACGATTTTAGGATGTGTTTACCTACATTACAAACAGTAATCTATTGATCACCTTTATTTTACATAATATGCTATAAGGGAGATATATACAGAGAACATACAACATCGACGGGAGCGACTTTGACTCTTCGCAAGAAATATCTGCTAGCCCTGATGCATAACACTATAAGACGATATGTGGCAGAGAAGTCTGTTAGGTTTAGCCTAAGGAAAACGTTGTTGATGTAACTTATTTTAAATGACATAATTGTCAAATGTACAAGTAACTTTAAAATAAAGGTCTTACAATTGTAGGAAATGCCAAATGCATTTGAATATATTTTTCAGCCAGACATAAAAGGTTTTCTTTTAAAAAAGGATTATTGATTGGCTATGAGTGAAAACTAAATATCAAACCCAAGCCAAGAATTGTATGATCACATAAAGTGGTTGCAATAGAGTATTCGTTTGAAATGTTTCAAAATAAAGGTCTTACAATTGTAGGAAATGCCAAATGCATTTGAATATATTTTTCAGTCAGACATAAAAGGTTTTCTTTTAAAAAAGGATTATTGATTGACTATGAGTGAAAACTAAATATCAAACCCAAGCCAAGAATTGTATGATCACATAAAGTGGTTGCAATAGAGTATTCGTTTAAAATGTTTCAAAATGTTCAATATTCAGTTAATACATGCAGCTTTTGCTAGGCATAGAGTATTGTAAGATCATTAAATGTGATAACTGTTTCCACATGTTGCTAATGATTCGTTCAAAAATGAAGTCTGTATTAGTAATACAAAATTTCATTTTTTTCCAATTCAAATGTATAAATCAATATTTACACACATTTCGCACAAAGACTTCATATTCCCATCAGCTCAGTTCTCACTCTCACCTTGAAAATCTTCTATATACAACTCCTTGACCAAGTTTAAACATGATCAGTCATGCAATGTGTCAATGAAATCCATGACATGAAGCATTATTATATACTTAAGCCACACGATTATTCATAATACAAAAATCTTAAGGTGCATGTTCATGTTTTGTCATTACACCATGTACTTTGGCCATATGAGTTCAGAGAGCACAGTAAAAAAACTATATATTGTGATGCATTCGACTTTTTGTAGTACCTAGATTACATTCTACTAATTACAAAATAGGTAAAACTATTTAATAAACTATTTAATAAACTCTCACTAGAAGAAACAATCTGCTGTTCTAGTTTCTAAAACTTCACCAAAAAGTGACCAAGTCAAAAACATTCATTTAAACTTTTAAATTGATACCTTAAAGTTGAGGTTATGCACCAGTAACATCATTGACCACTTCACAGTATGGTGTGAATCCATTACCAAGATAGTGCAAAGACGTTTGTGCATGTGCTTTCATGTACATTCATAGGGGTTCTTACAAACAAACTTTGAAAAATTAAAAGTTCTGTGCGATGAAACTACGTAAACAGGATTTTGTTTAATATGAAAATGCACTCTTCGCAATAAAAGGAAAAATTACAAAAGATCTTTTAAAATAATGCATGTACAAAATCGTATTTAAAATGTTTCACATCAATGGTCTAAATTTAATAATATGATACGGGAACTATTGTTCATTTCAGCTTCAGTTTACTTTCAACAAAATATGGATAGATGTGTTAAATACTACTTATGCGCACGTACTGATCTTTCGGCAATAAGTAGGACCTTTAATTAACTCTACCTATTTCCTAAAGATTGGCGTATACCATAGATAATTTTGAAAAGTGCATGTACATTTATTTGCCATGCGCATAATTAGAACATATGATGAAAAAAAAAATTCAATATCTCACGTCATATTTTTGTGATATTGCAGTTCATTTGATTAATACATTGTATACAGTGTGTATGTGTAATTTGTCTTTGCTGGACACTAAATATCACACGCTTCCTTTCATCGAAAATAGTTTGTTGTTCTTGTTGCTGTTGCTGTTGTGATCATGTAATTTACGCTAAAGCATAGTCATAAAAATGTGATGAAATTTATTTTATCTTATTTTATACATTTGTTTGTAAGTCATTTCATTGAATTTTATGCTTTACCAACCCAATCTTTTCTCACAGAATCATGGTAACTTTAATGGAAGTTTTCCTGACGATAAAGAAATTGTGCCATCCATCGAGAGCTAATCAAACAGAAAAGAAATAAAAAAAAGTGGAGGGTGAAGCACGCAAACAATGTTGTGTTTCAAATGAGCGTGAAATTAACAGGATATGTTTCAACACATTACAAAAACGTATGATAAAAAATGAAGAAGCACCAGAAAAATATACGTTTTATGTTCTTTTTTATTCGGTTACTAATATAATTTGATTCACAAAAGATCTCGGGAAAAAATAAATTTATTGCGGGTTAATTGGATACTTCAATTTAAAAATAGTTATTTAGAAGCTCAGAACATAATAATTACTAGATGATATGATTTACGTCGTCAATAATTCCAGGATAATGTCTATTTCCAGATTAAATAATGTTATGGATGATTTTGAAGTAAATCTCCCTCTCTCTCTCTCTCTCTCTCTCTCTCTCTCTCTCTCTCTCTCTCTCTCTCTCTCTCTCTCTCTCTCTCTCTCTCTATATATATATATATATATATATATATATATATATATATATATGTGTGTGTGTGTGTGTGTGTGTGTGTTACTATACAATGGATGTTATCCGAGACAATATTCTGGGCAGCCATGTATTTCCCACGAAATTCAGATGGCACATGTTGGCCTTAACCTGATATGTTTCCTTTGTGTCAAGTAGTTAGATACCGGGTCACCCGCGGGCAAATTGCAACAGAATAGCCCTGTTGCCAAATTGGAATACCAAGTTTGCCACAGGGATGCAGTTTTGTGCTTTTTTTCGGGAAATATTAGTGTATGATTCTGTAATTTTTGTTTTACTAAAACAGTATGTAAACATTTCCTTTACGTTTTTGCCCTTATAATTATTCTTAGTTTGTGTTATCTGTCTTGAAAAAATGATCCGTTGATCTCGAAAGCGCTTGGACACATTTTCTCATTTACCGTGCTTTGCAAAGTTTGTTTCCTGCATAATTTTTCCTTGCCTTAAACGAGTTTCTTTGAGTTTTATAAGTACATGACTACATGAATGTTAAGGAACACACCCTGCAGAATTTTCGCCTACTTGTATGGTACTAGTAAAGCAGGATCAACATTTACACTACTTTCAATGTTGGATCTCTTTAAAGTGAAACCACCACGAAAATTCATGATACAAATACATTATTCTTTGATAATAAAAGAAAAAAATAGCAAAGTCTCCGTTCGATAATGATTAAAAACTCAATATAGAAAAGATCAATCGAACGTAATATCTTAGTGTTTACTTGGAAAGTATTTCCGAGTACACATACCATGGAAAAACCGGTTTGATTGAAGTTGATGCTGATTAATATCAAATAATGATTGTAGGTTTATTTCTAATATTCCAGATACAGTGATTGTACTTTAAAATGTTCATAGTTTGAAGAGATTACTTTCAAATATATAATTTAATAGGCTCAGGACACTAAATCCACACAAACGCATGGGCTGGCGGTGTATTTTAAACTGTGCATGACAGTTCGTTGAACGACATTTTGTTCCATAGGCACATTTGATTAACACATTATAGACGATATTCACTTGGTCTACATATTTGTTAATCTTGTTCTGTCCATTATAGGTCTTTGTAATGGATGGAGTGCGAGAGTTGGATGTCATAGACCATGGACAACGCCCACTCCTATTCACCTTCAAGAGGTAATTTTTAGGATGCATATATTTTGAAAGCTTGTTATATGAAGAAAAGAAATTTACTTGTTGAATGAAATAACATTACAAAAAATATACATAAAAACGAACACGTATATGTAACAAATGTCAAAAGCACTTCCATAACCCATAATACAGAAGTGGAAATCATTAATTTCCCTGTTGAATTTACATGCAACCTAATTTTTCAAAATAGTAAAAAGTATCTATAATTCATCTTTGACCTTATGAGAAAATGAAAGAGGCCCTGGACATCTACTTAGTCACTAGATTCAGTTTGGTGGATCGTACTGATATAAGTAATTAAAAAAAACAAAAATTGATAAAGGCCTCTGCACTCTGAAATGTTTTCGGTTCTATTGAACAAGTTTACAATTTCCGAACTTTACAGCAAACAGCTCTGCGGTTATATATACCATTACTCTAACATTAAATAGGGGCCCCACTTCCATCCGGCCTCCACCCACGGGCGAAATAATCAGTAAGGAATACATGGTAAAACTTAAAACCCTAATGCTATCCTAGAAGATGTTTGTTTTAAAAATCGGCCAATGTAAAGCAAAGCGCATAATTCATTGTGATAGAAATAAAAGCGACACAATTATAATGCTTTTGCTTTGGCTGTAGCCTTTGAGAGAATGTAACATTCAGTAATGCAGAGGCAATCAGTTACATGAAGATGAACATGTAAGACTTGATGACGTATGCAGTCATGTCCCAAACACATTGAATTCTGGTAGGAACGGTATTCAGAGATGGTACTATCAGAATGTCCCCAATACCGAATCTAGTATTAAGAAAATAAAGCTTCAGGGAGAAATATGAAGCGAAGTTTGAACATGTCCGGTACTTCTAAGTATAGTTGAATGTTCAGGGAGTCTTCAGTCTTATTTCCAGCCGACAATAATTTTGGAAAGTATCAGTGAAGTGCTTGTGGTACATATTAATATCTTACTAGGTGCCTCACAAGAATTGCAAAGACAAAGTATCAGAGACGCAGTAGAAAGTAAGCACGATTAAAAAATTCCTTGAGAAATTAGAAACGAATATCTGATTGTTAAAAAAGCACATTAGCACAACACGTGCTGCTCGGATTACACTCGAAAGGCAGTAGACACCATACATGATACACAAGCAGGTGCAGATAATGCTCAAAAGGAGGCACATGCTAAAGCATTTAATATACTTGTAAACGTTCAGAGGAAGTCATCGTAACACTGCTAAAGTTGACTGCATGGAAATCCTTTGTGAGAAATATATGAAATATCTTTGAACAAAACAGTCCAGAGTTTTACAAACGAGCTACACAACTGACAATCTAAAGGACAGACTGGTCAGATGCTTTGGAAAATAGCAATGACTTTTAAATTCCAAATGTAAAAGCAATCTTTATCTTTAGATCATATTTATACAAGGTAAGCAACTGAAACTGCTTTTGATTTTATCGCATCAAATGAACGTATTGTTGAAGATTGTTCACTGTCACTGCGTTGTCGTGTCTTTGAATCAAACCAAAAAAGCGCCGAGTTCCACTGGCAACCAATGATTCAGTTCTTGTTTTCTGATGCATTCAAACTAATAGCTTTACTCTAAAACTCATAACAGCATTTTAGAAAACTCGCTGGCAACGGCTTTAGAAAACAATACAGGGATTGGTTGATACGAATATCCAGGATCTATGTTTACTGCTACACAAGGTCAATAGAAAATGTGAATGACAATACGCCATGTGACAGAAACTGCGGGATTACTTGAGCTGGTCAATCCCTTTATCCACCGACAGTCATACTCTCGAATTCTTCGACTTAAAACGGCTATGTACAATAGCATTGTTGGAGGAGAAAGTGTTCTCTCCTCTTCACTCTCTAACGATGACAATCTTTTAACCCATTTATGCTGGAACAACTTTGTTTTAAACGAAGAGACCCTGTCAGGAGTCAACACCACATGGTATAGTCAGTCAAGAGTGCGCTAAAGTCGGAAACATCCTAAACGTGAGCCGATAGACCTGTGCCATTAGATTAAAGGCCAGATCTATACTATGTTAAACAGATGTCTGAGCCCATTTTAAATATATAAAGAAAATCCACCATTGAATCTTTTTTTTTCTTTGCCAGTGCGCCTGTGGTGTAAGAACTTGTATGGATTGTATACAGAAGGAGCCTAAGATATGGTAAGCAAATATTCCTGGATGGGTAGGTTAGGCTTCGAAATAGCCTAAAAACTAATAAATTGACAGTCTTCTATTGAATATATATGCCACTAATTATGCACCACTAGATGACTAGTCAACTATGCAGCAGATACTGCAAATATATTCTCAACAAATAACGGATGAGACACCTAAATCATCCTACATTTGTTGCGCACTGCAAGAGAAACTACAAATATAATGGTTGCTCAGTCAAAACACACTGGCGTTTTTGTCTTGTCCCTAACAGTTATGCAAAATATCTACAACGATTTTATGTTTGCCAGGGAGCTGGAAGCATAAGACAAGTGATAAATGTGAGGTCAGTTATCGAGCATCAGGGAAAAAGGTTGCCCAAAGCACTTCTCGCATTGCACACATTCTCGGGCTGCGGCACAACAAACTCCTTTGTCTGTCAAGGGAAACTTAACACGAGAAAAACTTTGAAAAAAAATTAATATCATAATTTATTCCCATCTTGAACTGGATTAGGATATAGCATACATGTTTCAGACACAATGATAACATAACTGGAATGGTCTGTTTGCCATTTTGTATAGAAAATCAACTTGCATGGATGCAAATAAGCTGCGTAGTAATCTGTTTAGACAGAAGCCCCAGTCTTTAGTTTTCATGGCATCGAGCTTAGTTTCTTGCCGAGTTCATTACCAAACACTAATCGGCTTCGTCCGCACAGACTGATATCCCAAGCCCTCAAGTAAATGGATGGACATTAACTGATAAGATAGAGGGGCATATCCTTCCGTAGAGTTAGTTGAAATTTTACCAGAACATCATAGCTTTATTGACAAGAATGATGCTAATTAAAAGGATGTTGGTTTTGATAATCAGATTGACATTCGTTTCGAAAAAGATGAGTGACATGCAGTTTCAGAACTTTATGAAACAATATGCGTTATTTGTACATGGCAAGACACTTTTAGGGAGCAAGTTGCCTTTCAGTATTACAATAATCCTCGTGTTGTTAAGGCCATTCAAAACACTTTTCATGTATTTTAAACAATACTTGAGAATGCTTCTAATCAGGGTATTATTGACGTGTCCGTAGAGTCTTCAATATATGATGTTACGAGCAAAATCGCTGGAAAATTAAACAAATACGCTTTTATTTCCAACATTAGTCTCTCGACCGATATTTTGACTTCATATGCAATTTTCCCACCGATAATTATATAATTATGCTTCACGTATTTTCGAGGTTTGAAAAACAAACCCACATTTATCATTGTCTGCCGTAGTTTGGAAAAATCATACAAGTGGATTTCATTTACTCTCATGATGACCTACCAGAATATATAGGTCTTCACTGGGGGGTGGGGGGGGGTGGGGTGGTAGAGATTCAAATCGGATCCATTGACTATCACAGTGATTACGGTCCTCTAAAACGAGGTATGCCCATAACGTTTTCGGAAATAAGCCAATAAATGCATAATAACCGAGAGATGTATCTGCACCCAATGCCGAGAGTTTACAATAGAACCAGAGAATATTATGTCCGATCTTACAAGATGTAGAAGAAAGGCACTCACAATCCGAGACTTTTGCAGCTACACAACATCCATAAAAAAGTATATGAATTTGAAAATTAGCTGAATGGATAATAATATTACGCAGTTATCAGAAGACAACCAATGCTCAAATAATAGTTGTGCAATATAGATCATGCAGATAAACGCATGGTATTTTAGAGTTTGTGTGCATCCATTTAACATTTGCATACTATCTTCTCGACGAATTCATAATTCAACGAAGTGTTTTGTCTGCTATCAGCCATCATCGGTGTCGACGAAGTGTCTTGGACCAAGTGTCGGCAAGCCGTTTATAGACAATTAAAATTAAAATAACTGTTAAATATATGCAAATTTTGCTTTGTATAAATAACCATTTCTCGATGGTAGGTAAACGGTAGTTATTAATTGCTTCTGACGTAATTGAAACAGCTAACATCTCATAACGTAGCTGTTTATCGCAAACAAATGAATTATAATTCAATCGGATTGTTTTTTATGACTAATAATAATCTGTCGAAAAGTACTTGTGCCTTCTACATGAGTGCATACTGTAAATTAGAAAGATATCAATGATGCTGGTATATACTGTTATCAAGATTACATATTAGTAATACAGCTCGTATCGCACAATAATATGTTATGTTCTAAACGTTTTATGAAAAGGTTCTTCAACATCTTTAGAACTAGTTAAAATATTGCAAGTGTCAATTTTGTGCGATTAGAGTTGATCCTATAAAGCCTTTCTTTATAATAAATTTGTCATTCATAAAAACAGTAACCTGATCCTATTTTATTACACACAAATATTGATTCCAGACATTTCGCAAATTATAAACTAAGCAAAATATTTATCTTTTTGTAAACCTTAAACTCTGTTTGCTGGTATAAAAGGCGATACCTTTTTTGTTTTGATAGTACGCCTTGAATCTCATCTCATGGTCTAATTGAAAATAATGGGAAATTTCGTTTCCGCGTAGAGTCCTGCAGTAAAAAGCAAATTACATATCTTAGATGATTCAGCAAATGTCAAAGTATTTTACACATTCTTGCCTGATTCAATTATCGTTAAAAACTTTGAAAAGATATGTATATCTTGCGTTTCATTAAATTCATCATGTGGAATAAACACCATTTATAAAGCCACACCAATTTTCTTTTTCGTAATGGGTGAAACCAAGAATTTAATTATCTGTTCTGAACCTTGAATATTAACCAATCGTACGCAGTATATAAAGGAAAACCCTTATACTTCTAGCTTTTGTCTACTCTGTATCAGGTCATTAATCTATGTTTGAAGCCAGTGATATGGAAACTTGTGCCGAGAGTAGATTCTTTTGCAACTCGAAGCTTTTAAAGCTGAAACATAACGTAATCCCATGAATAACATAACGTAATCCCAAGACTTTTCATACTTTTTTCGTTACATTTTTCTTTGTTTCATTGGTATCTAGTTCAATGTGAGTAAGGACTTTCCGTAGAATTTCGTATTAATAAAATGAAACATTTCGCTTTTACATAATGAAATTATATATTCTTGTACACGCAACTGAGTGATGTGCCTTAGAATATCTGCCACCAGATGACAACCCAGACCAGTATAATTTTTTTATTTAATTAAAATGACAATACACAAACATATGAGATTCTAGTACATTAATTATCCGATTTTTCTTAACAGCATCATATAACTGTAAATTATGTCTGTAATTTATGGTAATATTTATTACAGTATTATTTTTATTTGATTTCATACAATATACTTGAGTTATGCATGATCACAATCAATTGCAAGCATTCCAAAAACTTTAATGGGGAAAGAGGTTTAATAAAATGTTGTTTGCCAGCTCACATGAGTGGAGTTGAGTTCAAAGGTTAAAAGTCTCTCCAAGTCCTTCTGCAAGATTTTTCACACATCAAACCGTGCCAATCTGATTAAAATCGACATATGCTTATAATAAATAGATCTCACAGGTACTTATAAAGGTTTATGTTCTGCCGACGTTTGGAATTCCAGGTAATTTGTTCAGTAGCCGATCAGGTAAATCCTTGGATTTCTTATTATGGATATATGCCGTTATAAATGATATGTTCCGAATTCAGTTTTTCACTTTCAGATGTAAAAAGCTACAATTTGACTGGTGACTCAAAGGGTCAAAAGAATATAACCTCGTATTGGTCGGTATCGGAATTGGAACTTAAATTACGGGTACATTCTGTGCTAACTGGTTTTGTTCGGTCTTGAAGGAGATTGAGAGTTTTCTTCTACGGTATTTAATTAGCGCAACAAACTGCAGTATGTAAATACTTTATAATCTATCATCAGACGAATATGGTTCATTCTTATGATTTTTATTTTACTTTCTCCGAATCAATAAGCTCATGAAAGCGTCATAGGATTACCACGCTGAAATTAATGCGCATTGAGCTGAATTGTATATTTAGCTCTATTCAGATTATTTCGACGCTTGAGTCGTAAAGTATATGCAGCTTTGACAATTGATAGAAAACTCACGAAATGTTTATTCCTTTTCCAACACACCTGTCAGTTCATAATGATCTCAGTTGATAATCGTGAATAACGGTTTAAACGTCTAAATCTATTCAGTCTTATTAGTGTGAACCGAGTAGTTTAATACTACAAATGTCTTCTCTAAATTACATTGATTATAACATTGACCGATGTAGAATAGAACAAAGTATGACACGCATTGATTGTCTGGTTTAAAAATATGAAACATATAATATGCTCTTATACATACATACATACATACATACATACATACATACATACATACGTGTACTTCTTGGGTATGATTAAAATATTATTGTTTGTTATAATTAATGTTAAATAATTTTCTTGTCACCCATCAATTTCCACGTTTCTAGTCAATAGACTAATGTGACTTCTTGCTTCCTAGGTAAGCAAAGTCTGCTGGATGCTTTTGTCAGTTCATAAGACATACTTCTTTCCTATCGTGTATGCTGTATAGAATGTTTCCATTTTATTCGATTCTGATTACCGCATTTTTACTGTGTGACTATATAATATGGGATATTTTATAATATGAGTATACTAATTGTGCCATATTACTAACAGAAATATAATCTGTTTTGAAGGCACTGAAATAAAATAATTGCTTGAGTCATCGTGTCTTTGCCTTTTAGTTTTTAAACTTGTCTTTGATTTATACATTGGTATCTTTCTATCAGTAGCCAATGGTATTAATAATGTGAGAACTGAAATTCTATTTTGAATAGCTAGCTATTCTACTGGCATGTTTATTCATGATATACACTGTCTGGCCTTCAGTGCAAAGTGAACATAATAAATTGTTGCTACAAGCATCTGAATCTTAACTCAGGTAGTCATAAATAACACTTTATATATCATATATAAAACGTAAACTTGCTTCTATCTATCAGTTATAGTCAAAAGAGAGCGATCGTCTACAGAAAACACAAATTGTATTAATGCAATCTAGTAATAGGTACAACGTGTATTTACCGTTTCTTTCGAATCTTCCAGAAATAAAAATTGAAGAGAAATATACATTAATATTTGAGCAATTCATCTAGACATGATATACTCAAGTTGCTCTATTTTGTGCGAAACAAGCATGTTGTCATACGCTATCTGGGCTTAAATGTTACCTCGAACTAGATAATTTAATGCGAAGCAAGCACGTTGTTATACGCTATCTGGGCTTAAATGTTACCTCGAACTAGATAATTAAATGTGAAGCAAGCATGTTGTCATACGCTATCTCGGCTTAAATGTTAACTCGAACTAGACTATTACTCATATTATGAATCTTACTCAATTCTAGTTCTATATTTATGGTAGTTATTCGAGAAAAAAGTGGATTACTGTGCCTATTCAACATTGACAGAGTTGGCAATATATTATAATGAGCATCGTCTACCTGTCTGTCTATGAAAAGATATAATTCAATGCAATAATGAAAATCAAGAAATTAATATCAACATTCGAGCTTGTCTCATGACCTTTTAATCGGAGAAATATTTGTTTTATAGAACTTCAGTTGGACAGAAAATTGCAAGTCTATCAAGCAGACACAATAATAACACCTAGGGTAAAAGGAACAGAGTCAAGGCTTTCAGTTCATTACAACAATATATAAATTCAGCAAATTACCAAGAGACAATAGACGGATCGACTCACGTGTGGAAGGCCCACATTTTATAAATCCATGCTCAGACATGCACACAAGTTTGTTAAAGGAATCAGACTTCTAATTAATAATTTAGTAGGGTACCAGTTTCGAAGTGGGGCAACATAGGATACGGTACATAATACTTGGAGATAGGGTCATTGACTGTAATATCAGCGTGGAATGTTTTTCTTTTATTTTCCAAGACTTTAATCAGTGCTTTCAATTTCTATATAGATTCTGTTTGTGCACGTAAACGACTTCTGTTATTTCCGGCAGGCTAAAATGAATCGTGTGCCTACACTGTGCACGACTGATGATTAATTTATCTTTCATCGGTACCCCTCGTTAGGGACATTTATCCTGAGAAAATGCCGCGAAGCACATATGATTATTCAGAACGTTTGCGCTTACTTGTATCAGAAAGTATATTTCTTGTGTACATGGTCATCTAGTGCACATATATTTTATTCAAACGTTAACATTAATGTCTACCGATAAATGAATTAGTGGCATGATCCCTAAATGTTTCTTCAAACTCATGTAAAGACACGTGATATAAAACCGCTCATATCTGGGCCAAGTTCCAAGGGTTGGCAGATTGTATCAGTCGTATAATGGGATCAGAAAATATATCGAAACTGCTACGTTTTATTATATTAAAAAAAAAACCGAAAGAGATCATCTATATGTGGCATTTTAACTTATCCGCGTTTATGGAACTACAACATTAAAATTATGCAAAAATCCAATGTTGGTACAGTTTTAAAATTGCCTACATAGAAACAAAATTGTAATTGTCTTTCTGGTATTTTGAAATGTTAAGTATGAATTATTGGTGCCTTATTACACATTGTGAGCTCGAGTTTAACATTACATGTATTACTAATCAATGTGCGAATAGCTGACCTTTTACATTTTGCTATTACAGGATATAATTTCAGCTGAAATTTATCAACGGACCGTTTTTGCTGCTTTAAAGTAAATTTTATCAGCAGCGGAAGCATGGCTGGATGTAATATTATCACGTGCAGCACTGATACAATAACATGCATAGTTACAAAACTGCAGTTTCTGTTATAGCACGTATTTAAAGCACACACAAGTATGTATATGTATCACTTAAACACCTTGTAGTCTTGCAATTGCGATTGGAAATATCGCGACATATTCGATGTTTCCTAAACACTATAAATGCAACAGATACAGTTTAAATGTTAATGCCATACCAAGAAAATGAATAGCGTTGTCAGATTAAAAAGGAGTCTATTAATAACTGATATGATTGTAAAATTCTAATAAAAGAGTTAAACGAACATCTAGATTATCCATCCAAAGTGTAGACATGAAGGTAAAAACGTTATTACACTTTGCAAGTCATAAGAAGTAGATGATATTTCAAATGCACGTTTGCATTGAATTTACAATGCGTGTGCTGTCTGCCAAGTTTGTAAATGTTTCGTGTCATGTAAATTACGAAATCATGATGTCGCAGAAAACAATCTAGTCAACAAGGGAGCTAAGTGTAAAATTTGAAGCTAAAACGTTCTTAGATTACTTTATACATGTGTTCAAACGATTGCTTAGGCGTGTTATAGATAGTTGCAACTCAAGTGGCGCTAAACATGTTATCTTGAAAAGATTACCATGGAGTACAGTGAAAAATGTATCAGTCATATGACTAAGTACAGATAATAGATAGGCGGTAACCAATCTGATTAAAGTCAAGATCTACATATCAATAAGTAGATCCTACCTTTTGATTCATCTATCCAATTGCAGTTATCATACTTCTGAAAGTGACAATTGTCATTCTGAACATATTGTTACTAACAACTCTCCCTAACGTGAAATGCAACGCTTTATCTGATAGGCTACTAAAAATGAGTTGACATGGATTTCCAAAGGTCACCAGAACACGGAATTTCATCTATACCTGTCAGATCCATTCATTTATAAGTAAATTTTTATTTTAATCAGATTGGTTGTGCACTTACACAAGTTGAAAAAGACGATTGGTTAAATTATAACATATAGGAATTGAAATAATTTAGCATATTGCTTGGTCCTTTAAGGAAAATGGTTATGTGGTGTATTGTTATTCAAACAGTTATAACTATTGTTTCGTTTTCATCTTTATATTTTATTTTCCTTTTGTTTCTTTTAGTGCATCTTACAAGAGCTGCAAATATAAGTAGGATCTTGACATATGGAACAACGTGCATACATGTACAGCCTTGTAGGTAGAAATGAAATATCAATACATGGACATATTGAAGAACGTGCATACAGGTAGGTACAGCCCTGTAGGTAGAAATGAAATATCAATAAAAAGAGCACAAGAAAGTTTGCGGGCTGATTAAATTTCTGCACGAATCTATACACAGCCTTTGCACGCTGATTCAAGATATATCTCCATTGTTTGAGTCATCTAAAGCTGGTTCTAGCATTATGTTTGTTTTTTTTTTTCTACTGAGAGAAGTAATCAGTTGAATCATGTGCTGTAACAAGATTACCTAGTCTATTTTAAAACTGTATGCATTTTCACGGTACTTGCTACAAAGTATATTTACATCGCATTGGGAATCCAATGAAAGATTACATATTCATTGGAACACTACACAAGTTTTTGCAGTTTATCAATGCTGCCATATGTACAGATTAAGTATTAAGTACTTATAAGCCTATAGATGTTGTTTTTTTTTGTTTTTTTTTTCTAGCTGCATATATCAAGAGTTGAAGCAAAAACTTTCATGGAATGCAATATACGAACAATGTAATGCAGATGACGATGGAAAGGTATCTCTTGGTTGAAAGTTCAGCTTCAGTTATTTGAATTTTTAGGCATTAATACCACTCAGAGGAATCATTTTGTACTTTTCGTGCGTAAAATACCATGATGCAAATAACTGACATTCACCTTATAGGGTTAATGAAAGGTAAACAAAGCCAAGAGCTACGTCTTCAAGCGCTATCTAAAAACATTAATAAACTGGCATTCAAATGTAGGAGCTCGAGACACAAAAAACATGCTGAAAATAATTATGTTAAGTAAACATTGCTAAGTCATAAGTCTGTTTTTGCAGTCGAAATAGATGAGTTTCACGAGCACTCTTGAATGAAACCACAGTGTCAATCTCACAGTGTCTGTGTTCAACAGGCAATTCGTGCCAGGTAGCTGGACCCTGGTACGCAAAAGAACGTTGTCTGTAGGACTTTGTTTTGATAGTGAGAATAATGAGAATACGAGTGTCCGAAGAAGAGCGTATGTATCTAGAAAGGGTGTACACGTGGGTGAGGTCCGATAGGTATTTTGAACTGGAGGCAGTCAACGCAAAGTAGCATAGAGAACAGCTGTGTTTTGAACTTTTTTAAGTTTCTGTAGAAGATACTGAGACGAACCAGATAAAAGAAAATTACAATAGTCCAGTCTAGAGATTACTAAGGAACACATAAGTGTTTTAGTGGCATCAACAGAAAGAAAATTGCGAATGGAGCTGATGCATCTCAGCTCCAGATACGCATCCTTGCATATGTTTATGACATGTTGATGTAATGAGAGAGTACTGTCGAAAGTGACACCTAGGTTTCGTACTGATTGTGTGCATTTAATGTTGGTGTTGCTGATACTTATTCTTCGAGTTTAAAGGATGGGAATGAGAAAGTCTTTGTGTGGTGATCAGAATGGCTTCAGTTTTATCATCATTTATCTTGCATTTATCTGCAGTTTGTTACATGTCATCCATGACTTCACATCGAAAATGCACCGGATGACGATATATGACACTTGAGAGGGAATGAGTGTATATAATGAAGAGAACGGGTCTAAGAACAGACCCCTGTGGAACACCAAAACATAGATCAACTGGGCTGGAATGTTTTCCATTTACGGACACAATTTGTATCCTGTCGACTAAGTATGACTTGAACCATAGTAAGACTGTATCGCGAAATGCCAAATAGATACTTGAGACGGTGAAGTAATATATCATGGTCTATTGTGTGAAATGCTGCAGACTTTTCAAGGAAGGTGAGGACTGTAATCTTTCCACTATCCAAAGCAGAGAGAAGGTCGTTAACTACTTTCAGGGGGGCGGTTTCGGTATTGTGGCGAGGGCGATATGCAGACTGTAACTTGCTAAAAAGACTATTTAAATTCAGATGAGATTCCAGTTGGGATAAAACAGCTTTTTCTAAGGTTGTTGACATGAATGGAAAGTTAGAAACAGGGCGATAATTTTTTTAATCATTAGAGTCAAGTGTTAGCCTCTTCAACATAGGCTTTACAATGGCAGTTTTGAAAAATAATGGGAATTCCCCTGTTGAGAGCGAAGTATTAATAAAATTGGGTAGTGAAGGCAATGTTGAATCTAAGCACCCAAGCAGCAGTGATGTTGGAATCGGATTAAGTTCACATGACTTTGGACAACTCTTCATCAGGATTGTACATAAGACATCCGTAGAGAAAGGCACCAATGCTGTTAAAGATTGCCTTTGAAATTGTGTATCACAACTGTGTGGTGACAATGAGCAGATTGAAACTGCGTTGTCAAGCTGATCTCTAATGGTTTGCATTTTGTCACGGAGGAACTTTGAAACAGGTCCGGAAGTTCGACCGGGGAGAAGGTTGTTGGAAGTGGTGTACATTTGTTCCTTGACATTAGCTTGTTAGTAATATTGAAGAGCTCTTTCCAGCTGAAACCTTCAGTGGTCTTAGTACTGAAATAGGTTGATTTCGCTGCATGAAATATGTTTGTGACATTCTTCTAAGCGGCTTCATAGATTTGCTTATGAATAGTAAGACCGGATGAATGCCACAGCCTCTCAGCCTTAAGGCGTTCTCTTGTTTACATTCCTTTACACTGAACTGCTACATTCAGTTTGTCTTTTACATAAACTACATGAATATATATATATATATATATATATATATATATATATATATATGTGTGTGTGTGTGTGTGTGTGTGTTGTTATAGTGTTCGTGAAGATTGTTCCAGCTTTATCCGGCACACAAAGAAAATATTTGAGGTTAACCTTAATGTTGAGAAAATCGCTTTTAAAGACAAGTAATCTAATCATGCTCAGCAATAATATTGTTATAAGGATGACAAGATATTATTCATTTGACACAATGGTGTTTATTATGTTTCAAATTATTTAAAAATGAATCTTAAACCAATATAGACAGCTCTTTCCCATATCATGACAATAATTTTATCATCAAATAAAATTTAAATTTCAACGGAAATTTTAGTATTCAAACATATCGTGATATAGATGTGTTTCAACATAAAGCAACACACATATTGTGCTATAGATGTGTTTCAGTATTAAACACCAAAAACATAACGTTAAATCAATCATAGAGAGTTATATTTTTTAAATAACGTATTTTATCGCCGAACTATATCTAAAGTGCCTTGACTTGATACCGCTCTAGTTGCGTATAACTTTAGACTCAAAGAATGCATAGTTATTACCTTAAAATCACATCATCTTATCTTTGAAATCTATAAGTTTTGCACAGCAATTTAATGACAATGGAACAATATGTATGTATGCAGTAGCGCCTAACGGAAATTCAGCACAATAGTGGCTATATTGTGCCACTAAAGGTAAATGTTCAAAAATGTCAAAAAGAACTGCACAAGAACTCTTGGAAGATTAACGACTCCAAATAAATGTAAATATGAAGTACTACAAGATAAAATACAAAACGTAACAATATTAAACTTTTGTAAAATGTATACAGAAAGTAAAAGATAAAGAATACAGAATTTAGCAACATTTCCAACATTGATTTTTGCTGTTTGTAACAGAGGACCAATTCGTATTCCAAAAGGTGGAATGAAGTTTGGTTTTTGATCGTACAAGGTTTGGTATTTGGGCCTTAACACTACATACATCATGTGCGGGGTTAGATGGATTAGAAGATAGCTTAGTATCATACTGAACGGACAGTTTTGTTTGTCTGAGATAAAGTGATGGTTCAATTACCTCGACATATAGATTTTTTGAAGGGTAAATTCTAAATGCACCGGGACAAAGTCTAAATTCCTGAATGTATATCGGATCAAGCATCTGTACTAATGACCTGTATAATCGGAGCAAGACTTTTCCGTCTGCTCCCCAATCTTTAAAATGGTGTAATTCATAATTTAAATGCTATTGCCCATTTTTCCCTACTATGCCATGGGGTAATTGTACCAGTCGTTATTGGTCCAAGTTCGTCTGATATTTTGAACATTGTGAAGCCTGGTCTGGCTGCTTTATTGCGGTGCGTTCCATGAGACCCTGCTCTACTATTACTATCGAATCGTATCTGAATTACCGCGAAGCTGTATGGACATACTTAACATTATACTATTTTTGAGACACATTAAAATTTGTTAGACCCAAAAGTTTTACTTTAGATGTTGTTGGGTCACTTGCATGATAGTCTTTTCCTCACTTATTGTACTCACAACGTTCTCTCCATAATAATTAGGTTATACAAGGGAGGGGTTGGTGTAGGGGTGGGGGCCTTCTTAAAATAAAACGAATTCTTATTTTCATATATGCCTTGACTGTATATGCTAAATGAATGGAAATATATGCCAAAATTGCATTATAATCCACTGAGCAGTTTTAAAGCTATTGCCAATTAATTTCAAACATTCACTTTAATAGTCTCGTCTACAAATGTCGCCACGATGGATATAGTTGTGACGTCACTAAGTCGCGTTGGGTCTACGGTCGATACATTGGTTTATGGATTCGGTGTTGCCACAAAAGGTAATTTTGGAACTGATAAAAAAAGTCACGCAGACCAACACTTTTAAACTATTAGTAAATAATGAAAATGAATTCAGATTATGGAGATACACGATGGACCAGCTTTTAAGACTGCCAGATTTGTGCAACCAACTTCGAAAACCTACCGCTTCTCACTACGGCAAGATAACCAAATAATATTCGTTACTTAATCTAAAAATTGTGTCAAGATACTCTGACATACTGCTACGACGAATAGTTTTTCACATGAAATCAAATTATATCCAAATTAAATCAAAACTCTTTTACATTTATCAAAACTTTTAGTCACTTTAAACCAACTGTCATCTTGTCACGCAGATGGAATGGACTAAACAACGTCGCTATACGGACAATCACTTCAATCACCAGTGAAGAAGTTACAAATATAAAAATATTTAGAACATAGGAAAATCGTCGATTACTGAAAAGAAATCGAGAAATGATCCCTTACAAAAATGCTTGAAAACAAAACGTCGGTAAATTATGAACTATCGACACATTTTACATTTAATATAATCGGTTTGTCACAAGCAGTTTGTTTTCCTTTAAGGGTATATGGCTGAAATAGGCGTGACAAGCCTAATCACCAAAATATGAAAGAAAAACTAGCGAATGTGGACGAAATAATGTGGAAATGAATTAAAAAGAACGAAAAATAAACGAAACGACAATGAACTTAATACTGCAGGAAATGAATTCAAAAGGGTATAGACGAATTATTTACTACTGAAAATAGTAATTTAAGTGTAACGTAACCGTGTATTAAGAATGTTTAATGTGAGTGAATTTAAAGAAATATTATGAAAAGTAAAAATTGAATAAATTATGAAGGTAATTTAGTTTGACTATACTTAAGCTTTTAGTCACTTTTTTATAGGGTGTCGTGCCGGTGTGGGGTGGGAGGATTTATGATATCGTAAATGCTTTTATATAGAAAACTGCCTCACGAATGTCTCTGCTCGATAAGAGTTGCATGATCCCAGGTATCAATATATATCCGTTGCATACTCGCTTTAAATATAATTTTATGATTTTTAATATGATCGGAATAAAAGAAAGAAATAAAGAAACAAAAATATGTGAGGAGGCATAGTAAGTTTTAAGCTCCCTTCTTTAAAACACACTTGCCAATTAACTCTCAGTAATTTTCAGCTCTTGAAAGTATCTTTCAATTAGTAATACTAAATATTATTCTCCATACTCCTTTTAGTTCATTTCATTCCTTTTATTGGGGGTTCAATTTCATTCATTCATGTCCTGATTATTCGTTAATTTTAATTTTATTTTTCCCCATTTAATTTCTGGTTGGAATTCAGGCACCGCGTCTGAAGTATGGCACATATTGTTACTAGTTATTATTATTTGATTAGATGTTTAACAATGATAATTATAGCTAATGCACACGAAGTAAGCAAAGAGTTTCACTTAGAAGACAAATACTTTTAATTTGTTTTACAGAAAAATAGGTGGAGGAACTGACAGGAAATATTAAAAAGGTTATGAAATAAACACTAATCGTTGTCTCTCTCAACGAACGGAATTTTGCTAGCTGTGTTGAACTTTTCTTTGATTATTGGCATTAATAAGCATCATTTGGTTGCTTGTATCTGGAGCTAGCTCTTACGTTATAGTTTCATATAAACAATTTTTGTCTTAAAGGATCGCAACATTTCCTCCAACTCAGTAAACTCCGACAAAAGGTATATAGAAAGGAACCGTGCGAGCGTTATGCTAACGTTGTAAGACAAATTAGGAATACCTTTCGCTTGGGATATATTCGACAATTTAATATTTTCTTTACTATGTCTCTTTTTTATTTTCTTTTGTCTCTGCTCTTCATATTCAAGTCATGATATTTCACAAGCAAGAACGGTTCTAGAATTATTTGCAAATTATGCTAGAATGGATGTGACATTTAGAATTAATTATCATTATGACCTCATTCCATCCTTTATGTGACCTAAACTTTGCTGATATCTTTTTCCATCCTTTCCAACTATTTTTTGCATTTGGTCACTAATGATAATTGCAAATGCACAAACACATACAGGTACATTATTTAGTAACAGATAAAGCTGAGAATGTATTTTAGATATTGTTTTATATACCTAATACTTAGACGCGTAGATAAAAGGACAAAACTCCAAAATATCCTCGGGTAAATTCTAGTTATTGTTGCCAAGAATTGATGGATATCGATTTCATAGATAGGCAGGTTATATCAACAGATATTCTTACGTCTTCTTAATGGTCAATTTTGAATGTGGGAGATTCAGCTGTGTCGCAACAATTTTGCCTTAGATCGTCTAAATCGTTCTATACTCCAGAAATTATGTGGTTTATGCATGAAGATATTCAGGCGGAATAATTAAGATACCCCCCCCCCTCCTTTGTTTGTTATTAATGTGTAAAGACACTCTTGCGTTGGCTATACAGATTCCATGTTTATCTCATTTAGTCAGGATATACACTTAACACGTTTACAACCACAAATTCTATTTTGTGGGAAATATCTACTTGAAACGTGTTGAAGGGATGATTAAAATCCCTGGGAACATTTGCCGTATGCGTATGCTGCCACCAGAGCTTCAATGAGAGCTGCTACCGACTCGTATTTGTTCTTGTGCAAATGGTGAAGGAAGGCTATGCCTAGATTAGATAGAAACTATCAATTTACTTTATCGCAGGTTTATTCTGGCTGGGGCTATGGAAGAGGGTAACTGAAACTCCACGGTGGATTATATTGTTTGCAATGACCCATACACTAGATACAGAATGGGAAGGTACCTAATTGAAAGGACCCTTGAAATAAATAATAAATTTTCACGTACTGTGACATCTTTTGTTTAATATAGGTCTTTGTAAATCAACTATTCTATCATAACCAACCGACATAATCTGATATATATATATATATATATATATATATATATATATATATATATATATATATATATATATATTTATATATATTTATATATATATATATATATATATATATATATATATATATATTGTGCCTTCAGTAGGATGATATGGATTGACTGAATGTTGCAAGTAGAGAAACTTTCGCTTTAAACTAACAATACAATGTAACTTTTAATTAAAATATTCTCTTATAATTCTTGCACTATAATCAATTTTTGGCTCAAGAGTCCCAATCAAAGTAAAGTTCTGCGTCTTTAATATTCAACGCTTTCTTGTTTGTTGCAGTAGAGGACAATAAGTTCCACATATGTTGAAAAACTATTTGTACTGTCAAATTCAGATTACACCCGCCCCACAACTTAAAAAATTCTTCTTCAACCAATACTGTAATAATTGAAAGTAATAAAAAGACATAGACCTATTTGTACAAATGAACTTTGAAGTTTATAATATATCGCCGATTAATAATAAAATAAGTCAAGCAATTACTAGGAAATTTATACACCCAACCTTATATAAAGACGCATAGCCAGTTCATCATTTACCTAGAAATAGCATGATTAAAAGAGTGCTGACGTTTTTCCTGACGATTAGGTCAGAATGCATTCGTCCGCGATTCAGATTAAAGACATGTGTAACCACTATCAAAGAAAAAGTGGATACCAATAATAAGCCACTCGAATTCATCTGCCAAATATCTTATTTAAATATTGTCTTTTTTCTCAGACTACTGATTATTAATTTAGAAAACCATCTGATAAAAAATCTCAACCTAAATGAGACAAGCGTTTGAAGAGGACTTACAGGAACATAATAATATATGTATTTTAAGGACTACACCAGTGAACTCGCTTATTTATTTATTTTATTCCGCAGTGTTGTATATTCAAACTATGCAGCTTGGTAAAATATGAAATATTATGTGGACTTAAAGATTTCTGAATGATACGCTAACTAGCATTTCTTGGTTATGCTCTGTGTATGAAATGGCATAAACCCATGTTTAAATCAGTACATAGGCACTGTACCCTATGCCGTTTGAATCGTTTTCACACATCTGATTAGGCGTTGGTAGCATAGAGTAACCTGTAAAACCTATTGAACAATATCGCATGATATTTTTTATGTCAATAAAGATTACACACATAGTATTGTCTCTGCGTGAATCGCCTTCTGCCACTTGTAAAGCAAATATACCTTGATTGATGTGACCTATCTAAACCTCCCATCAAGAACTGACATACTTGGATCATGCCATGACTTACTTAGGTTATGTACAATGAGAAGTATAATTAGAGAGATTTTCACCCTCATTCTAATGTGGCAGAGGTGTACTTATCGAATATTTACAGTCTGCAGCTGGTCATTGCTCAAAACTTTGTTTTATGCGTATGACTTTTTCTACGGAATCGTGTACCATAGGCAGCGCCTCCGTCCCCACTCCCCATATTTCACTCACCACCCCACCGCCCATATTTCACTCGACATATCCCAACATTCAGTCTGGCTTTACAAGATATTATTAGAGTCCTAATAAAAGGCGATGTTTTCACTGTTTACGAATTATTGTTGCCATTTTAATACCCTTTCAGAATATATGCATCATCCCCTTTTGTCAGCTTGATGAAATTACAACAGGATTAATCAGAGTAGGGGTTGTATTTTCTCAATGTCAGAAGGAGTACAACGCCCAAAGATCATGATTTTCGTCACGTTAGTGACGTCATATTCTCTTTGAGATGTACGCTTGTGAAAAAATTATTTTGCGTGCTTCCATGTTGTCTTCTTGGGTAATCAGCTGAATGTATCTGTCTTTTTTGTGGGTGGGGGGAATTGTTTTAAAATAAAGTGCTACAACTCTTCCGCAAGTGATGTCTCATGCCACCCACCCACCTAACTATGCACTGCAGGTTTGTGTATGTGTGTGTGACTGTATACATAAATATTCAACTTTGCTGCGCAACAGACGATATTTCTTGATAATTTTTAATCCCTTAACTTTAATATTACAAACCTTTTCAATTAAATCACACACATCTTGGGACAAGCATATTTGTATTGAAGTGTTCATTTCATTTTAAGATTGCTGCTAATAGTAGATGGCTAATGCTGTTGCTATATTTTTTTTCTCTACCAAGAGCAATTAAAATTTCAGTATCGGACATAGTTATGTCTTGATAATGGGGTAACCAATCCATTATTGTGAAGGAATAGCACATATTATTCAAGGTTATATCTTGAATTAAAAGGTCTTATGTAAGTTAGCATCTGGTATTTGCATGTGTCCTGAAAACTATTAAATACTAACCATTTGTATATGATTGTAATACCGTGCAAAGTCTTAGCGAAACAAAATATTTAAATTTGACGAGGAATGAAAGATAAGATTTGCTGACCGCTGTTCTCTTTAATAACTTAAAATAACATGATACGTGGATTGATATAAGTCAATTTTCCATTAAGATCCATCAAATATCACTTCAAAATACAGAAGAGTTAACTTTTACTTCGTTTTGATTTAATTTTCTTTCTGTTATTCTTTGCATTATTATTAATTCTTCGATTCCTTGTATATCTATACCCGCCTCATTTTTATATACCCCAACTCAAAACTGCCCTTACATTCCATTCTAGTGTACATATAGATAATATTGCGGTCTATAAGTGTGCGCTATACGGTCTGCTATCAACAGTCTGTTCGAACTGGCGTCATACATGTACACAGACCTCGCATGACTCACTCGTTATACATTCATAGCACAGCTGGCTAAGGTATAAACAGGCAAGCCGTTGGCGGTACACATTAAGCTGGTTGCCATAGTGATGGTCGAGCGGTAACTGTTCTGATAAATTAAATGGGGCCTTAGACGGGGTGGTACAGCAGTGCGAATACGGGAAGTTACTTCTGTTGTAAAATATCAGGAAGGAAGGAGGAAATATACTCTAGCAGATATTACAAATTGTATGCCTCTAGGGCGTTAACTGAAGGAGGATTATGTTCTAATGGATGAATTTACCAGAGATGTTAATGTGAAACCCCAGCAATCGATACAAAAATATAAATTCTTTGTTTGAAAAATAGACTTTTGCTAGCGATGGGCATAAAACAAAATAGATAGTGAATGAATGAAGGTATCCATTGCGGTATGAGGGATACAAGACAAAAATATTGGAGATTACCTTATTCAAAACGTTATATTGTACATACTTTTTGATAAATATGTTTTTGTTTCTTCATGCATGCCTATAATTTTTTTTTCTTTTATGGACTTAACTGTTTACGATACATTTAAAACATTTTACATGAGTTCCATTTTCTTATTCGACTGAACTAGAAATATTGGAGTGCATCAGAGACGCACATCAACATTTTGGTTTGATTGGGCACAGCCCACTTTAAGGATTGTTCTTATAGGTTTTTGTTGGGCATTGAGAGTAAAGTGTCTTGCCCAAGGACTACTACACGGTAGCTAAGCTGGCCTGGTTTGGGAAACGAACCTAGTATTCCTGCATTGGAGTACATCGTGCTAAAATCTGAGCTATCGCACCTCTAAAAAAGACGATACTTTGTTATGTCAAAAATACCCGTGTAGTTGCTAGCTGTCTTTTGTGTCTAACATGACAATATGGAAAACCTACAGCGGAACAAAACCAATTTTCAATGAATATAGTACAAGAGTCACATGTTCTAATTAAGAAGTAAAAGAAACATATTCGTCGATGATCGTATTTGTTGTTTGATTTTGAATTATATATATATATATATATATATATATATATATATATATATATATATATATATATATATATATATATATATATATAACAAATATAAACTTGAATTTTCTACAACTTTGATTCAGTGTAAGACCTAATTTTCTCAACTCCTGATACCAGATTTTTGAGCTGGAAGTTGACTAATGAATTTCCATATAGTTGTATATACAGGAACAACATTAGGATGTTAACATTCTATTTTACACAATTTTGCTCCATATCCTGAAAGCGCTGACTACAGTGCGTCACTGGGTCTTTACACTACAATGCTTAGTCATGTCGCCATTTTGTGAATTTGGTTGAGACCAAGTTCTTTTTATTAGAGAAATGTATACAATGCTGAATTTAGGACCTTGCTGGAGCCAATATTCTTCCACACTTCCCTTGTCGCAAACTTTGCCATACTTAACTAATTTGAACCAGAAACTTTGAAAAAGAGGTTTGCAGCTTAGCTGTTATGGTCCGTATATATACTTTTACATCGTCTGAAGCCCAATAGCACGCTTAAAAGGGGATTTCAAATTTATCACTCATTGATATGTCTTGTATGTTCACCATTGTTAGCTATTGCAAACATTGAAAATATGTTTTGAAGCGTTGATGGAAACTGATCTTTTTTACATTTGTCGATCTTGCACAAACTCTAAAATGCAGAGAATCATTGCCAGAGACAACTGGAATCTTGGGCGGCAGAAGCGATATTTGTTAAAAGCCTGGGGTGTGATAATAATAGTTAATTGATATTTGACTGATAAGTTCACATGTATAGAATTTCCAGAATTGTTGCCAGATCATGAAGACCAGGTCATGGAGGCTAGCTTTTCAATATTTATTTATCGATTGTAACCAAATCAAAATCACTACTGTATTAAAAGTTGTTTCTACTAGTTTCGTTTAGAAGCGATTTTTGCTTGATTAAAATCCATTTTAGCTTTGCTCTAAAGAACCACCATTAGTAATATATCGCAACTGGGACTTGTAGAGCCAAATTAAATACACCTATTTAATTCATTAGCTCATTGAAAGCGGTGTGTCGGTTACTAAAACAAGATAGAAAGATCTGGTCAAGAACTATAAATGCGCATTCCTTCTGACACAGAAATAATTCCAATGTTTTTTTTCAAACGTTGTTTATTCCTTAAACAAACGATCGCTTTTGACTCCCGATACCTCTTGTTGACTTTGTGATCAAAGATTTATTAGTTGTCTTTATTGGTACCGATTGACAATACGTTTAATATACTATCTAGTGTGCCCTATTTTGGGGATATGTACAAGTTCGACCCAGAGACGCTTTTGATAAATATATTAAAAAAAATTAATAGAAAATATTTCTCATTATGTTCATTCAAAATATATTAACTCTATCTGATCAAGACCCAAGTCAATGACCTAATTATCTCCTACAAAACGAGGATGTCATAATCAAGCATGACCTTAAATAGTCAAGGTTATGTTAGATTCTCAAGGTTATTGTTATGACTTATTTAGTTAATCAAGTATCGAATACATAGGCATGAAATATGCATGAATGCCAAGCGTCAATAATTGCGGTCCGGTCTGTTTTCCACATTAATATTATATTCATGATCTTCTCTTTTTTGTAGCTATCTCCGCCTTACGGTATTAGGATCTGGCTTTTTTCCCCATAATGATGTAACAGAGGCTAATTATCGATCTTGCTGATGGGACGATTTTCGACCTTGTATAATAGTTTGGATCTCATAAAAATATTGGCCTAAAAACTCAGAAGTTACCGGTGTAAATAATATTTTATGTAGGCCTTATCGACATATAACGTTATTCAAAAACACGATATAGCATTATTTTGATGCAGAATAGTACGTTCCTTGAATCAACTGAATCAATGATGATATAATACAAATGTAAATTTCTCATTATAGTATATTTTCATAGAAAAACATTCTGATTTTCAAAGCTTTTAATTAGATGATTAGTCTATTGAATGAGAAATTCGTTCTTACACGGCTAATAAACGTCCCTAAATCATCCTTTCTTTTCTAGTTTAAGTAAAAGCAATGGATGACATAGCTTTAAATTTATTATGTCCACGTGTAATATATAGTTTATCCTGGGGTTATTAAACGCATAATAATTCCATTATTTTCATTTTTAAAAAAATATTCTCCATCAGAATTGCATGTGATTGCGAAAGAAAATCAATGATGACTTGAACAATGTATACACAGAATCTACTCAAAGTAAGTTTGAAAGATGACAAACGGATTACAAGAAAAATATGGTAAATATATCCAAGAAATACGTCTGCATGTTAAGGTCAAGAATATCTGATAATTTTAAACTTGAATAAATGGACCCCATGCTGTGGTTGTAAGATCAAAGTCAAATAAAGTCCGCGAAGCAATATGTACGTTTATCATGCAGTAATAACATAATTAAATAGCAGATATATAATTGGAGAGATGAGATACAGTTCCATTTGATAAGATATAAGCTCAAGTATTTCTGTGATCTAATTGACATGGTATTGTAGATAATGGCTACATATAGACCAACCATTAAATCTTCTTGAATAAAATGTGCAGTTCTTTTTAAAAAGTAGAGTGGTCTCTGTCTGCAATTTCAATAATTTCAGCATTATTTTTTAAATACATGGTGATGCCCAATATAGTTAATTCAATGTAACTATAATCATTTATTTCATACCTCTGATAATGTTGTTCCTGCAAATCGTCGGCTAGATACTTAATATGAAAATATTAGACTTCCAGCGCGCGATAAAAACGTCACAAACCTATTGACTGCAATAAATATGTCACATACCTCCGACATTAAGGTTCTGCAAAGACTTTGTGATCCACATATAGATATGTGCATGGAGTCGTGTCGGGAGAGAATACACTATTATAAAGTAATGTCAATATACAAGTACTAATTAATAGAATTATGTGATTGATACACATAGTACGGTCTGAACACAGGTGCTTCGCACATATATTGTTAAAAGGGAACATACATTCCCTGCGTGTTCATATCTATCTATCTATCTATCTATATATATATAATGCAGTATATAATAACACAATTAAATTAATTAGAGCGAGAAATTACCAATAACAATAGAATACAGATGAAAATATTTAGTTTTCTATGATTTAAATTATTAACTGTTATTCGAAAAATATCAGGAAGTGCTTTTAAGCCTAAATAATATCCGACTTTTCTCATTTTGTTCTATCATATGCTATCATAGTATTGAATACACGAAAAGTAAATATTAAGACGTTCAGCAGCTGCAGAGAAACGTATATGCCTATCATTTATCTGGCTACATCTATTGTTGTTCTAATGCTGTAGGCAGGTGTAATTTAAACTGAAGTTTAGACGAGGAGAAGAATACCCCTCGTCATTTTATTTATATAGGTTATATCTAAAAAAAATAAGTTACCTTTCCATATTTTCCATATTTCAGCTTATATCTAAGTTTTCCATTAGGATTAGAGGTAAATTAATATATTTCATTGCCTCTAAAATTAGAAAATAATAAATTTAAAATGTGGAAATAGTTTTAGAACAGAATATGTTTTAAACGGAAAATATGTTGTTTAATATATACAAACTTCATTTAAAATACTCAATGTATCGTTCTGGCTAAAACAGCTGTCGACACATATCGTGCAGGAATGACGATCATGGTGACCAGAAAACACATATTTAATTATATCTTGCGCATTTAAGAAAATGATGCCAAATGGAAAAATAATATGCCCAATGACTCGATTACAAAGGGTATATAAATGAAGTGGTAATTTGACCTTCGAAAAAGAGAATTGCTAATAACAAATGCGTTGTAGTTCAGATAACATGATATTCGTATAAGATTACCACATAAATAAAGGAGTGGTCAATATTAAATGTCGTTACCTATAGCAGACATACTACAATCCGAAATAATTTTCAGTACAAAGTAAAAGTCTTCTCCAAACCGAGTGACAATCACCCTCATCACTAAACTGTGTTGCGCAAGATGTATTTCTTGTGCACTACATTTAAATTTGGAATGCATACCAATTAGCACGCTAAATACTATAGACAAAGAGAACAACTAGTCCAGCTTAAGTTCATACATCATGCACGACGGTGCAAGAAATAGCTTATGCACGTCTGTACTCTTGTTTCCTTTGATCATAAATGGGTTTTGTATTGCAAATATCTGTAAAAGTAGGGTCATTGTGATTTTGATGTTCTCGAGCGAAGTCTTCATCATTGAAACCAACAGTACCACCAGTTAATTAGGAAACTGACTGATTTACAACGTATGTTCCTGTACTTACTTGTACTTTTGTATCCACGGACTACTGATCAATCCCAAATTGATAGCATTACTGATACAAATTAAAATTTAGGTGTTACATAGGTGACACTGCCCATGCATATTCCATCAGAAAACAACCTTATTTCCCGAGACACCGTGGAACAGCTAACAAAACAAAAGTGATAAACAGGTGGAATCACATTCATATAGACTTTTGAAACTTGATTTCCTAAAGAAGAGATATCCGTTTTAATTAGACGCTTCACTGTCTCCGGTAATTATTTCTCTTCTGCATAGCTTGAAAGGTCTCCCTCACGGTTTAATCGACATGGCAAAGTACTATGCATGAGAGAAAACGGTTGCTGTGCCTCTTATCAAAAGCAAAATCCAGATTTAGCTTGCATATGTTAGGTACTTAAATATTTCCGAAGTGTCTTGCTTACGACTAGTCACCTTTTGCTTAACGATGTTAGTGTTCTAAGAGAAACTAGGATAGTTGGAGATGCGTTATACCATGATTGTCCAACATACTGCCTGCGGGCCAGAATCCGGCCCGCCAAAGGAGGTTTCTATCCGGCCAGCCAACCTGTCATAACTCGTGCCGACTGGTAGTGAAGAAACGTAGGCCAATTTTATAAACGGCCCCGTGAGTGAGAAAACAATTGCAATTTATCCCCTTACGCGAAAAGGCTGGACACCGCCGCGTTATGCCATTCTACTGCATTTACTCGCTTATAAGGCGAGTCCAACTGCAAACTGCACAGATCCGAATCTGCCGTCGCACAATGAGCCGGCAGATCTGGGTCTATGCAGTGTGTTGGGAATAATCAGTAGAACAAACAGCATAGACCCTGACCTGCCGGCGCAGGGTCTATGTTGTTTGCAGTTGGACTCAACTTATAAGCGAGTACAGACGGTATTGGTGCTTAATCTTACGATAAAAGACAGTTAACCAAATATTCAGAACTAATGAATACATTAATATTTGAAGTCATTTTGTAAAAATATATCTGTATCTTCTACTCCATAATAACAGTGTTGTCTTAGAATGCACAGTAGAAAATATAGACAGGCTTCCAGCATAAAAGCAGCAGGGATCAAATACATTTGTATGTTCTTTACATGTCCTCATGATCATCGTTACTGAATTTGTCCTCGACTAGGAGTTCTCAACATAGAATTAAAATACTACAGCATTCAGAGGGTGTTATGCCTCCATACTTAAGATCAGCAAACTATCTAGGTACGAAATAATATGGGAGGTAATTGATTTCTTTTAAAAATGATATCTGGTATGTAATGAAAGGCAGAAAGGCAACATCTTTCAAAATCGTTAGATATACTTGACAGACGAGTCAGTTGAAAACGAGTAACGAAATAAAAAATAAGGTACCAAGACGGAACCAGAGCATTTCAAATATAGAATCTCGGACTCACACCACCAATTTAAACTGCTGGACGCTATACTTGCATTTGCAGTTAACAAAGTCAGCCCTATACTAGCTTTTATAACTTGTAGGCACTACATAGGGACTCGTACAGGTACAGGGGTGAATAGAGTCTTTGTGCAAATGTAGAATGAACCAGTTTAGAACTAGCAAGTGTGTACAGTAGATATATGTATTATGACGAAGATAATGTATAGCTTTGCGTGCGTTACACATAACTAGTTGTTAACAGGAACGGATAAGTACGTAAAGCTTATCAGTGATTGCATACTCATACATTGTTAGACTGCATAATCATACATTGTTGCACTGCATAATCATACATTGTTGGACGATATTGCGTTATGGTGTTTGATTGCATAATCATACCTTGTTGGACGATATTGGGTTATGGTGTTTATCATGAGAAAGATTGCAGACTACTGTGATCGTAAAAGAAACCGTATTCATTCTTACAGCAATGGCCATCATCACTGTAAAGCAAATTTAAAAAGGAAATGCAATCAGTTCTGTCACAGTGATCACGTGGCCTGAGTTGAAGGTGTAAAATATAGTATAGAAAGTAGCACGCGTTTTATAAATATAATGTTGCATTGGAAAACACAGAGTTATTTATTTTAAAAAATCAATAGCATGGATCTTCCCCTTATTCTTGTAAACCTATCACAATGTATGTGAAATAGTGACAGCATATTCAATATATATATATATATATATATATATATATATATATATATATATATATATATACATATATATATATATACATATATTGAGAAAGGTCCATCCAATATGTACCGAAATAATGTATTGCACAAAGCAAAAAAGATCAAAAGCGGAATAGCATCCCTCTAGTGCTTGTGATATGAAACCGACTGTAATAATAATAATAATAATAATAATAATAATAATAATAATAATAATAATAATAATTAGTAGTAGTAGCAGTAGTAGTAGGAAATTACTTTTCAGTCAGCAATGGATGAAAATGAAAATTCTTAATAGTGTGCAAGTTACTGAAGCGACTATGAATGTCAAAGTGTTATTTTTATATTTTTTTTACAATCATATGTGGTAAGGCAGATCTTTCTTTATGCTAAATCATATATCTTAATTTATAGCTAAATTAAAATACTGACCCAGATGAATAGGTCTTATCTATTAAGGTCTGTTCAGAAATTCATCACTTGAGGGGTAAGAAGTTGATGACGTAGTTATAAGACCATCCTAACATACATCTCTTAGCAAAATAATGAAGTGGTCAATAGCAAACTTGATAAAATAAAACTCACATTTCACGATTGGTTTATGCACGTACGATGCGTGCAAGGGTGCGTGATCAATTGATAACAAATATACATGAAGAGTGATGAACTCGAGAAATTGTCAAATTCAGACAAAAGAAGACACATAAATTTGGACCAAGAAGTAAGCTGCGACATACCACCTGTAGCTGCGGAATATTAATTGTGACAAAAAGACTGCATTTACACAACTGGCAAGCAGGGGCACCTCTACAAGAGACAGGAAAGGTGTAAATCATATTGATGAATCACATCTAAAAATTAAACTTTAAATATAGGATATGATTTACTATCAATCAATACAGGTCTATACTGCTCTGACGATCTGCTGTTTTGAAATATTGGCAGGTCCACGGTTTGGTCAAGAGAGGATTCCGGTTGAAAACAGTATGTACGCAAAAATTTACTCCAATTACATTACACAATTGATTCTCCCAGAACTGCGTACTTAGTTAATATAATAACTTACTACTGGGAATAGTAGAGTATCTTGTTCTGAAACATCTCCACGACTTGATCTGAGGTACAAAGTTACTTTGATTAGTAGGTTTCAATTAAAATGTTAGAAGATGATTTGTTTAGCACGGTTCTTCAGGATCTTCATGGCCAGCTATGAAAAAATTATCCTAAACGAACCTGTAATAATATACGTGATATCTACGCAGGCGTTTTATTATATTCCATATGCCTGTATACAAGTTAGTTTATGTCATATACCTGTATACAAGTTAGTTTATGTCATTTGCCTGTATACAAGTTAGTTTATGTCATATGCCTGTATACAAGTTAGTTTATGTCATATACCTGTATACAAGTTAGTTTATGTCATATGCCTGTATACAAGTTAGTTTATGTCATATACCTGTATACAAGTTAGTTTATGTCATTTGCCTGTATACAAGTTAGTTTATGTCATATGCCTGTATACAAGTTAGTTTATGTCATATACCTGTATACAAGTTAGTTTATGTCATATGCCTGTATACAAGTTAGTTTATGTCATATACCTGTATACAAGTTAGTTTATGTCATTTGCCTGTATACAAGTTAGTTTATGTCATATGCCTGTATACAAGTTAGTTTATGTCATATGTATATCTTCTCTGAAGAGATATATTTCTGTCTGTTCATACTATCCATACGCTAAGATGTAAGACCGTTTTCACGATTTTAACATAGCAAAATATTTACAGGGAAACCTAACACATGAATGAATGCAATTTAATTATGACTGACTGATTTTTGTATGTTACATCTTTTCTAATTAGTTGACTGTATCGACACATGCATCAAAATGCGTTAAAATAAGGCAAGTTGAAAATCAGGAATGAGTAAAATGAGAATAAATCAGTAAACATTTTAATTAATTTCTTTGTCCTAATCCGTTCTAACATAAATGCTTATTTTGTTTCTTCTCCCTGCACACTGTTTTGTTTCTCTTCCTATGCATGTAATAATATGACCTTAAGATTGGCGACCGTATTAAAACGCACATTGTCACTTCATGTACGAAGGCTATTTAACAAGTTTTAAATATATTGTTATAACTGTTTTGTTTCGTTAAACACGTGAATAAATTTAATGCCGATCGATTGACAAAATAACGTTGTATAGAATGATCTTTAGCTGCACGTGCATCACGACTGACACCTGTAGATATATGTGTGACGTAACATAGGTAAATGACAGTGACGTAAATATGTCATAGAAGAACGATTCTGCTACTGTGCAAAAACATAGTGTGAAATCCAGGCTCTCTAGGTGTACTCTTTGATTGATATCACGGTAGACTTTAATATAGTTTAATGATTCAATTATCACTGGTCTACAATTTTTTAGAAGTCGTCTGCTTCAGAAATAAAATGTGCTATTTATAAGGGATTTTGATGTGCTGAATTCAAATATGAAAATTAAAATAACTGATTGGCTACTGCTTCCAAGATATTTAAGTTTTTACATTTTACGTCTATGTATATTGTGTACATAGTAGACTTTTAATCATAAATTGTAAACCTAGGTCTTTTCATGTGTTTATGGTAGCTTTACATGATAATATTTCACCTGTACTGTTTATGTAACACTTTAAAAAACAGCAAAAGGGTTATTTAAATAAAACATATATTGAAACAAAAGTCCAAAAACTATTATGTATATATAAGTGCATAGTTTAGTCCTTATTCAGTGTCTACTCGGCGCTTCTTGGCTTGTCTCTTGTATTCATTAAATGGAGCATCTCTTGTCACTGTCCAGCAATAGTCTGCAAGCATTGATGGGCTCCATTTGCCCTGATAGCGTTTCTCAATTGTTGCAATGTCCTGGTGAAATCGCTCGCCATGCTCGTCGCTCACTGCTCCGCAGTTCGGTGGAAAAATATCTAGATGAGAGTGCAAAAAATGTATCTTTAGTGACATGTTGCAACCAAGGCTTTTGTATGCCTTGAGGAGGTTTTACACCAACTCCCTGTAGTTGTCTGCCTTGTTGTTTCCGAGAAAATTTGTTGCCACTAACTGGAAGGCTTTCAATGCCGTCTTTTCCTTGCCCGGTGAAATGCATCATCTTAAAGTAGTTCACGAATCTGAGGACCAACAAAGACACCTTCCTTTATCTTAGCTTCACTTAACCTTGAAAATTTTACACGGAGGTACTTGAAAGCTGGTTTTGTTTGTCCATGGCCTTGACAAAGTTCTTCATCAGACCCAGCTTGATGTGCAAGGGTGGTAACAAGATCTTCCTTGATTCAACAAGTGGTGGATGCTGAACACTTTTCATCCCAGGCTTCAATGACTGTCGGAGTGGCCAATCTCTCTTGATGTAGTGGGAATCTCTCTCACGACTATCCCATTCGCAGAGAAACCAGCAGTACTTTGTGTATCCAGTCTGCAGACCAAGCAAGAGAGCAAGAACCTTGAATTCGCCACAAAGCTGCCACTAATGTTGGTCATAGTTTATGCACCTCAAAAGTTGTTTCATGTTTTCATAGGTTTCCTTCATATAGACTGCATGACCAACTGGAATTGATGGCAAAACACTGCCATTATGCAGCAAAACAGCTTTAAGACTCGTCTTTGATGAATCAATGAACAGTCTCCACTCATCTGGATCACGAACGATGTTGAGGGCTGCCATCACACCATCGATGTTGTTGCAGGCTACAAGATCACCTTCCATAAAGAAGAATTGGACAAGATCCTTTTGACGGTCACGGAACATGGAAACCCTAACAAAACCTGCCAGGAGATTCCACTGCTGTAGTCTGGAGCCCAACAGATCTGCCTTACTCTTGGGTAGTTCCAAATCCCTGACAAGGTCATTCAGTTCACTTTGTGTTATGAGGTGTGGTTCAGAGGAGGAGGATGGGAGAAAATATGGGTCATGTGACATTGATGGTTCAGGAGTAGAAGTTTCATCCTCTTCCTCTTCCTCGTCTGACTCAAGTGAGAATGATTCTGGTGCATCAGGAACCGGCAGTCCTCCGTGGGGTACTGGGCGTATAGCTGATGGAATGTTTGGATAATTCACAGTCCACTTTTTCTTCTTTGACACATCTTTCCCAACTGGAGGCACCAAGCAGAAGTAACAATTGCTGATATGATCTGTTGGCTCTCTCCAAATTATTGCCAACGCAAAAAGCATAGATTTCCTTTTCCTGTTCAACCACTGGCGAAGATTTGTTGCACAAGTGTTGCAGCATATGTGTGGGGCCCACCTCTTGTCCTGATCTCCAATTTTGCAGCCATAATAAAGGTGATAGGCTTTCTTAGCCATAGTGGTTATACTGCGCTTTTGTGATGCAAACGTCACTTCACCACAAACATAGCAGAAGTTATCTGCATTGTTCACACAAGTACCTGGCATCTCTGCTCACTTTGGCTAAACAGAAATGTGTCCCTTTGCAAAATAAAACACTGACAAACAAGAGAGCACGACACTGTATGATTTCGTAGAACTGATATAGGGCAATTTCTTCAGCAGAGTGATGTAAGCTTAGTTATGATTGCATTATCCATGACTTATAGGAATAACATGATGCAATTCATATCATGTATGACGCAATACCAGCTTCATATTGCATCATTCATTATTTTGCCTAAAAAGGAAGCACTGTCCAAACCCAGTCATAGATTTATTCGCTGATCCAGTCAAAGATGTATTTATGTCATTTCTGGTTTAAATTGAGATCCCTTCCCTTTATAACTCACTTATCGTCCGCCATTCCGAAGTCAATCATTTTCGTTCTCAGTGACCCAGAATTTGTAAAGTTTGACAACATTTATTGCGGAAGCATTTTGGATGTAGACCAGTTTTATCTGTCATATCTTACAACTTTGAGATGGTTTCGTCATTTTAAAGATGATCGCAAATCCATGCAAGATGACCCACGATCTGAAAGACCGTTGTCTGCGACTGGTGAGTGGGAAGCGGCTGCTTTGAAGGGCGCAATTGATGAAGATGCTCGATTCACAGTGGAAACTATTTCTATTATCACGGGCATTAATTCGTCAGCTGTTTTTAATATACTGAATAATAGTTTGAAGCTTAGAAGGGTTTGTGCAGGATGGGTCTCGCTTTTGTTGACAGTTGATCAAAACCAGCCTCGGGTAGAAATCGCCAAATATCTACACGCCAAATCTGAAAAGAGTGAGCAGAGACGTTTGAATGAAGTTGTCACAGGTGATGAAATATTGAATTGCCTTTTTGAAATTGTTACAGGTGATGAAACATGGAATTACCTTTTTGATTCTGACTCAAGAGAAAATAATAAACTTTGGATCGGAGAAAACGACCAGAAACCTCAAATCACTCGACGTAGTCAGACTGTCAAGAGAATTTATACGCATTATTTTTCGATGCAAAAGGCCCGGCCATTCACGTACCTGTGTCTAACTCTGCTAGTGTCACTGGACATTTTTATGCCTCCAAAGTCTTGCCAAAGGTTGTGAAACTGCACTGTATCATCCGTCCCCTCACCGGTACCTGAGGTATTCATCTACTCCAATGCAATGCATAGGCGCATACGTCCGCCGTCGTGAGAGGCTTCCTGAAGGAGCAGAGGATCCAAACTTTTCCATATCATTCATTCTGTAATGATTTAGCTTAAGTGATTTTTAGCTGAATTCTGATGTCAAAAATAAATTCGCTGAGGGGCTGATAATTTTGAATGCCGCCATGTGCTTTGAAGTGCACTTTTACAGTGGATGATCAATGCACTAAAAAGTGAACACAAAATGGCATTTAATAAGTGGATAATCGGACTGACAAAGCGTGTAAGAGGTGCACGGGGAGTGCTTTGAGAGGAGGCACTGACGTACTGTTCACTAATGAAGAACTTTGTTGTACTTCGCACTAATAGTCAGTGCTTTCTAAATACCCCTCGTATAGTTAACTACAGCTTATGGCCTCATACGTTTCTTATTGCTCACTTAGATAATAGGACCTATTGCAATCTTGGCTTCTTATTCAGCTTATTCACTTCCGGATCACAAGCATTGAAATGCTTTTTGTTTTGCTCAAAAGCTGTAGCGTTCCATTGCGTTTGTGTATTGATCGTATTGATTTCTTATTACGTTTAATGATCTTGAGGGTCATTTAAGGTTTGAAAATATATGTAACACATTCTCAAATGCGACACGATATTGAAAACATTAGTAAATGTCATTACAACAGCAAGAAGCATAAGTTCAAACTTGTCCCTGATTTAAAAATGACTCTCGATGATGCAATAAAAATATCAAAAGGAGTAATTTATTTACCTTTTTCGCCTTTTCTTTACATAGTCGAACGAAGATGGGTTCATATTACAGATTGGGGTCGGTTTTAATATTGTACACATGTCTACATGTGTCTTTCATTTATATCATCGCTAGGAACTGATATGTTTATAGAATGTTTTGAAGAGGCCAAGGTAGCAAATTGATTTAATCACGTAAATGATTATAGCCGTTCAGGTGTTAACTGCTGATATTTAGTTGTGAGATAGATTTAAATATGCTGAAAGTCACATGTTTTATTGTGCCAAATGTTTGCCCATCGTAGTACTGTGATCTTTATATTAACCTGATGTTTTGCTTTCAGTTATTTGCCTGTCACGATTTTCTATGATATGAGGTGAAAAGGCTTCTTCCGTCATGAATAGTTTCACTTTAATTTTGCGCAAAAGAGTATATAAACTAAACCCTGTAATATAATTGTTTAACAACAGTATCACGAGCAACAAAAACAAAAACAACAAAAATATTAATAATAATAATAATAATAATAATAATAATAATAACATTTGTATCATCTGATAAAAAACGAGTAGAAAACTCACGCCATACTTTCTAAAAACGCAGTATTTGTTGTGGCATCGATCACAGTAAGAAATGCTATAGGAATAGGAAATGGCATTTTGCAAAGGAATGATATAGAATCGACCTAAAGATCACATGGGGAAGCAGAAGAAAATAAAGTTTTGTTGAACCAATCCTACAGTTGTCCAGCTTCATTTACCTCGTCCGTATATAACAACATTTCGATTTCAGATTAATACTTAGTATATGCAGCATATGATAGTGATATCCATGGGCATATTTCATTTATCCTGTTGATGTATAGCCTATCCAGCTTATGATTGGGAGGTCAAGCAAAAATAAAAGGTCAAAGTGTATATTTTATGTGAAAAAAAGTATAGAAAGAAGATACAGATAATGCATAAATCATCAATTTTCCTCTTCTGTCAGGTGCAGAAAATGACATACAGACTAGCTACTTATCCCTCCCTCCCAATGCATCGAGAAAAGTATATAAGAACTCAGCAAAAGAGTTTATTTGGTCACAGACAACTAATTATCTTATGAGTTAGCCTATGTATGGTTGTAAGTTAAATACCGTATTTTAAAGAATGAAGGTCGCCGATTGCCTGAAAATGATTGCTTGAAAAAACAAATTAACGTAATATTTCAGAAGAAACCTGTGTATGGATACAAATTGCACGCACTTGTAGTCTTGAACTTAAATCATTTTTATTATACCGTTGTCACCGCACAGGTACTACAACATGTAAATGGGGAAACCTCACCGGTTTACATTTTTAAGTGGGCAACCTACAAGGGAAGTTTTATCAAACACGAGGCGCGCAGCATATCATTTTCATATTTTTAAAAGTTTTCTCCTCTTGGAAAGACCATTCATACGATGTAAGCGTGATTTGCTGATCTTACCACAAAAAGGTATTGTAATTTGGCCAGATAATATCGTTACGGTCTACGAGAATTGAATTAGCTGTCTGTGCCTATTTAGTCATCTACTGCTGAAAATAAGCATTATATATATATATATATATATATATATATATATATATATATATATATATATATATATATATACATACATATATATAATTCTCATTAAAAAAGAATCTTACATAACTTTCACAGAATAGGTATGAATTATGAACTTATAACCTGGGTTTTATAGCCTGTAGGCAAGTCTTTGATAAAGTATGGAGGGACGGATTGCTTTAGACTTTTTAAAGGTAGACTTTATAACATTGTCAGTGCCATCTGCAAATATACACCAAATAGCTTAAAACTAAATGGGTATGTTACAGGCATATTCGAAAGTAAAACAGGAGTGAAACAGGGATGTTATCTCAGGTCTAACCTGTTTAATATCTTTGTAAATAATCTGACACTCCAAGATTTACGCAAACCACCTAAGCTAATAAATTAAACAAGTTCACACTTGTCATGGACTGATGACTTATTGCCTAAAAAATGTCTCAAAGAATGGCACTTATGTGTCAGCACCGCCGATAAATCAAATATTATGATCATCAAAAAAGGTAGACCATCGACCCATACATTTACTATTGTAAATCATGAATGTACCTATTTAGGATGTACAATCAATTCCATCGGCAATTTTACTAACACAGTGGAAGAGATATTAAAAAAGGCCTAAAATTACTAATTAAAGATCGTACTTTTGCAGAAATCTAGCCAAGACCAAAATTCTTCAATACAATCTTTGACACACTTATTAAACCAATCCATTTATACAACTTATAAATATTGAGTCAGGGGGATGAAGTATTGGGAAAACTGCTGATGTATGATGTCTCTAAGTTTTATGACATAACAGAAAATGAACCATTTGAATAAATTCATACTAAATTTTGTAAAAATAACACAAATATCGCTAGCAAAATCGAGCTTCCCATTGCTCGTTAACATAAAATCTTAAGTCTAATATATATTGGCATCATCTAGAAAATGTACGACAAGAGAGGAGACTATTGAAAGATACCTTGTTATGCAGTAAAAATGTAAGGGGGAGGGGACTGCAAAATTCACGCATCTCTTACGCAAAAGAAATTCAAGGACAATTCTATAACGAAAAATTACACAATAATGAAAACCTAAACTATCACAAATTTATTAAACGACCGTATGAAATGTCAATATATCTGACCACTATCAAGAACAGAAAATATCACAGTATGAAATTGCAACATATCTGACCACTATCAAGAAAAAAAATTACCACCGTATGAAATTGCACCATATCTGACCACTATCAAGAACAGAAAATATCACCGTATGAAATGGCACCATATCTGACCACTATCAAGAACAGAAAATATCACCGAAGCCTGACATAAATTAGAACATACACTCCTTGTTGAGAGGTCGAAGTTGGCAGATAGAAAACTGAAAATCATCTCGTCTGTAAATGCTGTAAAAGTGAGTTAGAAGAGTAACTTCATTTCCTCACGAAATGTTTCCTTTGCAAGAAACAAAGCGAGTTATTATATACTAAATGAGAAGGTATTTATAAAGATCTGAAATTGGTCCGAAATGTCGTTATTTTCTTGTACTAGGGGTATTTGAAAAGTTCTGAATATTTTGTTATAACTTTCTTGTTTCTATGAATCTGTCAATACATTTAATGTCAATCGATTGACAAAATAACGTTTCTCATAGAAATTGTAACTGCACGTGCAGCACGCAGCACACCTGCAGATATATTCGTGTTACGTAACATAGGTAAATGACAACCATGTAACAATGTCAGAGAAGGAGAACAATTGTGTTACTGTGCAAAGAAGCATGCTGGAAAATCTGGGCACTCTTAGGATACTCTCTGACTGATATAATGGCCGTCTTGGATATAGTTTACGGATGTAAGTTTGTCATATCGTAAGATTTTGAGGTGGTTTCGTCGTTTTAAACATGCACGCGAATCCATGGAAGAGGACCCACGTTCTGGAAGGCTGTTGTCTGCGATTGGTGAGCGGGAAGTGGTTGCTGTGAAGGGAGCAACTGATGAAGATGCTCGAGACACAATGGAATATCTCTCTATTATCACGGACATTAATTCGTCTGCTGTTTTTAATATATTGAAGAATCATTTGAAGCCCGGAATGGATTGTTCAGGATGGGTCCCGCATTTGTTGACGGCTGATCAAAAACAGACTCGGCTTGAAATCGCAAAACAGCTACTAGCCAAATCTGAAAAGAGTGACAAGAGACGTTGGAATGAGATTGTCACAGGGGATAAAACATGGATTTAATTTGTTTGAACCCGACTCAACAGAAAATAATAAAGTCCCGATCGGAGAAAACGAGATGAGACCACAAATCGTTCGACGTCGTCGGAATGTCAAGAGTTTTATACATATTATTTGTCGATCCAAAATGCCCGGTCATCCAGTTGCCTGTGCCTGACTCTGCTAGTATCACTGGACATTTTTATGCCTCCAAAGTTTTGCCGAAAGTTTTGGAACGCTACCTAACCACCCGTCAGCGTACCAGTACCTGAGGGATCCATCTACTCCACGACAACGCACCGGCGCATACATTTACCGTAGTGACAACATTTCTGAAATAGCACAGCATCCAAACTTTGCCACATCCTCCCTACCACCCTAATTTAGCTTTAAGTGACTTTTTGGCTGAATCCCGTTATCAAAGATTCGCTGATGGGCAGACAATTTGAAAGCCGCCATGCATTTGGAAGTGCAGTTTTCCAGTGTATGATCAACATACCAAAAAGTGAATACAAAATAGCATTTAATAACTGGATAATCAGACTGAGAAAGTGTGCTGAGGTGCACGGGGAGTACTTTGAGAGGTTACACTGACGTACTGTTCGCTAATAAAGAACTTTGTTGTACAGAGCACTAATATTCAGAACTTTTTTTAATATCTCTCATAGTTACTAAGCAGCTGTTCGAAATCTGGAAGATACTTTGTTAACTTCGACGCTGGTGTTCGATTCAGCTACTACACTAATATCGCGCTGTAGCACACAAGAATGCTTAATTGATATATAACTGCATTGTTAGGATACTATGGAAAGGGATTATATGCACCTATTTATCGAACTGTTCACAAAAGTGCTCACAAAGAAAAGTATTATGTACTATAGTTTCTGCTTATTTCTTGATGAAACCAGTCTGTTATGACCTTGATCAGCGACAAAGTGCAAAACAGAGCAAAATTGTTTATGAATTAATATGCAATTAGAAATTCACTCCATGTAACTGTGTATGCAATTTGTAACTTGGTTTGAGTTTTAAGATTCTTTAGAAGTTCCTCAATGAACTTCATTAAGTAACCTTGGCAATGAATTTGGCAAGAAAAGTAAATATCACCCAAGTTTATTTGAAACAAATGAATACATTTAATTTTACATATATTGTATGTGCTTTCCTTTCTATGTCACAAGTTGTTTAATGTATTATGTGTGGATTTGTCGGGGGGAATCGTTGAATACAAATTAGGTATATTACGATATTCTGTATTTCCTGTTAATGAAGTCGTATCTTGCTAGAAGACCAAAAACGGGCCCTGTTTCTAACTTTAATCACCAATGCAATCGATGCAAAAAATTGACATATTCAAAGGGATTTATCTGGAGTTACATGTGTCATCTTTTCTATCTTTTTAATAATACAGACCTTGATACTTTATGCCGAGGCCGCTGGAAGGACTAGATTAACCTTCGTGCGCTAATGCATAAAATAGGAAGCATTTGTTTTAGAAGCCTTTCTTCGCACTAAAACACGGATCGATTTCAATTATTCTGTGCAATGTAGGATACACAATATCATGATGCGAATTATATTGACGAGGTAAACAACAGTCTCGCAAAAATTGTTTTCTGTAGTCAGCTGACTGATATTAACAATATAAACCTTTCTGTACATTAAAGAAAACAATGAAAATTTGACTTCCGTCTGGAGTAGATATTTCCTCTTCAGCGGCAATTATATCATCCTGGAAACTCTCCAGCAGGTCATTTGAAGTAATTAAGAAAGGATCAAGTAGTTCAATAACGTTAAGACGGGAATTATAAATCAATTGATTGGAGTCCCTTTCAGTGGCGGTGAGAGGGGGTTGTTGGTTGGGAGGGGGCACTTGCCTCCGGACCCAGGTGAAGTTAACGCCGTCGTGAGCTTTTTTTTCTTCTTTCTTTCCAGCTGAAATTTTCGTAGTCTTTCACCTTCACCTTAGTCTAACGGGGAAAATTCTTCACAAAAATTATACTTATGATGGGCGGGAGGGGGGAGAAGGGGGAGGTGGGGGCTAGGATGGAAGTTGGCAACTGACATAAAAATTGTTCTTTGTAGCAAAGTAGGGACGGGACTAAAGAACATTGCCCCCGGGCGCCTCAAGCCCTCGCGCAACCACTGGTCCCTTTAGTCCTATACTAAGCATTAAAAGGATGTCGTTTATAAAAAAAAATGTTTTTATGCAGTATTAACACATTTGTTCGAACATATTTTCACCTCACCTTTCTCTCTTTTACTGAATGTGCAGTCGATCAATTCTGTACATTCTGCACTGGCACAGGAAGTGTGATGATGATGATGATGACGATGATGATGATGATGATGATTATGATATATATATATATATATATATATATATATATATATATATATATATATATATGCCAGATCCACACATATCTGACCTACCGGATATGCTCCATATTCTCCTTCTCCTTCTCCATCTTCTTGAATTTTCTGTACCATGCCATTAATTGTTAACTGAGGCAATTTCCTTGGTTATCTACGGATAGTTTGATTAAGATATAAAGTATAGTACACCCATAAACATTGAGTCGATGATATATGAACGCAATTGTAGACAGACATGCAAATAGATAGATAATTAGGATAATCAGTCTGTTAATGCTTATTATCGTCCAGACCAAAAAATCAGAATTGTGTAATACAGAATATTCAGGCCACATTCTCATTTATAACACTCTCGCATTACGAAAGTTGAATGGTTTCATATTGTGATCTGAACTCTCACATCATGGGTTCCAGGACGGGTGAGGCATCGTAGCTAGACATCACCAGACGCAATTTAATCGACTTTATATTCCTTACAAAATTAAATCTTCTTCTTCCATTAACTTTTAGCAATCCACAAAAAGTTATCAAGAAATGTGTACTATTGTTGCATTATTGTGACAGGGGCATTTACATTCCAAAGTGCGTACTATAGTAATTTACTCACTGTGTCGAATCGACATGACAATGGAAGTTGTGTTGTCATATCAAAGAGCTCAACAAAGAGGTTCCACACAGGAGAGGAACAATCCATGAGATAAGAATGCTTCGGCAACTACAAGCGTATCTATCTATCTATCTATCTATCTATCTATCTATCTATCCGGTATCTATCTATCTATCTATCTATCTATCTTATATATCCGGTATCTATCTATCTATCTATCTATCTATCTATCTATCTATCTATCTATCTATCTATCTATCTATCTATCTATCTATCTATCTATCCGGTATCTATCTATCTATCTATCCGGTATTCATCCATTTATTTATCTATATCTATCTATCTATCTATCCGGTATCTATCTATCTATCTATCTATCCGGTATTCATCCATTTATTTATTTATCTATCTATCTATCTATCTATCCGGTATCTATCTATCTATCTATTTATTTATCTATCTATCTATCTATCTATCTATCTATCTATCTATCTATCTATCCGGTATCTATCTATCTATCTATCTATCTATCTATCTATCTATCTATCTATCTATCTATCTATCTATCTATCTATCTATCTATCGTTGAACAGATGGAGTTACCTACCTAACTACGTGTCAACCTATTCATCCATCTGTCTATCTATCAATTTAACTCTTGATGAAATCCAAAACCCGCAGTAGAGGTTATTCCCGTGTTTAATTAACATCAACTAAATAAAGAGATTTTCTTCTTAATTATATACCAGTTTAAATAATGGTATGAACATGGAGCTGAGTAATTAGTTGAAAACGACAAGGTTTAATATCTGTGAAACTGGAAAATTAATATCGTCAGCAGGTAAAAGCACAGTACACCAGCTATTATACTGTTTGACGTTTCGAGGAATTGAAGCTACATAAAAGAAAACAGTACCAGACCAGAAGACTTCCAAGTATCATACCACCATCGAGTTTTACTATATATTATCATATAATCTAAATATTCACAACAGCTTTAGGAAAAAAGATTTAATTCATCCATTCTGGTTGATTAGCTTGAAAGCATGACCTCTAGTCTAAATGCACATGACAAAAAATAGTATAATAATAATCATTATAAAAAAATAAGGTCGTCCAGTAACTATTTACACTTTATGGTAAACAGAAAAGTTACCTACACCAGTTTTAATGAGCTGTTAGGCTGGTTTATAAATGAGCCTCATTCCACATTTTATAAACACTATCCCTCGGCCAGTTGTCAAGCTACAAAACTGAGACGAATCATTATTGGAAGTTTAAGAGTGGTATTTTGCAAATACATGTTCACTGATAATTACTACAACTGTATGTACTCCCTTATAATCGAGTCCAACTGCAAATTGCATAGGCCCAGATTTTCTGTCGCATAATGTGCCGGCAGGTCTGGGTCTATGCAGTTTGTTAGGAGTAATCAGTAGAATAAGCAGCATAGACCCTGATCTGCCGGCGCGAGTTATAAGCGCGTATATACGGTATATTAACGGCCCTATCTAAACTTAAAGGTTTGAGAAGATTTATTTTTAGACTATATGGTATTACGTGAATCCGGAACCCGCATTTCTAATAGTGAAATGGTGCGTTAAGAGATGACCAAAATTTCAGATTTATCTTTTTCCTGTATCTATGGTGTCTGCAAAGCATAGCTCTTGAGGTTGGTTTTGTTTGATTCAATGGTGTCTGGTTCAGAGTACTATTTGTATTACAGAGTAGTGGTTAAAATAACCACCTTTTCAATTCATTGGTTACTAACGTATGTCAAAATACAAACCCAAAACGTTCCATACCGGTCAACATAGTTATTTCTTTTTATAACTTTGAGCTTGAAAAGGTAAATTGCCACAAACAAAAATGTTCAGCTGCATACATCATTTATTTTAAGTTTAATATATTTTACATATATAAGGTGCAGGAAATTTAGAACAATAACATATTTTTGGAGACAATCTCAAGTGGCCTTGCTGTTTATAAAGTCAGAGGTCTAGAAAAGGTCGTCTTTTATACTTTTTAGTCTCGTTTCATCCGGACCAGAAGAAAAAAAAAGAAATCATTCGTGAACACATTGTAATAAATCAGATTCACCATCATCAAATATTTCAAGTGTAAGTTTTTGATGGGAAGCATATATTTAGATATCATAGAATGGTGAGGTATAGAATGAACTGGCCTCAGAGATAAGACTTTCTCATAATTTACCTCAATGTGTACGCTATAGTGGCCCGCTATATTATCTTAAGGGACCAAATTAAACCAATTATTCAGACAAATGGCGAAGAAATGTCTAAAATATTAATGCGTGTGAAGACAAAATGAAAACTGCTTGCTAATATGGGACAGAGCTTGTGGTAACCACCTATGGCCAGTCAAGATGAGGGTACCACACACCCGTTCAAACTGCAGCAACACCTCAAAAGTGAATCAAACACTTTATGTGAACAAATACGCAATCAAACTTTGTTTACATTGTATGTAAAATTTCAACTGAAACAAAAGTCCTATCTCTCCAGAGACCAAGTTGCATGTATGGTGATTTATTCGCCAAAAATGCAGCTGGTTTCTAGCTGCTATTAACCACATAAAAGACTAAGCAGCTGCAGTATTCAGCACTATTTGCTTCAAATATTTTCAAACAGCTAGAAAATATACCTAGTTAATTTATTTTGCATCAATAAGTTGGCTAGGAGTGAACATAATGACTTTGACAGTTAGACAGGAGATTTCCTTACAGTCTAGAAAGGTATCACACCACCACTGAGTTATTATCATACGAGGGGTATGTGAAAAGTTCTGAATATTAGTGCGCAGTACAACAAGGTTCTTTTTTAGTGAACAGTACGTCAGTGCATCCTCTCAGAGTACTCTCTATGCACATATTTACACTTTCTCAGCCTGATTATAGTGCTATTAAATGTTATTTTGTATTCACTTTTTCAATATGCTGTTCATACACTGGAAAACTGCACTTTCAAAGTCTTTGACATCATCTGCCCATCAGCGAATCTTTGATAACGGGATGCAGCCAAAAATCACTTGGAGCTAAATCAGGGCTGTATGGAGGATGTGGAAAAGTTCCGATGCTGTGCTTCTTCGGGAAGTCTGTCATGACAGCGGATACATGAGCCGATGCGTTGTCATAGAGAAGATGGATACCTCTGTACCAGTGCGCAGACAAGTGGTTCGGTAGCGTTCCACAACTTTTGGCAACACTTTGGAGGCATAAAAATGACCAGCGAGACTAGCAGAATCAGGCACAGATATTGGATGACTAAGCATTTTGCATCGAAACATAATCCGTATAAAACTCTCCTGACAGTACGACTACGTTGAGCGATTTGTGACCTCAGCTCGTTTTCCCCGATCGGGACTTTATTTTTTTCTCTTGAGTCGGGTTCAAAGAAGTAAATCCATGTTTCATCACCTGTGAAAATCTCATTCAAACGTCATTTTTATCAGATTTGGCGAGTAGCTGTTTGTCGATTTCAAGCCGAGTCTGTTTTTGATCAACAAATGCGCGACCCATCTTGAACAAACCTTTTTGAGGTTCAAATGATTCTTCAATATATTAAAAACAGCAGACAAATTAATGTCCGTGATAATAGAAACATCTTACACTATGCATCATTAATTGCTCCATTCACAGCAGCCACTTTGCGCTCACCAATCGCAGACAACGGCCTTCCAGAACGTGAGTCATCCTGCATGGATTCGCGACCATCTTTAAAACGATGAAACCACGTCGAAATTGCAGGATATGACAGAGAATGAAGCCGCAGTTTCTTTTCCAAGTTGGCCTTGATATCATTCAGATAGTACCCTAAGAGTGCCCAGATTGTAAGTATACTCTTTGCACAGTAGCAGATTTGTTCTCCTTCTCCGACATTTATGCGTGGCTGTCATTTACCTATGTTGCGTCACACCGATTTATCTGCCGGTGTGCGGTGTGCTGCATGTCCAGCTACATATTATTTATAGAATGTTATTTTGTCTCTCAATTTCGCGTTAAATATATTAACAGGTTCTAAAAAACAAAAAAATTATAACAAAATATTCAGAATTTTTCAAATACCCCTCGTATAATCTAACAATTCACAACAGCTTTAGGAGAAAAAAAAATTCAAATATTTTGATTGATTCACTTGAAAGTATTACCTTAAATCTAAATTTACAGGACAAAATAGCATAAGGTCGTCTAGTAATTTTTCACACTTTTTGTTTCAAACATTTACCTACCTCACCTATAAAATTGTTAAGCTGGAATGCATGGAAGTCCGCAAGCCACAAGACTTCATGTTGTCTTGCGTTACATGAACAGACATAGTTTACGTATTCCAAGTCATAGTAATTTTGTTTGAATACATAAGTATATTTATTATTTCATACATATATACTGTCAGGCAGAGAGATAACCATTGACTTCAACATCATTACTAATCATGGTAATTCAAGTTGCAATTTTAAATTTCGGTTGAAGTGAATTATCTACCGAGATAAATGCTTTGTACTTTATAAGGTCAAGAAAAAGTAAAAAAAAACAACAATATAACACAAGAAGAGGAAGAAGAAGAAAAGAAAAATTGACATTAATCATCATCATCATCATCATCATCATCCGGATTCAATATTCTGGGATCTGCCTTCAATTCCATCTTGTAGCAGTCGTTTAATATATCCTTCGATCAGATTAAATGATATATTACATATAATATAATTCTTATACAGTACGATACATTAAATATATGCGATGAAAAAAAAAATAATGTATCCACTGAAACTGTGTTCCGTCTATATAGGAATAGATATGACGAGTGGTCTTACAAGCTAGCTGACATGGAAATCCAGTGTTAGAAATAAAATACAGAGATTGCCTGGTCCTTTCAAGCACCTTTATTTTTGGTTTAATGTAAACATAAGATGTAGATTAATGAAAGCTCTAAATATTCTCTTAATTAGCTTCACATAAGAAATTCGTGTACGTTTCCGTACTTCATTGATATCAAGCAGTATAGTTTTGGTTCCTATCACCCGGAACTAATCATGACAATATGGGGTATAAGATATAATTAACTTTATTTAAAGTTGGGTATATCGAATAATAAACATCATATCTACACAGATATTGTTCTTTAGAAAAAGGGAACTAAAGAAGTAACAAATAAACAGAAGAATAGTCTTTCTAACAATATGAATTGCACGTACAAAAAAACAACACAGCGCGCTTGAACATAAAGAATTACATTATCTCATTACAGGATCTTACCTTTAAGAACACAATAAAGTCTTACCCATATAATTATGTATGTAAATCCTCAAAAATATATCTGCATTCTGTATTGTATCCATGTACCTATTCATAGATACATACATACATACATACATACATACATACATACATACATACATACATACATACATACATACATACATACATACATACATACATACATATGATTTAGAGTATGAGAGCCTTAGGTTTGTTAATGACCAGAATCAGACTCGACGAATATACATCATACTGATTCCAGATATGCCCACATCTGGGTAATTTAGAAACTGGATAACGAATATATTCCACTCCAACACTTTTTCTAAATAGAAAAAATGAGCAAAAAACTAAAGTTTATTTGCCACTTCTGAATTACAACTGAATAAAAGAGAAAACTTAAGTGTGTAAGTTATCAATTGAAATACAAATTCCGTATCAACCTCTGAAAGCTGAAACAAAGCGTACTCAATAATTCATATAACCCGGTTCATGGTCCACTGACAGGGTGTGCGTGTTTTTGTGTGTGTGTGTTTTGTGTGTGTGTGTGTGTGTTTTTTGTACGGTACAAAGCGGGCTTAAATATTATCTACCCGAGGGCTAAACATTACAATATGGCTTTTCTTTAACATTCTTAAACATGTGAAATTTCAGGAAATATCCGAATACATATATATCTCTCATATAATGCATGCTTACGGCTATATATCAGGTGACAACAAACACTAGGGTTTTAATTACAATGTTACATATATATTTTAGTATATATTATCGTCTTAAAACAGTAGTCGAGCATTATGTTATGTAAATATTGCTAATTTCGGATCAAAACGTTACCTTGAGGGCATCTATTCCTTGAAATATATAAATGCAATTGCTAAATTTAGAGTATCCGCTAACAGACTCGAAGTTGAAGCTGGTATATGGGCGAGACGGTATTAACCAGTTCATGATAGACTTTGTTCTATTTGTAACCTCCTTGAAGATTAATATCATTTAGTAACTGAATGCTTATTGTATAAAGATCCAACAACCAAATATATAGATAAATATTTCAGAAAAAGACCAAATATGTTTTAATTTATAGAACTTATGGATACCCAGAATACTAGAATTTTGAATATTGTGGCCACTTACATTTATAAAGCTTTTAATCATAGAAATACCGTCGTATATCCAGCTATCTTGTAAATATTTTGACTGACCACTGACCAAACATGAATTTGAATTGCATAACATCTGATTGTATCTTCATATTATTACCCTTAATAATGTAGATATCTCTTTCTCCCTTCGGTGATAGTTTGTTAATTAACCTGCTTGTTTCATTTGCATTGATCTGCATCTGCATGTATATGTAATTGTTTCTTACTATGTTGTCTTTGTATTACACACTATAGATGATAATACCTTGTTGTCTATTGAATTATTCACCATTCAATTCATTTAAATTAATTGAAAAATGAATCCACACAGTCCGTTTGGGCTATTGGAACGAATAAACACTCTTCTTCTTGTATACTTTTAGGTGTTGCCATAGCTGTTCTGCTTCTTCCACACTAAAGCAAGGAATAATTTGTGCCTAAATGTAAAGACGCAAGCAGGTATGCTATATTTCTACACCTACAAAATGTTTACACAAAACTATATCATTCATATTATCCATGCACTGGGTTCCAACTTCAGTGTATTGTCTGCCTGGGGTTTTTATTACAAAATATTTTCAAGGGTCGTTGCTTTAGAGATCGATTCTATTTACGCGAATTCCCCCCCACCCCCCGCCCACCTTAAAAGGATAAGTTTTAACGTTCTATTTCCTCAGTAGAATATGTTGTTTTTATTCTTAAATATAGCTTTGAATGATTTCTTTTCAACAATTTTATAATATCATACTTTCACGGACCTTGATGCCCATCCGCGCCGACAAAGCGTGGCAGTGTCGTACCTGAGGACGCTTTAGCGTTTAACGCCGTTCTTTGACGTATTGATTTTGATATTGGACGTTAGCGCTAAAGTCCTTGAAGTTATAAAATTGTACTGGATTCCCATCTTGTTCAGATTTAAAGGTTTCCGAGTCTATCGTATTGGATACTGGATAAAATAACAAATATCACCAACAAACTTCACAGTTATGCTCCTCAACCATGTTTCTGTACAACCGCGGTATGTAGGGAAGTCGATATTTCTTATTTATTCACACATGGCAGCGGCGAATCGAGCTTTATTTACTCTGCCTGCCAAATTTTGTATCTGTACACAAAGCGCCGATTTTAGAGTCATGGAAAAATAAAGTATTTTCAGCTTTCAAGCTTCCTCATGTGCTAAGTAAAATGATTGGAAAACATATGGGTGAAGTTTTTTGTTGTCCGTTTTATATTAAAGACACTATCTTATCGGAAACTCCAGATCTGAGCGATAAGAGAATCCTGCGAGAATTCATTACATCAAGCACCTTAGCGGAAACGCCGAAAGTCCGAATCAAGAAGACAACGATCGGTGTTCAGCGCTAAGCCGTCCTCATCTAGGTGGTGACGTTGTTTAAAATGGGAAAGTTAGTCAGGGGACGTAATTCATTTGTACTGACAAGATATGAGACTCAATAACCAAATATGGACAAAAGTGCGTATACAAAAATGTGACCGCTATTGGCTAAACAGTCAAATCGAGGAAATTTATCTGAGGTGGGAAAATCATACATACAGACATACATATATACATACATACTGTCACAGAATTGTGTGCACGAAAATACCTTTTGTATTATATATCAACATGGCGATTTCGAAATACTGCTTTCTGTTTATTCACTGTAGCACGCTCAAAGCGCCGACAAGGTGGGGGGGGGGGAGACGGGGCCCGTTTACCACGAGTTCTCTGGCCGTGGATTTGATCACGTACAGATTACCTATAGTGCTGTTTTTGTCTATATCCGCACAATGCACACACGTTTTACAGAAGCAATCTTCAGCTATTAAGCTAGTACGGGAAGTCGTCGAACTCCGTGGCAGTAGTTCATGTTCGCTATGGTGACGTTGTTGGAGGGACCAAAGGTTATCGACCAACGGTTGATGAACCATACATTGATCACATTTGTTGATAAATCCACACACTGATCATAGTTGTTGATAAACCCATTTATTTATCATATCTGTTGGCAAATCAATACATCAGTCATATGATATTGATAAAAATCCATTGTATCCGTTGAGGAACAATACCATTTTGTTATATCCGTTGATGAACTTTGTGTACGCTTGTGTAGCATAGTGTTTTCAGTTGTTTTCCTGTTATAATGGTGGCGAAAGATTGAATAAAGCGGAGCGTTGCCAATGGCTTCCATAGGTCTTGGCTCCAGTACTGTTTTTCACTTATCTGTTTCAGATAGTAACCTTCCTGACAGGGATATTACAAGTCGGGTGAGTGAAGAATTTGCTAGTCTCTTGTCGAATTTGTGATGATGCCACGATAGCATGCTTAACGCTGCAATAGTTATGCATTGGGCTGAGATTCTACAGGGAATTCCTTTTTTTGTTGTTGCTATTCCGTCAATTACAATTTTCCTTTGTCTCTTCGTTCGTCATATATATATATATATATATATATATATATATATATATATATATATATATATATATATATATATATAGTTGTTGTTGTTACAATCTGACAAGGAAGATACGGTTACATTGCGTGTCGTTTCCAAAATATTATGTAGTGCACTTGGGACTGGTTATCGTATCAGCGATATTAATCATATCGTCACTTAAAAACCTTGTGGAGATGGGAAAGCAGGTTTTTTTTTGGGGGGGGGGGGCTTAGAAAATTTGTTCAAAAGGAGCATGCTCGAAAGACAGAGATTAAAAGAGAGGGATATAGAAAGGGAAATGTTAGAGATAGAGCGGCAGGCAGAAAGGGAAAGAAGGGAATTTGAGAAGGAGAAAATAGAATTAGAAAAGCAGGCAGAGAAGGAAATAATAGGCTGTGAAATGGAAGCAGAAAGGGAGAGAATATAGCAGGTAAGAGAACAGAGGAAAAGAAGTTAGAAAGGGAGAAACAAGCAAAGTTAAGAACAACACCGTATCACTTCTGCGCAAACTATGGTCGGGTGATGTCGCGGGACTAGAAAGTAACAACAACTTACCAATACGTTCTCGACTTGCTTAAAAGATCAGAGATTACGTGTCGGATGGCACACAATGAGCTAGCAAAGTAGAGTAGTAAGTTGCTAAATATTACAACTGCGGAACGCGAAATAGGAAATTGTAGATAGGGGATTGAGTGTTAGTGCTTCTCCCCACTAGTAGGAACAAGCTATTGGTCCAATGGAAAGAGCCATATGAAATCAAGGATGTCAAGAGAGAAATGGACAACATCATAGACATGGGAGGTAGGTTCAGGATATTTCACACAAATATGCTAAAACAACATATAGAGATGTCAGGGAAACTGGTATAAAAAGGATTATTAAATGTAATATGTACTGCGGTCATCGAAGACGAGTTGGGTGGAGCTCTAAAGAAAAACCCCAGTGCAAACATTCCCCTAGAGTGACAATTTGAGTGGATAAAGAATGAATAAATAAGGTCAGCTTATGTCCAGAGTTACCCGAAGGTTAGAGTCGACAAATTGCGGAGATTTTAAATAGGAACCCAGACTTGTTTACAGACAGACCAGGTCATGCTGGGTTAATACAACATGAAACAAATTTAAATATATCAGAGCCAATCAGAATTAAAGGTTATCCAATACACTTTAATGCACGGGAGACAATCAACGAGGAGGTAAGTAAAATGCTTGATCTGTGGGTGGTTGAACCCTAGAACTCCCCGTACTCGTCTTCCATGGTGCTAGTCAGAAAGAAAGATGGAGCGAACCGTTTTTGCATAGACTTTGATAAATTGAATAAAATTACAGTGTTTGATGTGAAACCGATGCTAGCTATCTACGGCTTATTTTCAAAATTGGCAGGACATAAATATATTTCGAAATTAGATCTCACCAAAGGATAGTGCCAGGTGTCCATCGCTGATGACGCCCGGGCTAACGGCAATAGGGACCTCTAAAGGTCTAAATGTGTGCATTTCTGTCTTGGCAGATGCGAATAAATTCTCTAATTTGTCCGTGTTTCTCTAAAAGTATTTATTTATAAAAGATGTATAATAAGTATTAAACACTTTACAGTAATGTAAAATATTTTAAATTCTTCAGAGAGTGTGCGACCATGCATTACCCCTGTTAGTCTGTCTGTTAATAGTGTGCATATGTCGAACATCAAAATGCATTAGTGTCTATGACTGCAATATCTCACCGGTATGAGGAAGTTCTTAACAGTGTACATTACAGCTCATGGATATCGTAATATTCAGATTGCAGGGCCATGTGTACATGTATAAACTACTTGATACTAGGAAGTAAAGAATGTGATTGGGCCATAGTTTGATTTTGTTTTATAAAGTGGAGTGTAACTTGAACAAAACTTCCGTGTCTTAAAAATAACAATATTGCAATAGTGGGACAAGTATACGCTTTTCTCGTTTATGAGGTACAAATATCAAATATGCAGCTTTTTTTTTTTTTAAAATCTGGCTTCAGTGAACAATGCGTATTTTTCAACGTGAACACTACCAAAACTTAGAAAACGAAAACCGCCAAACAACGAAATGCAGGGTTTTATAAAGGGAATGATAGATGATTGACAACAGTATCATTACCAATACAGTTACATTATTATTGTTTGCCAAACAAAACTCCTGTAGGAAGTGACAATACTCTCTATATGTAGAAAACGAAACAGGAACTTTTAGTGCTTATTGAAATTGAAAAATGGAGAGACAGCGAAGAGAGCGGGAGAGCAAGAAAGACAAAGAAACAAAAGAAAAGCAACTATCACCATAATATACATGTATGTTTCCAACGATGCGCAGGAAATATTGGGGAGTTTTGGAGCCATAGTAAAAAATTTAATGTTTCGTTGTTAATATCCATCCTGTTAGCGTCCTGAAAATAGTGTGTACCCCGAATAATATTAGACTTTGTCACTCATGCGAAAACAGATAACAGCTCTAAATGTCATTTAATGTTAGAGAGAGAGAGAGAGAGAGAGAGAGAGAGAGAGAGAGAGAGAGAGAGAGAACACATCTAAAATTTGCGAAAATAGGTCATTTTGTCTGCGGTTGAGGAAGGCAGTCCACATGGTAAATAAATCAATACGTAAATTGATAGAAATAGCACCATATAGAGATACCTTTCATGTTTATGCTATTTTTCCGTACGTCATCCCTCAGCTTGAAATAATTTCATTTGTTAGAGATTTGAAAAACAACACATACAAAATAAAATCAGAGACAGACATTGGAAGAAACTGGTAGGTTTAAGAATTAAATCTCGAGAAAAATTTGCACCTTTGGAAAATCCTATCGTACTCCCACAACTGCGACAAAATTTCCATATCATGCAAACAAATCCATGTGTTTCGTCAGCCTTGAATGTGCACATATATATATTCATTCAACAGGAAATCAGTAATATATCCATACTTTATACTTTCTGGCGTTTTTTCCCATCATCGTCATGGACGCACTTCATCTATGTACATTATACTTTCAAAGTATTTTACTACAGAATATGCAAATCATGCAATCTTTAATAAGTCCATTTGCATGTATGTACTTTTACTTATATAATATATTTTCTTATTTTACTTGGGCATACATCAAGTAGATTAAACAAATACCATAATTATATGATATGGATTGTCAGTAAGTCATTTTTTGTTTCACAGATAGCAACTTGTCATGCTTTTACCTTGTTTACCGACTGTGTGGAAAAGCCAACTATTAATAATTTTTTTAACATTATTTTTAGAGTACATGTTTCATCGTAAATATATGTGTGCGTGCTATTATAAAACAGTAATGAACGGAAGTGTTTACTATAAATAACCCATATGTTTCATGACTAATTTATACTGAGGTATATAAGACTGTTCTTCCTGTTTCTGCATGTAAAAGCGTCAGACGACACTACATACTTATCAGTTCTCATTTATGTCTGATCAAAAACAAAACATGTCCTCGCTGCAAAAGAAATACTTGTAGCAGACGAGTCGTTTAGCTGAAAGAGAGCGGCTGACGACAAAGTTCTGTTATCCTCGAACTTAGTATGAATAGAAATGTTAATCCGCTTGTCTGGTACCAATTTAAGTTCAGATGAAATAAATACACTTTGTTATGTGAGAAAAGACAGACATATTTACATTAGAACAATCAGAGGCTTTGTTATGTGAGAAAAGACAGAAATATTTACATTAGACAGATCAGAGGCTTTGTTATGTGAGAAAAGACAGACATATTTACATTAGACAGACAGACAGATATATTTACATTAGACAGATCAGTGGCTATAAGGTACAGGTACCTTACTAGGTATGGATAGAATTAGGTGAGATAAAAATTGCCACTCGTTCTCATATCAGATCGATCCTGAAATTTAGTCGTTCTTGATATGTTGCACGTCATCTATCATTTGATATTGCATCACTTTAGTACCTAGGCGATTTTATTAGATTAGAAAAAGAGGGTAATGGCCAAGAATCAATAGAGTGAATTCCTTTCCAGCAACAACAAATACATAAACAACAACAACAACTGATACTATTACTAATAGTAGTAATATTAGAAGACTACAAATATTACTGCTATTACTACTACTCCTGCAACTATTACATCTAGCACTATTGCAACTGATATTATTCCTGCTGTTGAGTCTACTTCTACTATTACTACTGGCACAACTGCTAGCATAAATAGTAGTATTTGTTGCTGTAGAAGTAATAGAAGAAGGAAGAGGAGTACGGTTAGTAGTAGCAGCAGTTGTTGTCAGTTAATATATCAAATATATGAACATTCTCGTAATCCACAGAGACAACTATTAAGAGCTGATACTCGTTTGTCACATTACGCCATATTCAGCGGACATGCGATACCCTCGTATTTCAACATATATTAAATATCAAGCATATTACTACTACTACTGCTACTACTACTACGTTCCCGTTAGTTTTCCTTTTTATGAGATCGGTTCGTTTCCTTTTGCCTGTAATCTAAAGCACCGTCCATTTCATTGTTATTCTAGTCCCGAAGAGTGGCCCTCTCTGTCGTAGGTTCGATTTCAATTCTTTCCCTTCCTTCCTCAGACTGTTTCTGAATTTGTGGAGGGTTACTTTCTATGCTTGTACTGAAAATGGCACAATCTATGTTTGTGTTTTTATGAGATATAGAACTTGTCTGTCGTTACTGTATATGGTCATAGCCAACTAATTATTTTATAAGTTGCGGCAGATTGTGTGATTACTTTCCCTTTTCTACGGTATTCTCTGTACACGCACTCCTTTCATATAAACACACTGTTCATGCCTCTCTAAAGGAAGATAAATAAATGCTACCGATTGTATGTAACAACATTCAATGACATTGAGTAATTATGTGAAAATACAAAATTCGGAATGTTGTATATCAACTATGAGTCTATATAACGATCCGGATTACCTCCCTTTTTCAAAGTCCTGCCTCTATAAGTGTCGAAATTCATTTAGTTTAAGATATTCACTGCACATCCCCATGGAAACCAAAATACTTCTTTTTCAATATGATCAAGAAGTTTAAGAGATAAACTTGTATTTCGTACTGAAAAATATTATCAATTTATCATTCCAGAGGGTGTCCAAGTTGAACAAATTCCTCGATATCTTCAAAACGGTAATCGCGAGACAACTATGCTTTTGAGCGAGGTTTAAAGAAAAACTGCTGGTGATTATGACCAATTATTATAAAGTTAAATTTGATTTTAGGTTAAAACAAACTAATTATTGTATGAACTACGGTACCAGCCTATATGTAGTGAGTGGAATATTAAATAGCATACTTAAAAGAATGGAGGTCGCTGATTGGCTGAAAATAATTACAGAAACAATTTAAGTAATTTTTCGGAAGAAGTCTTTGTATGGGTAAATTGTAAGCACAGAAAGCCAAGAAGCTTAAAGCATTTTAAGTTTATCTCTTTCGCTGTGTTTACTGAATGTAAACGGGGAGTTCTCTTCGAGTAGGATTTTTATAATGGGCACTTACAATAGCATTTTTCCCAAAAACGAGGCGCGCAGCATATCATTTTGATCATTTTAAAAGTTTCCTCTTGGAGTGATCGTTCATAGGATGTAAGCGTATTTTGTTGATCTTACAATGAGAGTATAGTAATTTGGTCAAATATTAACATTACGGTCTATGGGAACTGAATTAGTTGTATGTGCACTATAGCAACAGACTCATCCAACAGGACAGGACCCTGATAAAATATGCTCAAGCCATTTCTATCAAATTTAATCAGTCAGGGTGAATTTGTTGTAATTTTAGGAATAACATATCTGTTGTGTACGTTTTTGACGTTTTTACCAATATTTAGTCACACCAGAATTTAGCAGCAGGTACCCCGGGATTGCTTAATAAACTGCTCTTTAATGCATTTGCTCAAACACGCTATTAATAACACGTGTTTCCAAAAAATCTATATGTCGTAAATTCCAGTACATAAATGTATGCTTAACAATTCTTGACTTTTAAAAATGGAACTAGATGATAACAATTATGAAATTTTAGGGAAGAAAAATATACAGTTTTTATACTAAGATTTGTCCAAATATATTGCATTTTCCCCAATTTTATGAAAAGAGTACATTTATCTGCACGATATCGGACCGCTAAACGCGGTTACTATATGTTGGCATCTTGTTTCTGTACATCTCCTAGTGTAACTGATATAACTTTGTAACTTTCAGCACACACTAACTGAACTTAATGCATGAAATCCTGAACGTTTCATCAAGGATCGATTGTGTGCATTGGAGAGCAGGCAATGTGAGCAATCTATACGGCTTTGTAAACTTTGAAGTATACCCTGTTATTGTCAACATAGCTTGTGGCATTTCAAAGTAGGTCACCTGTGAAACACACCATCAAAGGTGGTATTCTCTTTCGAAATATCTTCTTTATTTTGGTCAACATCGAAGGGAGCTAATTGTGGTCTGAGACATGTCAGACCATCATTTTTTGGCAAATTTAAGTCCAACTCTTTTATTTGCCTGCCGCATATATTTCAGCTTCACTCGGAATATCCGATTAATTTTCATGGCAAATCAGGAGCTTGACAGCTATTCGAAATCGTGTTTTGTTGGTATTCAATAGGGTGCAATTTTTGGACCAGATGCTTGTAAGACCATGAAACTAAACTTGTGTTATCTTCCTTAATTATTGGAACTTTTCAAGGTAGTGAAGGTGATTTCGAATATATGATATTTTCTATATAAAAATCAGTTTTAAATGGAAAAGTAATATTAATTATTTTAATTTTTATAGAATTTTAAATAAAGTTAAAATTTAATTTTTTCTGAAAAGGAATTAAAGTTTCAGAAAAATAAAAAAACACAAAACTGCTTACTCTTAGGCAGGAAGTAACCAATGATTTACATTTAAGACAAACAGTAGCTTGAGCCTGTATAATTTGTAGCATTTGGTTCATAAGTAGTGGCGCATCATAGCCCCGAATGATTTTCGAGGCAAAATGTATTATACATATTAAAATGTGTGTAGGTGTACACACTAAATAAAGACTGACAAGTGTTTTGCTCCATGTTTATTGTGTCAGGTTCTCGGCCAGCTATTTAGAAAGATAACAGCACACTCAAATTACCCATAGTGGTGGGACCAGCCCCATTTTTTATATGAGGTCATAATAGGTGGTCTTGTAATAGGAACATACAGTTTCTGAACAGTGGTATTGATCTTTGTGATGAAGACTTAAGGAATCTCTTTGCTGTACTATATTCCAGTGTTGTGGAATGAATTTATCTGGGTGGCTTTTGCCGGGTGAATTGGACATGTCCCGATTAGGCCTTGGTATTACCATGTGATTGATTGTGATCGTCAAAGCTAATCCAACATTTCCGATTTTACAAACACCCCCCTTCCTCCCCAAAAAAAATCAACAATTTAAAATGAAGGTATTTTATGTTATGCATGCTTTATTTACCTTTTGCACATATTTTGTTCTACACATCTCATTATCTGACAGATATAAATGCTTAGTAAGAAGACAAAATGGACTGTTGTATAGATTCTTCATCTCCATCTTCTCATAGAGTACCATGCCACTGTCTTAAGAAACAATTGCTGAAACCTATATTAGCACGTATTTGGGTACTAGTATGTCACACAACCATCATCATATAATTTAACTACTTGAATCAGAACAAAAACAAAAAATGGCGTATTTTCAGGCAATTGCTAGTTTGTCACAATAGCTACTTGTAGCGCAAATTAATGTACTCACTGGGCATGAGTGTTGAACGTAAACAGTAGATGATTGCTAATATCACAGAATTATATTTTCATTTTTCACACTTGCTTTATCTTCTTGATTATATGTACGTGATCTTGTACGTGATCTTGAGGCTTAATGATCAATCCATATCATTCTTTTCCTCGTTCCTTCAAGTCATCGCCTTCTCCACTCTTGTTCCAAACAAACTACCTATGAATATCTTATCCTTCGCTCTGTATTACCTTTTACGCCCTCTCTGCTAGTATTCTTTTATTTCATTCGCTTTCTTTGAAAATACATATTATTTGCTTAAATCAAGGCAATCACAATGCATCAATCTTCTCTTTTCCATTGCCACTCCTTTCTTGAACAGCACAGTCATCCATGCTAAGTTGGCATTCTGCGATTCTTCCTTCGAAAAATAATATTATGTTGGTCATACACTGGAACCATTAAACCACAGATGTACATTGACTTTAGAGTATTTCTACTTTGTCAATTGTTTGTAGTTGTTCTTGTGTTATTGTATGTTTCTTACCATTTTGCTACACATATTTCTTTTTAATGGGCACACACCTACTAGCCTTCTATTGAACTAATTGCATTTTGGATGCTCATTATTCTAACAACCTCAAAATATTTCTCCTGGACATTTGACATGTTTTACTTTATTTGCTAATTGTGTTGGAAACCCAACAAAAAAGCAGTTTTCGTAAAATTCATTTTATATTCCTAGGATGTATTTTCTTTAACATAATGTTGACATTTTATAGGATATAATATCGTTGTAACGACCTGAAAAGATAACGAGCGACCGTGTTTATTTATGGATGATTCACATACTTCCTGGCAAAGCCAACCTTTTCTGATTATGGTAACACGTTTCTGCGGACAGTCAGTCAATATGTGCAATTATTCTGTTTTACTTACATGTCACTGTCAACAAAATAGGCTAAAAAAGCCAACAAAGTAAACATTTTAAGATTAGCAGCTTCCTCGTATCATGCATTCGTTTCAAGAAAGAACTGCATACTGTCTTAAATTGCATTTGCATAGATGTATTTTTTAATATTGTTATACCATTAATATTGACCTATGGTTATAAATGTTGTAATCAGCTTTGCAGTTTCTTGATAATTCATTATATCACACAATCTATCTACTCCTTATATTATTTAGATACTATTGTTTATGTTATTGCATAGGATCTACCTTATGTTTCTTTCGAACAATGGTAATGAAAATATATGTAGAAAATGTGTGTTTCAATTTGGTAAATAAGAACTGACTCTCAGTTTCGATAATTCCCATACTCCTCTCAAAAATGCAAATTCTGAATTAGAAAATAACAAACAGGTTGATCTCAAAGTACGGAATATCAAAATTGACATAAACCTCCCGATATTGCAGCTCGGTCGAATAGTTATTTTGCTTCTGTCATTTAATTCATAACCAGCCTCAAAATCGAGATCAATCATTCAGGGATTATTATAAGGCAGCCTCTTTCTGGCAGTCTCTTAAGATTTGAGACATTCTATATCCAAGATTTAGATAAATGGCTACAATAGAAAGGAATGTACAAAGACAACATCAGGAACCACGAAAAAGGATTACAACTGACATTTATTCTTCAACTACATGTAGGAGTTACTGATATTTTTTCTTTGGTTGTTGTTGTTGTAGCAGTAGTACAAATATCAGTAACATAAACATAAGTATTAATAATAGTAGTAGTCAGTCTAATTCTATGTTTGTTGCGGCACAAACTCCTTCTGAATAACCCAAACAGACACAGAATTGACTCTCATGGACGTGCATCATTTTTCGCGAGATGTATAAACACCACTGTAGAAGAACACGTATTTTGATTTGTTTTGTTTTGAGGGATGTAACTTCACATTTTTATATAAATATACACTTTTCTACTTTTTTGCCCAATAATTGTGGCATTTGATCTGATTAACTTAAATGTAGGTGATCAATGTGTTGATTTTAGCGATTCGTCCTTATGGTCGGCGATCAAATTTTAAACATATGTTTTCAATATCATGGACATTGGTGCTTTAACGTAGCCATTAGGAGTCTATGCGACAATATTGTCACCAATTCACAGTAAGTAATTATCACTAATATCTCCATTTCTGCCTACTCAACAGCATTTCAAAATTTAACAATGATTAGAGTTCAGATTTGTTCACAGTTAATTCCACGGTTTAGTAGCCCAAAATGGAAATAAAGAGAAAATACGCCTTACAAGTTTATTGTCGACTTGTATCTCCCGTTACTGCGAGTGATATTTTAACATAAAGTACACTGCATACAAACAATGATTATATCCAATAGATATTCGCGTAGCGACAACCACATTGATAAGTTAGTCAAGTGTATATCATGTAAAATATCAAATGGGAAAGATCATTTAAATACCGTAATAATAATAATAATAATAATAATAATAATAATAATTTTGTTTTTGTTGACACTTGTCTGTCAGGATTTTACAAATGCCCTCTAACACCACCTAACACAGTGGTACGGGAGTTATGCATAATTGTTGAGAAGTCCTGACTCTTCGTTTACAGAGTCTATATTAATCAATATAAATGTATAAATCAATTAAATATCTTATTCTCTCTCTCTCTCTCTCTCTCTCTCTCTCTCTCACACACACACACACACACACACACACACACACACACACACACACACACACACACAAAGAGTGTCAGATCCAAATGATGAATATACACGAGTCGTAACACGCATCAAGAAAAATAGTGTGTTACTTAGATTGGAAAATGCTACATAAAATAAGACAACCAATATTAGGTACGTGTTTAGCTTTAGTATTCTAAAGCTGTTAAAGTTTAAAAGGGTCCACACATTATAATATTAAAATGTGCTCAATATTTTTCCATTTTTTATAAAACATTGCTTTTGTAACTTGTATTATTTTCTTTTTTGAAGCACAGCGTGACCTATGCATTCAATATTTTGCAATCCGAATTAAGACATTAATTAGGTGACCAAACTTGTCGTTTCCAAGTAAAACATCGCTTTTGGAAATAACAATATTTTTTATATTATTCCCAATCCATACAATAAAGAATTTCAGAAAATGTTCAGTAACTGTACAATCATAAACTTTCTTACAAAAAGTACAGGTATCATCAGAAATTATTTTTTTGTTTTTTTCTTTCTTCAATAATAGCTGCAAAACTCTGTGCTTGCATTTAGACTGAAAGGCAAATACATTTGTATTTTTGGGGTACTTCTTAGCCAAGATTAGAGTTTTTTTCCTCCAGTTTTGATCATTATTCTGGCACCTTAATTGTCAGGGCCAAGCACTGTGTTGTCCTTAAGGTTTATTGATTTTATTATTTACCAAATCTTTATATACAAATTTTAAATTCTTATTTGCTAGGAGCACAATTATTTCTGAATTTACAATCATAAAAATTGTTTTCCTTATCGATATAATTTTTAATATTTCTTTTCTAGTGACCAGATATTTTTTAAATAATTGAGAAATAGTCAATGATCTTTGACTCTCAAAGAGATGTTTGAAAACTGTCATTTAGCTGAACGCCATTTTGTATAGGAATGAAAGTCATTAATATCAACAAAATTTAGAATATCCTGTGAAGAGTATTTTCACACTGATTAGGACTCCTTTTCCCATGTCGTTAAGGCATGGATAACAGCTTGCTAAAATGTATTACTAACACATTTTCTAATCTCTGTTAATTTTGTCTCCCCTAATTTAAATATCTGAATGACTCCAAATTTTAATAAAGTTAGTTTTGCAACCATATTCTGGCAAAGTCCTTCTTCATTTGTACTTAATCCAAGTGATCTTCATGTATTGAATAAGAGAATGAACATGAGCAATGTCTATGCCACCATCTGTAGATGGGTCTATAATTGCATCTTTTTTTACCATTCCGGTTTGACCAATCCAAATAAAATAAAAAAATATTTTGTTCAATTCATTTTCTATCTACAGTGGAGGATTAGGCAATGTTGAGAATAAATGGACACATTTTGGCAAACTTAAAGATTTTATCAAGGGTTTTTGTTTCTTTTTTTTCCAATAAGGAATATATTCTCTTCATTCAACAACCCAGACGCTGCTGGCTTCTTTTAGCTTCTTTGCATAATTTAACTCTAACTTATCATCTAAAGTTCAAAGAATACTCTATTTCTAAAAGTCTAAAGGAAGATGTAGACATAAATAATTCAATGTCTGGACATATTTTTTCTTCTGAAAATTTGTTCCTTCCTATCCAGATAGCTATGGATTTTGATACATTACAATGTAAACGAGATACTGATGCAAAATCCTTAAGAGTTCCGATAGTAGATCCACAAGACTGTGGAGAGCCACATAATAATACAAAGGCATAATCAATATACTCACCCAGTTTAAATTCTCTGTGATGATAGTTTAAAATACCAGAAATAATTCGATTCTTTTTTAGTTCAATGGAGAGAGGTTCTATTCCTATGATAAATAAGTATGGAGCTAACGTGTCTCCTTGACGATATCCTCTCTCTAGACGAACGAACTGAGGCAAGTAACCGTTGTTGTTGACGCTCCTTTTTGATTTTGACTTGTTGCAAAATACTCTCAACCATTGACAAATAGAATCACCAAAATTTAAAGATTTCAGAGAATTTTCAAAAAAGTTCCATTCGACAGAGTCAAATGCTTTCTCAAAAAAATCAATTAATAAGAGGAAGGGAGACTGATTTATTTCATTGAGGTAGTTCATAACATCATACAAATTTCTAGTGTTTTCACCAATAAATCTCCCTTTTATAAAAACTTTCTGAGTATCACTTCTAACAGAGGTACGTACCGTCTTAAGCATATTTGACAAAAATGATGTGTGTGTGTGTGTAATATATATATATATATATATATATATATATATATATATATATATATATATATGTGTGTGTGTGTGTGTGTGTGTGTGTGTGTGTATGTTTGTCTGTTTATCCACCCAAATCTTTCCAAAAGGACTTATAAATTTAAACAGTAAATTCATCAGAACCAGGACTTGTTTCATTTTTTCATGTTTTTCAGTGCTAAACCACACCTAGGAAAGGGTAGTTTACCCTCGCACGACTTTTTCTCAGTAATTGTAATTTTTCTTTATCACGCATAAAGAAGTGTTCATTTACTTCTAGATCACTATTAGTTTTGCTTTGATAAAGTTCACATAAAAATCTTTTTTGTTGATTCAGTATTTAGTTTTGATCCGTTAACATTTTTCCATCATCCAAAATTAATTCCTTCATCATTTTGTTAGCGTAATTCCTCTTTTTACGGCTAAGAAGGTTTTTTGAATTCATACCATAGTGCCTTTGATCATAACAGTACTCTTACTATATGGTATTTCCTTATTTCTTCTATTTCGGTTTGTTTATTATTTGTTTATATGATATGTTTAAACTTACAATTTCAATATAAATTCTTTAAGCATGTTGTTTTTTCTTGTTCTGCCTTTGTGAATATTTAATTGTTTCAAATCTAATTTTCATTTTCAGAATTGAAAAAAAACCCAGCTGATCATTACATGTTAGCTTTACTTGTAGTAAATCATTTTCATTATTCTCAAGACAGTACTCTTCAACTATGTTTAAAATATATTTTGTTTTAACTGAGTTAATGTATTCCTGTTGCCTTAAGAGCTTTGCACTGAATATCCAAAAAAAACCCATCACCTCTAGGTAGTGTAGATAATGATATGGTTAAAATCATAGCAGAGTGGTCTGTTTTGTACCCTGGAACAATAGCTGTATCTGTGAAATATGAAAACATGTACTCAGAGATCTGGAAATAATCTAATCTGTTTTGTTTCGTAGGACTGTGCTGTCTTAAAGTAAATAATCTAGCATTTGGATTGATTACTCTCCGTGTATTTAGTAAATTGAGTTAATTCTTGATATCCTGGACCGATGTTCGGGCCATGGGATTTCTATCATGAATAATATTATATGTCTGAAGTCTCATGCCCTGAACAGTATTCCAGTCACCACATATAAAAATAGTTGAATTATCAAAACTATTATTATTATTATTATTATTATTTAGTTCTGCTTGAATATTAGCTTTATATGTCTTCAAGCACCTCTTTCGCCCACAATGCAATCATAGGTGAGTATCTCTTGAGTATGTCTGCCTATGTAATGATAGCTATAATGAAGTGCCTGTTTTACAGATTTTATTGTATTCTCCCATTGTTGTTTTATCAAACCATTCATATAATCACGTTTTACGTAGACAGTAATCTCTTGGCATTCTGAGCCTTAAGCTATTCTCCGAAAGTTTCTTTCTTTCCAGGTTGTCCGTGAATTGTAGGTCCTCTGCATTCACCACCCTGACCTACATGGTGCTCGGAGCTGCAGCTTTATTGATTTAGTTGAGCATTATAAATGTTTACTGTCTGGAGCAGAGGGATTATGTTAGACTCATGTCGGCAACAATGCATGAGACTTATCAGGTGATTGGTCGTTGATATCATGTCAGTATGATGTCTAGTCCCCTATGCTTTTGTAACACAACTTCTTTCGTTCCACTTACATCTCAGTTTTACTCTGTATTTCACTGTATGTCATGGATGGTACTTGCTTCAATGTGTCATTGGCATCTCTTGATTCTTGTAAATGTTATTTAATGACTGTAACGAAATAACATGGGTGGAGATTTTCGCCAAAAATTGCAGTTTGTTTTATTTTCTTAAGTTAAATATTTAAGATATATTAAAATTGAATAAAATCGGTCTTTACATATGAAACAAAGATTTTTTTATAGAAATGTTTTCTAACTGTCTTAGCAATATCACTGAAGCTTCAACTATTTATTAGTATGAAAAGTGAGTCCTTGTTGTTGGGACTTACCTCTGTCACCTATGGAATCATACAATACTTTGTTTATGTCGCTGTTTTGTAAAATAAAGTGTACTCTGAAACAAACCACACTGTAACATATGCAACCAAGCTTCACAGTTATGTTTCAATGTTGCTACAGATGCAGAAAAGCAAAACCATTTGCTCTTCCAGCCTTTGTCCGTAGCCTGGTTGTATTCTGTCTCACTTTTTGGTGTATTCTGAAGGTTCATCTCATACGATCTTGATAATTTATGAACCGCCACTCTTGGAAAACTGTCTTTGCAATCATACTTATCCTTTTAAGGATTTTATATTAGTTACCATTTTCTTATATTTGTACAGCAATGTAAAGTCAAGAGTTAAATACGATAATATGTTAAGTGATGAATCTCTTGTATTCTTTGTGTCCGGCAAGGTGAATGTTTATCACCATTTCTTTTTTCAATATTTGTAAATTATTTAGAGGAAGAGTTTGCCATGCACGGTATTGAAGGTATAGATATTGGCATGTTACATCGTTTTATTCTTTTATACGCAGATGACATTACCATCTTTTCAGGTTCGCCCGAAGGCCTTCAGTCCAATTTAAATTATTTGAAAGATTATTGTGCTAAGTGGAAACTTGTGGTTAACACCTCAAAACAAAGGTTATGATTTTTAGAAAAGGTGGTACTTTACCTAGAAATATGGAATTCACTTACTGTAATGAAAAGCTGGAAATTATAAATAAGTTTACATATCTCGGACTTGTTATGACGTCTGGTGGTGCCTTTACTGATGCACAGACAACATTGGCAGGGCAAACCAAAAAAGCAATATTTTGACTTGAAAATACCTTTTGATAATTAAGTCCTTAAAAACAAGTCGTGTCATGAATCTTTTTGATAGACTGATAAAACCTATCTTAAATTATTGTTGCCAAGTTTGGGGATTTATTCCTGCTAAAGTCATTGAAAGAGTGCATTTGCATTTTTGCAAAAAGATATTAGGAGTGAAGGAGACAACACAAAATGATTTTATTTATAGGGAGTTAGGGCGGACGACACTGATAGTAAATAGATTTTAGTACATTGTGAAGTATTGGCTTTAGATATTAGATGCAAAGGAGGACAAATATATAAAATATATATACCAAATGATGTTGAACGATTTAGAAGCTCTACCCAATAAAGTAAATTGGGCATATTTAGTTAAAGATTTATTGTCAAGATTAGGATTCTATGAAGTTTGGGTTCAATAACACTGACATATTTTTACAGTCATTTAAAGTAAGGCTATCGGACAATTTTATCGAGCATTATATTATGTAAATATTGCTAATTTCGGATCAAAACTTTACCTTGACAGCATCTACTCTTTGAAATATAGAAATGCAATTGCTAAATTTAGAGTATAGTCGCACATCTGTATGCATATGTAATTTCGTTTCTTACTATGATTTCTTTGTATATTGTAGATTATTGATGATGATACCTTGTTGTTTATTGTACTATCTGCCATTAAATTCAATTCATTGAAAAAGCTGTATCCTCACAGTCCGTTTGGGCTATTGGATTGAATCCTCACAAACCGTTTGGGCTATTGGATTGAATCCTCACTGTCAGTTTGGGCTATTGGATTGAATCCTTACAGTCCGTTTTGGCTATTGGATTGAATCATCACAGTCCGTTTGGGCTATTGGATTGAATCCTCACAGTCCGTTTGGGCTATTGGATTGAATCCTCGAAGTCCGTTTGGGCTATTGGATTGAATCCTCACAGTCCGTTTGGACTATTGGATTGAATAAAGACTCTTCTTCTTTCTTATATTTGATATACCTTTTACAGAGTTTTAACATCTTTACCTTTAAACTATTAACTTGCTGCACAAGACGTTTACGTTTATTTGGAAGGGTTGATCTTCCTAAAGTTTTATTTTGCAATGAGTTATCTTTACAATTTTAGAGCTTTCCTTATAATCGGAACTATATAGCCAGTATTGTACCAACGCGCCTTTAAACCCTGCACTTACCTACCTACCAACCTACCTACCGACCTACCAACCTACCTACCTACCTACATACATGCGCACATACATTCCTCATTGTCCATTAGATATAAATAGATGTTTTTACACACACACACACACACACACACACACACACACACATATATATATATATATATATATATATATATATATATATATATATATATATATATATATATATGTATATATATATATATCGCCATCGTAAAGGAGCAAGGATTTATATAAGAGTTTCCATCAAAGATCAATTATTTTTCAGAAGTCACATAGTGAAGCTTTTCTTTTCTTCTATCCGTTGAAAATACTTCTTCTATGACCTATGTTCTTTTCTTTTGAAATGTTTCAGACCTGTTGTGAATTGAATGAGCGATTCAAATCACCACCATTATCGTAATTAGTGAGATTACAGAGGGCTGTACCATAAATCTTGAAAACAAGGTACTCCCTTTCTTCGTCGTTAGATACTGTTGGAGTCGTAATTTAGATGTACAGTTACTTCCACAAAGAGCGGTATGTTACTTAATTTATCGTAATAAGATGTTGGTGAACTAGCGACGATTCTATTAAACATTCCAAGATGACTTACAGAAATTGAGATTTAAAAGCTTTGAAATGTTATTTCTACCATTATATAATTTTCAAAGACCACAGTGGACAACAAAAGAAAAGACATAAAATGTCGCATATCTTAGATTATTGATTAAAGTATAATGATGTGAGTAGATAGAATAAATGAACTTTGAATCGACGTTAATTATATACAGGATCACACCTTATTACGCTTCAAGTTTTTTAAAGATAGGTACAACGAAAAAGTTATATTTGACATAAAAAGGATTTAATTGACGGAAAATTATATGTGTCCCTTGGATTTGATTGATTCAGGTGCCTTTTAAAGTTCATGATGGGATCCCCAATGGAAGATTGTAGCAGTTTCAAACAGCCAGTTCTGAAGTTACTGCTGGATATTTCTCGCATTATTAAGGACTTCTAGCTCAACCAGCTAAAGATGTAAGACTATCAACATTATGACAGCAAATTCTTCATGTCCCACAAAAGCCGTCGTTTGTATGAAACAAATTTTTTCTACTATGTGACTAATCTACATGTATATAACATATCAAATAGAACACAAAATAAATTTGAATTATTTGATATTACAAATCTATACAGCACGGAACTGAATTTTCACCATGGTGTATACCCCCTATCTCGCAATACTCGACCTGTTCGTATATTAATCGCTGTAAACAAACACAGCCTACATAGAAACTCTATCTTAGCGAGGATAAACAAGGTCAATGGCGTGGCTAAAAATAGCTCTTTACCTTTGGACTAGCGCTCATGTATAAACTAGTGGGTCAGATAGGAAAGGCCGTCGCCTTGTACACAAACACTATGTTGCCAAAGCACATAGATTTCGAAAATCGTATGGCGTAGATCAATAGTTTCTTACTCAAGCAAGCGGTTTGTGACAGCTATGCATTTACAGACGTGCAGAGTTTCTTTATTTATATTCTATTTCACAGTACTCTCTTGGTATGTCCTATCACGAGGTGCTTTTTGTAAATTGAAAAAAGCTTTTGTTCAGGATGTGATGAGAAGTGTTGAATATGACCTTGTTATCCATTTGACTCAATTATGAATTTGATCATAAGATAGACGTAAATTGAAGAAAAGTATAATTAAAACGGGTAATTTCAATGTTTAAGCTAATCATGTGAATATACTCCATGAATCTCGAACATTAATGTGGTTTTGAGAACCTTTGTGCGAGTCAATACATGTATGATATTTTTGCCGTTCGTGCACATGAAATCTGGACTCTATATAAAGTATTTTATGTGCTCTCATTGCTTGATTCAAGAGAAAGCATATGTAAATCCTTTGGAATATATGGTCCTGGGAACTATATTTCCATGAAGAAAACCGTAAACATTCGACAAGGGGCCAACGGTGGCCGAGTCGCCTAAGGCGCTCGCCTTTACAGATAACTCACACATCTCACCGATTTGTCGCGTAAATTCGAGTCTCGGCTCGACCAACGTGGATATGTGAGAAAGCTTGCTAGTAGTTTTTCGTGGGTCGGTGGTTATTCCCGGGGTCTTCCAGGGTTCTTTCTCCACCAACTATACTGGCCGCTATGTACAGCCTATCATGTGCTGCAAATTGGCGTTAATCCCCACAAAAACAAAAACATTTGACAAAATATGTGCATTTGTAAGGTTAATACTAATACTACTACTAATACTAATAATAATAACAGACAAAAGAATGTTATATATCGCATTTTACTTAATGTCAAACAATATTTTCCCATATCAGTGGTTCTTTTTCATACTTCCTTATGTACTTATTGTTTATTGATCGTTTCATTTATTCGTCGCTCTTTGTTTTGTATGCTAATCAATATCCATTCAATCCCCAGTGGTTTTATCATCCATAGCTGTGCATCGAAAGAATCAAATGCTTGTTAGTTTCTCTCACAATATGTATGCTGGTCACAAGACAACGACCTTCTTGGCTTTTCAATTGCTGATTTTTACAAGTACCTTGTATTTATATCTTAGATATTATTTTCTCTATAAATGCAAGATTTTCGATTTTCCAATATATTGATGCCTTAGATCCTAATTTCGATTTGTATGTGATTACTTTTCTAAACTATTGTGTTTACTTGTAGACACACCATCCATTATTCCAGCAATTAAATCGTACCGTTCAGTCGTGTCAGAAAGATAGTCGGTCTTCTGCCGCCCGTGAATTTTCTTTTTACCACAACTTTAGTATCTACTGCGAACGTTACTACTTATGGGTCCTTATATAATGTTTTTAAAATTTTGCTTTTAATATAAATATATCATACCTTTTTTTTTCAATCCTTTAAATATGATCAGGTACAAAAATAGCTTGAAACCTAATTTTTTTATTTTTGTTATTATGTTTCCTTATTTTTTCTCTTTTCATTTTATTTTAACATTATCTCTTTACTATATAACGTATCTTTGCGAGGTCCAAGTGTAATATATTATTTCTTCTTTCATGTCATAATTCTTTGGGCTTACTTCCTGCTGTTCACAATATCTTTCAGTGAATGCTTGACTGCTTATTATAAACCGTCATCGTTATCAAAGTCTTCACTGTTGTTTTCTTTTGTTTACGAATTCCTTTCTTGCCTTTTTAGAAGAATCATTTTGTAGTAACTTTCCTGCCGAATTAGGTCGATTAATAGACGCGGTCTTATGGAACAAAGTCAGACCCATTGTTTTTTACTTGTATGCCAACATGACACAATTGTTATAAATGTGAGAATAATAAAGAATTAATACCATGACCATAAACCATGCTTATTTTAGGTATTCTAATTCCATTCCTTATATCATATTATGCAAGACAAAAGTCGTATGATTTCTATTTTTAGTAAACAAAAAGCACGAGGGAATTGGAACGTTATAATTATGCAGAAGATTAAAAGGAACAGAAGATAACAACAAACAATCAAACGGTCACGAGAGAGAGAGAGAGAGAGAGAGAGAGAGAGAGAGAGAGAGAGAGAGAGAGAGAGAGAAAGGGAGAGAAACAGACTAATTTACCAATCATTTACTCAATTTCTTGAATTTTTCAAATGTATTCGAATGTGTTCCAATATTATTTTACAAATTGATGGAATATTGAGTAGATTTCGCATATTTAGCATCAAGTCTGTTTTAATATAATCAATTTGGAAAATATTTCATTTGTATTAGACAAAGATATAATCTGTTTGCTGGATCAGGAAACACAAGTTATGTCAGAGAAAGTAAAAAGTTTGCAACGTCAGCGATAGTGCAACCCAATCTTTGCCTACACTCAAGTTATAAAACGTAGATCAATTTGTATCAAGTAACACGATGGCAATGTTTCCAAAAAAGTAAAAAAATATCAAATTAAACTATATAACCAGAAGATTAGTCCTTACAACTGGAAAATATCTGAATGCTGCAACTTACTTTATTGTGCTATATTCTACTTTTGTAGGGTGTGGTAGTTCGTCATTCCTATAAAAATCAAAATATTTAACGAGTATGTTCATTAGTATTAACTGTAATCTCTTTATTGCAATGTAAACCAATTCGACGTCGTTGAATCAGTTCTTTTGAGGTAACTATTATATGATTTCAGATACCAATTGTCCCTTTCAGACTTTTATTCGGCTTCACATAACGTATTTTGGAGATATCAACCAACGTGTCTAAAAATGTGTCCTGCTGTCAAACAAAACAGCTACATATTATTGTCTAAACAGTCTGAGACATACGTAAAACGCAAGTATACGCTTCTATTTCTATAGGGACATATCGGGGTACACCAACGAGGAATCGGATTCAACACAACAAAGTGGAACATCCCTTATATTGAAAACACTAAAATATTGAACAAATTTAGGATAAGTGATCTTAATACTTTGAATATTTCAGTTGTATTTCGAGGAAATTTAAATTGCAAATAGAGCGACGATTGCTTTTTGTGCAGGTTTAATAATCTAGATTCTCTAAAAGAGTGTCTGTCTTGTTTTCACGCGTAAATATGAAACGGAATTTATTTCGGGACCAAAATGGACAACAAACTTATTTGGGGCATTGATGACTCTTCCTGTTGGCAGATTTACTACAACTGTGTCCAAGGCACAAGACTTGAAAAAAAAATCATCTTATCGGAGATCGTGACGGGGAAAACAGAGAAATGTGTTGTCATTTATGGTCGGGTTACGAAGTTTAGTAATTGGCAACCGGCTTAAAAGGCCAATGAATGTGTCTTTTTGGGGGATACTAGAATATTTGGACATTAATGGATAGTAATCGATAATGGCATTTGCCGTTGTAAATACAATACAGAACTTTCATGATGACTACAATTTTATTTTGTTGTTCTTCCTTTCTTATTCGATGATACGTTAACTTAAGCTAATATATTCTCACGAGTTCTCAAATACCATTTCAGAACACAATTCCCACAGACGCATTTTTTCAAGCAAAACATTTCTTCCACCAGCTTAAAAATGGGTTAAAACAGAATACAGTCACAGAGCAAGTGGTTTTAAGAACAAACGTTAAGAATTTAATATAATTCCTCCCTTACCTTAGAGAGCAATCCTTAAGCTGTTAAAATGAGAACTTTGATCAATGTGGATGATAAAATTACTCTCACCCAATAAGGATCGAGAAAGCATCAAAATTGCGCTCAATATCTATCAAACAATACATCGATATCTTCAAATTTATATGTCATAATATCAAGATTTTTTAGTCTAAGCCATTGTAGTAACATTTTGAAGCCGATTTTATTTCAAAGATTTAGATTAATTGTCTATCTCTGAATAAAAGTAAATTAGTAAAACGCAGCTGGAAGCTTTCATACCATTGTGTGTGTAGTTGTCACATGTACCAACGTAAGGATTGAATAACATATACACTGCTTTTTATTTGACAGAGAAAAAAGACACAGGGCTCAGGATCGTATTTGTTTTGTGTAATTTTATATATTCCTCAGGATTGAAAAAGCACACAATCTGCACCGTTAACATATTTATTATTCATATATCTCTGTGCGTTGGTTGATTAAAATGACGCTCTTTGCAAGCAAAAGGTTTGCGCTGTGTGAGAAAATTTATAAGAATATTAGTTTAACACAGTCATATAAAACTTTCTAACATCAATGGAAATAAACGTTTTGAAAAAATTCTGAGACAGTCTCTTTAAAGAATGATTTCTTCGTAATGGCAGTAATGATATATATATATATATACGATATGCTTTTTTGAGAGGAGATATGAAGCATTAAAGTATGTGAAAGAATAAAGTAAGTAAAGAAAATGTTTGCTTGATGGCTTTGACAATGTAAATACTTTACGGTAATGTTTTGATGCAGTATAATTTACATGAAAGGCCTCAAGCAAGAATAGCATATCTCAAAGACTTATGATTAGTCAATACATGGCGAGAAATGACTTAATTATTCCTTCAGGCGTATTGATCTCAATTATGTCAGTGTTATTCCAACTACCAACATATTACTGTATACTTCATTTGATAAAATGACTATTAGATAACAATACGGTATCAAATTTAATTGGTTTTTCTTTTACTCTAAAAATATAATTATGGAAGTGTCTCTGATGAAAAAAGCATGGAAAATATAGCTTACGTTATTGTCTTTAATATATAACTACAAATGTTTCATGCTTTATAACAGTAAATTTTCCAGTTTTTTACGCCGGCTCTTTTCAGCTTCAAAACGAAATGTAACTCCAGTAATACTTCGATAACTCAAACTTAAGTCACTCGAATCCCTAGTATTAGTCGAAATACATACTTGTCTTGGCTTAAACTCTTGATTGTTTTCATAGTTATTACCTTCAAAAACGTAGACATCCATCACTCGAATACCATGTATCACTCGAAGTCGAATCAGAATCCCGACGAAAAAATATATCATTTAAAAATAATATTTTGTTCGAATTCAAGTCAGCACGAGGAAGCTCACTGAGTTGTTATCGTGAGTGAGTGTTTTTTACAGCTAGGACCATTAACCGGAAAGCTGCGCATCTAAATTGTTCTGCATTGTTAACTTCTGTATTCCCTTAGATTTTGTTGTTTGGAGATTGACATTCATTAATAGACAATGAGTGTGTATTAAAAATGAGGTTTGATATTGTCCTATGTACATGTACATCGGTTCCCTTACTGCTATAATTGTGAGTAGCTTTAATCAGAGTTGGCTCTGGATGAATAAAGACTACAATTGTAGGATTCTATTGTTTATAGTCAATGCTAAGCTTACGATTGAATTACTTTTGTTTTTGGAAAAGGAAAGAGCACTCCTTGCGCATATAAAGTGTGCAAAAGGATCTCAAATCACTATTGTTTCCCAATGAAGTGCTGTCTTTCACGCGCGAGATCAGAACAACCTAATGAAGGACACAACAAAGCGACTCTCCCTATCTTGTCCCCTATCTCGCATGCTCTATATACTTTTATGTTGTTTTTTTTTTTTTTTTTTTTTTTTTGATCAAACAATGTAAGTCAGTCCTAACACATTTAACAACTTTCCTCAGCACAATAGAGAATTATTTGGAAATTAGTTACATTTCATTTCAAATAAACGATTTTGCTGGTAGAGTAAAAAAAAACTGAAACCAAAGAAAAATAGAAGTCAAATTTCGGTCCCATAGCACTTTGAAGTTTTGAAATTTTTCTGTATAGGAAAACATAAGTTACACTCAGTTAACAAAGGTAGGAAGGCAATGAATTTCAAAGACCCCAAAATAGTTGCATATGGGAGAGTCTTACCTGAAATGATCCTGGTTTTTGCTTTTTATACCGTCTTTGATCAGTGACAGAAATATAAGTTTAATTTTCAGCGTTACCACTTTGTCATACGCCATCCCCACCGCCCCGCCCCCCCCCAAAAAAAAACAACCCCCCATTAAAATATAAACATTGTTTATATTTACAATTTTATATACAATTTATTCATAACTGAAGAAGAAGGTGGCAACAATTTTAAAGCCCACTACATAAGATATCTGATGGAATTTGTTCAGTGCAATATATCACCCAGCCACCCAGCTTGGAATTTATTTTACAAATTCCTTATGCATGAGCTACGGGATGGATGCCTCTTCTTCTCATTGCTCGTTTTAGATTTATGTTACTTAAAAGATGGAAACCCTAAAATTCTTAGGACAAATTCAGACATTTGTTTCTTTCTAGAATCTCATGCAATTCAGTCTACAATTTTGATTTGATTTTTGTATGTTCATAAAAAAATGTAAGTGGTCAACACATTTGAATATTAGTTGGAGCAATCACATTCAGAAAAATAATGACAATTTTGAATATATTTCGAGGCCAGATTCTAATAAGTCCAAAAAAAATAGAAGTCTTCAGATGTAACTAAACATAATGTCCTCCGTGTTTAGTTGTGTGTCATTCCTCTATCTGATTTTAAAATGTTTTCTTCGGTTCATAAACAATTAATATAAAAATCAGCTTCATAATATCATAAAATAAGAAACTAAAACAGATTCATATTGTCGAGGGAAGGCTGTTTCTTTACTACTATACGTTATGCTAGACATCACAATATTTCTTCGGTATAATCTCTTTTCCTGTTATTTCCCAGCTGACACCAACTTTTGCTGTCTTTCAAAAGTGATTCATCATTGTGGAAAGGTTGATGACTGTTTATGATTATATCATGCAAAATAAGTGTTAATTATGATTTTCTGCCTTTAAATATCTCTTCTTTGTGAAATATTCGAACATTTTAAAATGTTTAATGTAGAGGACGATAGTATTCTTGGGGTTGATATGGGGGCCTGTCGGAACAACTCTAGAAAATGGGCCAATGTACTATTGGGCCCCATGGAGATTTATCATTATGGATGTCACTATGGAAATGTTATGGGGACCTATGGAAATTTATCATTACAAATTGATCATTATGTGGCCTAGTGTGAATTTAAGATTATGCTTAGGGCACTGTGGAGGTTATAAGAATTTAACTTGACGTTTGGGGTGGTATGGTCCACTGTGGGAATTTTAACAGGTTGGAGAGACAGACAATTACACTTAAGGGCAGACAAACGTATTCTTTCTAGAACTGGGAAAAACAAAGAAAATGTTGAGGTATAATTCAATGTTTAGAATGTATTTTTAGAATTTGGGACGTACCGTAGAAATTCCGATACTATTTGTATAGATCCATATGAAGATTAACTTTATTCCAGGAAATCAACTGCAACATTGTATCAACATTGTCAAAAAAAGCAATGCACTCGGTCTCCTTTCGCTCTATTCATATCCATATTCATATCCGTCTTCTTCTTTTTATTCTTCTTCTTTGTATTATTATTATTAGTAGTAGTAGTATTACGAGAGAGAGAGAGAGAGAGAGAGAGAGAGAGAGAGAGAGAGAGAGAGACAGAGAGAGAGAGAGAGAGAGAATTTTAAAAATTATCACAAAAGTACATTATTCATTTTTCAAGATTTAAATAGTAGGCGAAGAGTCTCTACACTTGTAAATAAGATAATAACTGCACCGGTAGCTCCGTAGAAAAGGAAGGAACGGTAAATATCGCCATCCCAATCCCTGGTATAGCACTGTTGCTTAAACTTTAGATGAAAAAGAGAGGATTTTGTCATACAAATACACCTCACACAATGACACTTACAAACAAATTCATAAGGGAAGTTAAAAGAGGGAAATACAGTTTTTTTTTTCTTCATACAAAACATAATCACACAATGAAACATGCAAAGGTGGGTAAGAATATATTTTTAAACACACACTTACACATAAAAATAGGGATATGGTATGATACTTTTTAACAAAAACAAAATTACATATATTACGGGTGGGTATGATATTGTTGTTCATGCAAACACACAATCGCACAAACACATGAGAAATGGTAAAATATTTCATATAAACACAAATGTTACGTATGCAAAAAGGAGATACGCATCATATTATTTTCATGCAAATACGCAATTACACAAATGAGGATAGGCCATGATATGTTTTCATCCAAAGACACAATTACACAAATGAGGATAGGGCATGATATGTTTTCATCCAAATACGCAATTACACAAATGAGGATAGGCCATGATATGTTTTCATCCAAATACGCAATTACACAAATGAGGATAGGCCATGATATGTTTTCATCCAAAGACACAATTACACAAATGAGGATAGGCCATGATATGTTTTCATCCAAATACGCAATTACACAAATGAGGATAGGCCATGATATGTTTTCATCCAAAGACACAATTACACAAATGAGGATAGGCCATGATATGTTTTCATCCAAAGACACAATTACATATAAAAAGGATGCTCTTTTATTTTATACAAACTCAATTACGCACTTAAATGGGATGTTGTGTGATATTTTATTTCATCTAAACTCATAGTTGCAAATACAAGTGGGGGTGTAGTATACAATTCTTTCATACCAATCATTCGTTTTCATACAAACACGCACTTATACATACAAATAGTGGTTGGGTATAATATTTCTTTCACATAAACACCATTTACACATAAACACCGTTTACACATAAACACCATTAACACATAAACACCATTTACACCTAGAAGGGCTAGAGTATGATATTTGCTAAATAGAAACACACAATCACACGTTGGTGTAGTATAATATTTTTCATACTAATTGGTTTTTCTTTAATATAAAATCACAAGTATGCGTATAAAAACGGGTAGAGTATGCTAATTGGTTCATCCAATCACAAAATCACAAATTCAAATGGTGATAGGTTATACTATTATTTCACTCAAACGCACAATAATACATATAAAAGGGAATAGTGTGATACTTTTATCATACAAAGACACAATACCACATCTAACAAAGAAATGGGGTATGATATTTTTCTCATACAAAGACATTATCGCGCAAACAGATGTGGATGTAGTATGCCTTTGTCATGCCAATCATTAACAATCATACAGACACAGAATTACAGATACAAATGGGGGTTGGATATGTTATATTTTTCAGACGACGACACATGTCCACATATAAGAAGGAATAGGGTATGATATTCATTTTATACCAGCACAGAATTACATATACATATAAAAACACATTAAATACTCTAATTTAAGCATGGCATGACATGTCTTTTACGTAAACACACAATTATACATAATAAAGGGGGTTGGATATGACTTTGTTTCCAAACAAGAAGTACTTACACATTAAACATGGATATATGCTATGATATTTTTTTCATATAAACACAAAATCACAAATGCAAATTGGGATGTAGATCCTTTCCATTCCAGTTATTCTTTTCTTATAAAACCAGAATTACACATACAAAAGGGGGTAGGGTTATGATATTTCTTTTCATGGAAAGACACAATTACACATACAAATAGGAGTGACGTATAACATTTATTTCATATCAAGACAGAATTACATAAACAAATGGGGATAGGATGTTATATGTTTTCTTACAAACACACAATTACACTTACAAAATGGGGAACGGTATGCTATTTATTTTGCAGAAAAACACAATCATACATACAAATGGGGGAAGTAAATGCAATTATAGATACTAAAGGGCAGCGGGGTAGGTAGGTTATGATTTCATACAAACACACATTCACATATACAAATGGGGGTGCAAAATAATTTGTTTTTACAAACACAAAATTACACAGACAAAATGGAATAGGATAGGATATTTGTTTCACGCCAATCACAATCACATATACCAATGGGGGTGGGGAATGATATTTTGTTCATAACGACACACAATTACACAATTAAAAGGGAATATTGTATGATATTTATTTGAGACATACACACGCTTAGATATCAACAACAACAAAAAATTACACTTTAAGAACGGGGGTATATTATGATAATTTTTTCATGCATACATACAATCAAACAAGTACACAATCACATATACTTGGGGTTAGAGTATATTATGTTATACAGGCAAACAATTACACACAATAATGGGCGTAGAGTAAGATACTTTTTCATACAAACACAAAATCGCACTTACGTATGTCGGTAGGGTATGTTATTTGTTTCATACAAACACGCGACTACATATAAAAAAGTTGAGGCAGGGTATGATATTACATATCATTAAAACATAGAATCACATATACAAGTGGATTACAGCATGTTCTTTTTTCATACATTCACAGAATTTCAAAGAAAAAGGGTGTAATAACGGATTTTTGTTATACAATAGCGCAATCACACAGGGGGTAGAGTATGCTTTTTTTCTTCATACAAACACAATTACACTTATAAAACGGGTAAGGTATGAAATTTTCTTCAGACAAAAACATAATCAAACATTGAAATGGGGATAGGGTTTGCTATGTTTTTATAACAACACAAAATTACACCTGCATATAAACACACAATTCCACTTTCAAAGGGAAGATAGAATGGGATATTTTGCTTTATACATACATGGATACAATCTCACAATTACACAATCTTAGATACATATGGTAGCAGGGTATATTTTTCATAAAACACACAGTTACACATAGAAAACTGAGAAAGGTATGATATTTTGTTCATGTAAATACATAGTTACGTATACAAATGGGAGCAGAGTGTGATAGTTTTGCATACCAACATACAATTGCACATACAAAAGAGGGGTAGAGTGTGTGATATTTTTCTCACATAAATACATAATCACATACACAAATGTGGGTTTAGTACAGTATTTTTCTCTTACGAATTATATAATATAAAAATGAGTTACATATAATATTGTTTAACACAAACACACATTCAAATGGGTGTATAGTGTATTATTCGTTTCATATAAACACACAATTAAACATTGAAAACGTCAGTAGGTATCCTTTTTGTTCACACGATGACACCATACACATACAAATGGATGCATAGTTGCATTTTTCCATACCAATCATTTTCTCATACAAATACACAATTACACATACAAATTGTTGCTGATTATGCTATTATTGTCATACAAATACGCGATTAAACATAACATTGGGGACATGGTGAGATATTTCTTCATACAAACACAGAATTGCACATACAATTGTGGGTAGCATATAATATATACAGAATGACACAATTACACACACAAAAGGGAGTAGAATATAATGTATACAGAATGACACAATTACACAAACAAAAGGGGGAATGGTATTGCATTTGTTTCATAAAACATACAATCTAATATACAAATGTATGTGGGGCATGATATTCTTTCATACAAAACACAATTACACACAAAAATTTAGGTACAGTATGCTATTTTTTGACACAAACACAGAATTTTAAATTCTAAACGGTTGGTATGGTATACTATTTTGCTTCATACAAACACAGAATTTTAAATTCTAAACGGTTGATATGGTCTACTATTTTGCTTCATACAAACACAGAATTTTAAATTCTAAACGGTTGATATGGTATACTATTTTGCTTCATACAAACACAACGCACATACAAATGGGATGCAGCATACTATTCTGTTTCATAGAAACACAGACTTAAGCAGACAGGACGGTGTTGGACCTAATTATTTTGTATACAAAGACACAAACACTGATACTAATGTGGTAATGTACGATATTTATTTATGTAAAGAGGCAATAACTCAATTAAAATGTGGTATGGTATAATGTATTTTTGATACAAACACACAGTTGCACACACAATAGGAAATAGTGTATAATATTTGTTTCATACAAGCACTCAATCACATAGCTATACATAAAAACAATTACACATTCAAAAGGAGTAAGTTATGCTATTATTTCATACATACATACATACATACAAACATACATACATACATACATACATACATACATACATACATACATACATACAACCACGCAATTACGCAAACTCATATACAAATGGAGGCAGGATACTTTTTCTTCTTCATACAAGCGGACAATTATTCATACACAAGGGGATAGAGTATGAGAATTTGTTCATACAAACATGCATACAAACGGGGTGATATATAATATTTTTCACATCAATTATTATTTTTGATACAAATACACAATTATAATATGATACTTTTATTTTCAAACAAACACACAATCACACGTTGAAATTGGGGCGTGGTATGATTACCACCTCGTGCAAATACATAATTACACAAAAGGGCACAGGGTGTGATATTTCTTTCAAACAAAAGTACTATCGCATATATAAACCAAGATAGCGTTTTATATTTTTTTCACACCAACACACAATTACGCATACATAAAGCACACACTTACACTTACAAATGGGGCTAGTCATTTCATACAAAGATACGGTCACACAATTACACTTACAAATGAGGTTAGTTATTTCATACAAAGATACGGTCACACAATTACACTTACAAATGAGGTTAGTTATTTCATACAAAGATACGGTCACACAATTACACAATGTTACATACAAATGGGGAGAGGGTATATTATTATCAAACAAACATATAATCACACATACAAATCCGGGTAGCGTATAATATTTGTTGATTCAAACAAAATATTATACGCTAAGTAAGAAAGTAAGGAGTTATTATGCTTCACACAAACACACCAAAATTGGAAAAAATGGGATAGGTATAAGCTTGTTTTTCAAAACACAGAATTACAGAGAGAAAATGGTGTAGAAATCACACATTTTCATTAAACAAAACACCAACAATACCCCCCCCCCCCAAAAAAAAAAAAAAAAACAATCACACCCACACATTTGTATAAAATATGATAGCTTGTCATACAAACACACAATTACATACACAAAAGTTGATAGGGTGTGATATTTTGTTACATACACAGAATTACACATACATGCAAAAACACAACACTGACATACGGATGGTAGGGTATCATACATACATACATATAATACATACATACATACATACATACATACATACATACATACATACATACATACATACATACATACATACATACATACATACATACATACATACATAGATACATACATACATACACACATACATACATAAAATCACACACAATTAAACAATGTCACATAGATACGAGGCAAGGTATATTTTTAACTCACAATCGCACATACAAAATGGGTTAGGCTATGATAATTTGTTCGTACAAAACACACAAACACACAAACACACATATCAATGAGGTAGAGGATGACATTGTTTAAATACAAAGACACAATTGCACACACACATGTCGGTAGGTTATGATTCCATTCATACTAACACACAATCACACCTACAAATATGGGTAGGGTACAATTTTATTTCATGCAAACGTACAAATATACATGCATAAGTGGGGCAGCTTACAATATTTCATTTCATACAACCACACAATCACACATACAAGTGGGGTGGGTGGGTGGAGCATAATACTTTTTGATACAATTACAGAATTACACAGACAAATGCACAAACACTTTTTCATCCAAATACAATTAAACTAATAAAAGGGAAGAGGTTATGATATTATTTCTTATACACAAGCAAAAACATAATTACGCAATCTCACAAACAAATAGGGGCAGGGTATATTTTTCATATGAACACGCAATTGTACATACAAAAGGAAGTGGTTCTAGATTACTAACAAGTTAATGTCACGGAACAAATGTACACCACTTCCAACTACCTTCTCTCCAGTCGACCTTCCGGACCAGTTTGCAAATTTCTTCCGTGACAAAGTACAAACCATTAGAGATAAGCTTGACAACACAATTTTAATCGACTCGTCGTCACCATACAGTTGCGATACAGAATTTCAGCGGCAACCGTTAGCAGCATTTGAACCTGTCTCTATGGATTTAGTACGTACACTCATGATGAAGAGTGCCTCAAAGTCATGTGAACTTCATCCGATTCCGACATCACTGCTGCTTGAGTGCTTAGATCTAATATAGCCTTCACTAACCGATGTTATTAATACTTCTCTCTCATCCGGGGAATTCCCATCATTTTTCAAAACTGCCATTGTAAAGCCTCTGCTGAAGAAACCAACAATTGACCGTAACGATTTAAAGAACTATCGCCCAGTTTCTAACCTCCCATTCATGTCACAAATCTTAGAAAAGTTTTTTTCTATCCCAACTTGTATCTCATCTGAATTCAAACAGTCTTTTTAGCAATGTACAGTCTGCATATCGCCCTCGCCATAGGTACCGAAGTACCCTTCTGAAAGTAGTTAACGACCTTCTCTCTGCTTTGGATAGTGGAAAGATTACAGTCCTCACCTTCCTTGACTTGTCTGCAGCATTTGACACAATAGACCATGATATATTACTTCACCGTCTCCATCACGTATTTGGCATTCACGATACAGCCTTACTATGGTTCAAGTCCTACTTGGTCATCAGAACGCAAATTGTGTCCACAAATAGAAAACACTCCAGCCCAGTTGATCTATGTTTTGGTGTTTAACAGGGTTCTGTTCTTGGACCTGTTCTCTTCATTCTATACACTCAGCCACCGCCAAGTGTCATAGATCGTCATCCAGTGTCTCACCAATTGTACGCTGATGACACCCAAATATACAAATCTAGCCACCCGACTGAAGGTGATGCTACCATCCAAGGTGTAGAAAGGTGCATTCCGATGTGAAATTATGGATGACATGTAACAATCTGCAGATGAATGATGATAAAACTGAAGCCATTCTGATTACAACACAAAGACTTTCTCATTCACATCCTTTACCTCAAACAATAAATATCAGCAACACCAACATTAAATTCACACAGTCAGTACGAAACCTAGGTGTTACTCTAGACAGTACTCTCTCATTGCACCAACATGTCATGAACATATGCAAGACTGCATATCTTGAGCTGAGACGCATCAGCTCCATTAGCAATTACCTTTCAGTTGATGCCACTGAAACATTTGTGTGTTCTTTAGTACTTTCAAGACTGGACTATTGTCACTCAATTCTATCTGGTTCGTCTCAGTATCTACTCCAGAAACTTCAAAAAGTTCAAAACACAGCTGTTCGGATCATTCATAGAGTACCACGAACAGAGCACACCTCCCCCTGCTCTGTACCCTACACTGGCTACCCATTCGATCCAGAATCAAACACAAAATGTGTTCTCTGTGCTACGTTTCATTGAGTTGCTCCAGTACAACATACCTATCTCACCTCACCCATGTGTACACACCAGCAAGATACTTACGCTCCTCTTCCGACACTCGTATTTTCATTATTCCCACTATCAAAATGAAGTCATACGGACAACGTTCTTTTGTATACCAGGGCCCAGCAACGTGGAACGAATTGCTCACTGAACTTAGACACAAGACACAGTGATCTCATTCAAGAGTGCTCTTAAAACTCATCTATTTCACTGCAAGAATAGACCTAAAGACTTAATAATGGTTCCTTACGTTAACTATTTTCAGCATGTTTTTGTTTTCAAATTTCATGGTGTTTGTTTTTTGTAATCATATAAATATATATGTTTTTAGGTGTTATCTAATGTTGTAAAGCGCTTAGAGCTTCTAAAGATTAGGCGCTATACAAAGTCCTCATTATTATTATTATTATTATTATTATTATTATTATTATTATTATTATTATTATATTTCTAATATAAACACACAATCACACGTACAAATGTGGGTAAAGTATGATATTTATTCATAGAAATACACACGTACACATTAAAAAATGTGGTAGTGTGTGATATGTTCTTTATAAGAACCCACTTACGAATGCAAATTGCGGAGTTGTACAATACTTTTACACACTGTTTATTTTCTTTTATGCAAGCACAGAATTAGACAGATAAAAAGGGTTAGTGTATGATATATTTTTCATGCAAATAAACAATCACACATTTAGTTTAGGGTAAGATATGGTACTTTTCCATGCAAACATACCACTACACATAGAAATAGGGTATGATATTTGTGTCAAAAAAACACACAATCATACATGCAAATGAGGGTAGCGTGTGCTAATTTTTACATACAAACACATAATCACGCATATACATAGGGGTAGAGTATGATATTTATTGAATGCAAGCACACTGTTAGACAACGAATAGTGGATATTGTATGATGTTTGTTTTATAGCGATACAGACTTACAGATACAAAACTGGGTATGACATCATATTTGTCTTAAAAACACAAAATTACACACAAATTTGCATAGGGTTTCATAATTGTTTCATAAAAACACACAATTAAAAATAAGTTATGGGGGATACGTTTTTCATACAAATACACATTCACACATTCAAATCGGCGTAGGGTACGATATGTTTCATGCAAAGAATTGCACATACAAACGGAAAGAGGTATACTATTTCTTTTTTTATATAAAGACACAATTATAGATACAAAAGCGGCTATGGCATGATATTTTATTTGTTATGCAAAACAGAATTACAATTGCAAAATGGGTATGACATGGTATTTAATTCCATACAAATACACAATCACACATATAATGATATTTTTCATACAAATACATAATTACACATATAAAGGGCGGTTGGTTATGATATTTGTTATATATAAACACACAATCACATATCCATACAAACACAAATACACTTACAAAAAGGGTAGGATATGATATTTCTTTTTATACATAAGTGAATCACACAAATGCGCCATCTCATGTAGAAAATGTGTCAGGGGAAATGCTCTGTTATACAAACAGACAATTACGCATACAAAGTAGTGTAGAGCACGATATTTTGTTCATGCAGACATACAAGCACACATACAAAATACGGGTGCTATATTATATTTGTTCGGGCCAGTTATTATTTCATTATACAAACACACAATTACACATTCAAACAGGCAGTTACACTTACAAAAGAGGGTTAGCTTATGTTATTTTGCACACATACATATATACATACATACATACATACATACATACATATATATATATATATATATATATATATATATATATATATATATATATATATATATACATACAATCGCACAATTATACAATCTCACATACAAATGTGTGTCCGGAATATTTGTATCAAACAAACAATGGGGTAGCATATCATATTGTTCATTCAGACTCACAATGAAACATACAAATGTAAGTATGAAGTTATAAGCATACACACAATTAGACAGAAAAGAGGGATAGGGTATGATGTTGTTTTTTTAAAAAAAAAGAATTACATATACAAAACGGGGTAGGATATAAAACCTTTCACAAAAAAAAAACAAAAAAAACAAAACAATCACATAGAAATTTGAGCAGGGTATCAAATTTTATCATAAAAACACACAAATGCACATACCAATGGTGATAGAGTGTGATATGTTCTTCATGCAAAGATATAATTACACATACTAGCAAACACACAAATACAAATTCAAAAGAGGGGTGGTGTGTGATATTTATTTAATACATGCATACTATCATACAATTACCAATCTTACATACATATCGGGGTTGGGTATATTTTTCAAACAAACACACAATTACAACTACAAATGGGTTAGGGTATGATAATTTGTTCATACGAACACAGTCACACATGTCAATATAGGCAGGGATTTGTATTTTTCATATGAACACACAATCACACAAAGAAGTACACATATAGAAAACATTTTTCATAAAAACACACATTTACACATTCAAATGGGGGCAGCGTGTGATACTTTTTCATGCAAAAGCACAAATGCACATACAAAACTGGATAAGATATGACATTTTATTTCATACAAAGAAGAAATTACATAAAGAAAAGGGCCGATTTTATGATACCTTTTTCATACACATACACAATCACGCGTACAAATGTGGGTGAAGCATAACATATATTTGATGCCAGCAGCACACACACAAACAACAGGGAGTAGGGTATGATAATTTGTTCATGCAAACACACTATGACACATACAGATGGAGGTGTTTGTGTAACACTGTTTCACACCAATTTTATAAAAAAAATTTCATGTATACATAGAATCACAAAGTCAAATTGCGTTAAGAGTAATACTTTTTCAAGCAAACGCACAATTGAATATAAAAATGGATAGGATATGATAATATTTTCAAACAAACAATCCCACATATATATGACGGTAGAATATGATATTGTTTTCAAACAAACACATCATTAGACAATAAAAATGAACAGGGTACATTTGTTTTTGTTTTGATAATAAAGACACAGCATTACAGATACAAAACGGGTTAATATTATTATTTCTTATGATAACAGCACATAATAAAGGTATAGTATATTATTTTTAGAATCAATTTTTAATACAAAGAAACAATTATACATACAAAATGGGTTCAGATTTGATTTATTAATACACAAACACACTTATTCAATTGAGTTTGGGTATGCTGTTTTTCATACGAAGACAATATTACACATTCAAATGGGGATAGGTGTAATATTCTTTTCATTTCAACAAAGCATTACACCTACATACAAGCGGACAATTACAGATACGAAAGAAAGGTTGGGACTGTTATTTTTTCATACCTACATACAATCACAGCATTACACAATCGCACATACAGATAAGGGTAGCGTATATTATTTTCACATGAGCACACAATTACACATACAACAGAGGGTCGGATATGATATTTCTTCATACAAACACACGATCACACATACAAATGTGGGAAAGGCATGCTATTTTCACATACAAATTGGTGTAGAGCTTGATTTTTTCTTCATACAAACACACAGACGTACATATGAATGGTGTGTAATAAACTATATTTTCATACTAATCATTTTCTTTTACAAAAACAAAATTGCACAAATAAACGGGGATTGGGGATGATATTTGTTTCATAGAAAGACACATTACAAATACAAATGGAAATAGAGTGCAACATCTTTTTCATGTAAACACAGAATTACACATATGTACAAACATACAATCATACCTTCTAATTGGTTTAATGTATGATTTGTTTCATGCAAACACACAATTGCATATACAAATGGGGGACAGACTATATTTTCTTCACAAATGCACACAATTTCACATACAGAATATTGATAGGATATGATACTTTTTTTTTGCAAACACACAATTGCGCATGCAAAAGGGGTACGATAGGATACTTTTCAAAAAAGAGTGCATTACACATCCAAAAAGATGGGAAGGAATAATATTTTTTTAAAAATATAGAAACACAATTACACTCCACACAAGATAGTTAAGTTATGATATGTCTCTAATAGAAGCATACACACATAGAATTACACAATCTCACATCCAGGTATATAAGAGTATATTTGTTCATAGAAACACACAATTATATATACCACAATGGGGTAGAGTATGGTATATTCTTTAAAAAAAATACCATCACATATATAAACGGGGGAAGGGTATTTTCGTACATTTTCGTTTGTGTTATACAAAAACACACAATAACACTCAGAAAATGGAGCAGGGTATTATGTTTTCTTCATGCCAACACAGAATCACACAAACAAAAGTGGGTAGGGTATGTCTTTTCATACAAACACACAACACAGAATCAGACAAACAAAAGTGGCTAGGGTATGTCTTTTCATACAAACACATAATCACGGATACAGTTGGGGTTATGGTATGGCATTGTTTCATACAAACACATAATTTACACACAGAAAAGTGCGGCGGCGGATATGTTATCTTGTTTCATGCAAACACACTATCACACACACACACATGTGAGTGCAATATAATATTTGTTTCATACAAACACTAATATTCATAGACAAAATGGGGTAGGATTGAATATTTTCTAAATGCTGACACACAAATGCATAAGCAAAAGAGGATATTGTTTGGTGTGTTTTGGTATAAAAAGACATATTTGCACATTCAAATGGTTCTTTAAAGCCAACACACAACTGCACTTACAAAAGGTGGGTGGAGTATGTTATTATTTTTCATTCATTCATAGAATCCCATAAGTACACATTCACGCATAAAAATGGCTGCAGGGTTTATTCTTTTTAACGCAAACACACAATAACAAATAAGAAAGGAGGTAGGGAATACTATTCTGTTCAAAGAAACACACAATCACATTTACAAATGGGGGTGGGGTAAAGTATAGTAATTTTTCAAAGTAATTATTTATTAGCATATAAACACACAAATTCACATATCAAAATAGGTAGCCGGCTGTAAGTTCTTCATAGAAACACACAAAAACACATCCAAATGGAGATTGGGTATGCAATTTTGTTCATGCAAACATTTACAATGGGGATATGGTGTGATATTCTTTTTCATAAAAACAGAATTATACATGCATAAAACACACGATTAGATATACAAAACTGGAGAGGAGGTAATGCATTTTCATATTTGTATACATACATATAATATATCACATAATTACATGATCCCTCTTACAAATGAAGTTAGTATATATATATCCTTTTATAAAACACAATTTTGTATATCAAACGGGGTACAGTTGATATTTTGTTATACAGACACAGAATGGATATATACAAATGTGGATAGGGAATGCTATTTTTTCATAATTCTATACCATCACACAACTACACTATCTTGCATACAAAACGGGGTAGGGTATAATCTTTTCTTCATACTTATACACCATCACATAACTGCACTATCTTGCATACAAAACGGGGTAGGGTATAATCCTTTATTCATACAAAGAAATAATTGCACATACAAAAGTGATAGGGTATGATATTTGTTTCATACGAACATACAATTACACATACCTGCAAAATCACAAATACACTTTAAAAAGGGGTAGCAGATGATTATTTTTTTATACATGCATACAATCACACAGTTACACAGTGTCACATACATTTGCAGATAGGATACATACTTTTCATTCAACACAGTCAAATATACAAGGGTGTAAAGCATGATATGTTGTTCATAAACATACACAGTGACAGACAGAAATGTGGAGGGTATGATTTTGTTTTTATAGAAACACATATACAAAAGAGGAATAGAGATCTTTCATTATTCAAACACACGTTCACACATAAAAAATTTGGATTTAATATAATACTTAATTTCATGGTAATTATTTTTTCATGCAACATACAATCATAGTTAAAGGCGCAACGTATAGTATTTTATTATATATTTGAAAAAATATCACTTTTCGAAGTACTTTCCTTTCCCATATAGGACATATATCTGCCCTTGTGCATGGTATTCAAATATGTATTTCTATATTTAGGCCTATTTCATTTTGTCTTCTACTTTCTCTCTCTCTCTCTCTCTCTCTCTCTCTCTCTCTCTCTCTCTCTCTCTCTCTCTCTCTCTCTCTCATCAGGATGAACAGATCTTAAAATGTGTCAAGACTGTATCCCCTCTTGTGTACATTTGTGTAATCAATAAGGAGGGACCATCAAAAATGACTAAAAATGAACTGCAAACAAAAACAAGTACGCTTCAAGTATTAACTATTTTTTGAAAATTAGTTTTCCACATGAATAATGCAAATTATTAGTGACTGTACTTACATAACTTGTTGCTATCCGATATTCTGTGTCACCCATACAGTATCGTAAATCTTTTATACTTTATGACAAACGGACACATTTTTAGTGAAAAAGCACTTTTGATTAAATATAGTAATACAATTGTTTATGTAGCAATTTTAACTCTCAACAACATCATAATCATGTTTGTAAACGATGGAGAAATCGGGCACTGATGAGCATTCATTGCAAACCGAAATTAAGTGACAGTCAAAATGTGGGCGCAGCATCTGTTACCGAACAAAACTGCAAGCTTGCCAAGGCCAAAATTCACGTTTGAATGCAGATATAAGCAAAATAAAGAACCAAAATCCATACAAGTAAACTAACAATCATTAAAATGTTTTGTTTAAAGATGTTACGCTCTGAAATATGGTTGATATGACCGCTCTGTGATGTTTCCACATAAATCCAACCCCAACAATATTCACTGTTAGAAAAATACAAATCTCTTCATTTTCGTTTCAAAACAGTCATTAGTAAAATACACAATTTGAAGCATTATAGGTAAAAGCTAAATTTGTAAAAGGTCGCTGTTCTAGACATGTAAAATCACACATACAAATGGGAGTAATTTATATTTTATTCATACATACACAGAATCACACAAACAAATAAGGGTAGCGTATGATATTTATTCAAACACGCTATAACACAAATAATTGGTGCTAGGGCATAATATGTTTTAAAAAAAAAATGAAAACAGAACGACACATACACAATGGAATAGCTCATCATATATTTTCATACAAATACTCAGACACACATACAAATTTACATATGGTTTGGTGTTCTTTTCATCAAAACACCGAATTATACATTCAAAAGTGGAAAAGATATGATATTCCTTTAAAGATAAAGACAAAGTCATCGATACAAAAGGGCATATTGTATGATATTTGTTTGGTAGAAACACACAATTAGACATATATACAAACACAGAATTACACTTACAAAAAGGGGTAAGTTGGGATTTTTCTTTCCGACATACATGCAAGCACATAATTACACCATCTCACATAAAAATAGGGTAGAGTATATTTTTCATGTAAAAACACAATTACACATTCTAAACTGTGTATGGTTTGGGATTTTGTTCATACAGCCACATCATCACAAATAGAAATTGCTGTAGTGTTTCATATTTATGTTATACAAAGTACAATTATATATAGAGATTTGGAGATGGTGTGATATTTTGTTCATACAAACACAGAATCACAGATACGAATTGGGGTAGGATATAAAGTTTTATTTTTCTTCACACGAAAAAACCCACAAACAAATGGGGGTAGTATCTACTTCAGGCAAACACACAATCAAAAGTGGATATTGTATATAACGCTTATTATTTATCAAAGACACAATTATTCACACAAATGGAAATAAGTTCTGATGTTTGCATGATACAAACACACTATTACATATGCATGCAAATACACATTCACACTTAAAAAAAGGTGAGAAGGGTATGATATTGTTTTTCTTCATACAAACAAGAATCACACATACACATAGAGGTAGGGTATGATTTCTTTTACACAAGCACATCCTTACACAAAAAAGGAATAAAGTATGATTTTTGTTTCATAAAAGCAAAATAACACATACCGAACAGGGTAGGATATCATATCTGTCATACTTCAATATATGTACTGTTACGACCCTATGGCCTGAAAATATGTAACAGAAAGAAAGTGAAACAAACAAGGTAAGTAAAGTCAACAATCAATTTAGTTCTAGTCAATTAAAGTGAAATCCAAAAGATTCTTACAATATTGTGAATTAAAATCCAAATAATCCATTAATCAAAAGTGTCATAATCACAAGTCCAAATATAGAATGTTCTGAATGAATTCCAATAGCCTTGAATGTCCGGATGTGCCAATCTTGAATGTCCTGATGTGCTAGTAGTCTTGAACGTCCTGATATGCCAGAATGATGTAATCCTGAATATCTTTGAATGAATTCGCAAAAATGACAAAGTAATGTATCAATCCAAAATGAGTATTGAACACTTTGGTAATTCCAATAAATATTGTAAATAATAATTACTCTCTCACAATTTGAACTGATTTTCACAACATAACCATAAACATCTGATCATTAAAATGATTCTTCATAGAGTGACCGAAAGAGCAAGAATGACATATTGCTTACCAAACTCCCTATATATTAACACAGGTCACCTCACAGAATGTTCTAGAAAATCATATGCCTGCATGACAAAAATCAGTATTCTGGTGGAAAAACCAGTCTAATTGTAAACAAAGCGCCCTGACCTCAAATTCTAAGTAAACAACTTGTTTACATCTTACAACCAAGGATAAAGTTAAATATGTAGGACAAAAGTTAAATATGTAAACATTATACATAATACCTCCCATCATAAAGAAAGAGAAAGATTTATGCAACAATAAAGATTTCTTTTAAACGTGCATATGATACTACAACAATCAAAATTACATAGGAAGATGTCTTATAATGTCACTCAGCTTAACTACACAAAATAAAGCAATATAGTCAATACACGTAAGAGTGCATCTGCGTTCAGATTGTCTTTTCCCCTGATGTGTCGAATGTCAATGTTATATTCATGCAGTATTAAACTCCATCTCAACAATCTCAGATTTTTATTTTTCATTTTGTTGATGAAAGTAAGGGGATTGTGACCAGTGTAAATAATAACCGGAGAAAGAGCAAAGAACATTTCAAAATGTTGTAGAGCCAATATCAAAGCCACATATTCCTTATCAATTGTATCGCTGTAGACAATGGCATCATCAATGTACGCATTATATTTATCCAGACAAGATTTTATCATGTTCATACGTCGCTGGAATGTTTCCGGATAATTTGTCATACCAAAAAGGCAACACTTTATATTGATAAAGCCCATCTAGAATAAAAACTACTGAAATTTCTTTTGCCCCTTCCGTGAGTGGAATTTGACAGAATTCTTTTAAAAGGACAAACTTGTTGACATATTTCGCATTTCCAATTTTATCAATACAATCATCCATTCTTGGCATTGGAAATGAATCCGTTTTGGTGACACTGTTGACTTTTCTATAGTCAATACACATGTGGAATGTATTATCTGGCGTAGGCACAAGGATACATGGCGTCTGGCTTAGGCACAAGAATGCATGGTGAACTCCAGTTACTTTTACTTGGTTCTATAACATCATTCTCCAGTAAATATTGAATTTCGTTCTTCAAATATTCCTGTTTGAGAGGATTCAACGTGAGAGGCTGTTTCGCAGGTGTAGAATCTACAATGTTTTTGAATTCCGAAGCTTGGTTAAACCAGAATCACTACAGTCAGATTGTATTCCATCGTTTACATTCTCACTGTGTAGGACAGGTACAACTAAATTAATCGAAAAATTAACTGGGCTATCTCTGTCAAAATACTCTTTTAACATATTTATGTGACAAAGTCGTTTCTGTTTCCGCCCACCCACTCCCACCCCCGAGTGTTATTGTTATAATTTAAGTCATTTATTTCTTGTCAACGGTATAAGGACCATAAAGTTTAGCCCGAAGAAGATTTTAAGGTATGCACAAGAGAGCCATAACTTTATCACCAGGTTTAAAACTCCATTCCGTGTATTTCCGTCATACCGTAATTTAATTTTGGACTGAGCAGAGTGAAGATTGGTTCTTGCTGCTTCACAGGCCTTTGGCAACTTATATTTGAAACCAGAGACATAGTCAAGTAGATTAATCTTTGAATCTTCATTTGAAAGAAGTTTCTTTTTCAATAATTTCAATGGTCCACCGACAGTATGTCCAAAAACCAGTTTAAGGGGACTGAAACCCAATGACTCTTGAACTGTTTCCCTAACAGCAAACAACAACAAATGAACATCCTCATCCTAATCTTTTCCTGTATCAAAGCAATAAGATTGAATCATATTCTTCAAAGTTTGATGATATCTTTTCAAAACCCCTTGACTTTCAGGGTGATAGGCAAAAGATTTAAACTGATGGATGCCTAATTCATACATAACTTGTTGGAAAATTCCAGACATAAAATTTGACCCTTGATCAGACTGGACAGATTTGGGAAGGCCAACAAGTGTAAAAAATCTTCACCAAAGCTTTTACAATGGTTATAGTTTTAATATTTCTCAAAGGAATTGCCTCTGGAAATCTTGTAGACGCACACATTATGGTCAACAAGTATTGGTTGCCTAACTTGGTCTTAGGTAAGGGACCGATACAGTCTACCATTATTCTACCAAATGGTTCGTCAAATGCAGGAATAAGTTGCAGATGAACCTTAGGTATCTTCTGATAGGGTTTCCCTACCGTTTGACAAGTGTGACAAGGGCGACAAGATCTGCATTATTTAGAATCATCACTTTTAAGTTTCGGCCATTAAAATAATTCAAGATCTTGTGATAAGTCTTACTGACTCCTAAATGAGCAGCCAAGGGTGTTTCATGGGATAGACTAAGAAGTTCCTGCTGATATGGATTCGGAACGACAATTTGATAGTTCACTGATCACTCGTCACAAGCGGTTACGTCAGGTGGTCTCCATTTTCTCATAAGGACCCCATTTTTCATAAAGTAACACTGTAGAACTGTGTGGCTTCAGTTTCACTAATAGCCCTCTGAAACAAACCGGAGATCTCAGGATCTTGTTCTTGTTCGACAACGAGTGATTGTCTTTTGTCACCCTAATTAGAATAGAGAGAATGAATTTTTAAAAGAGGATCAATGTAATCAATATCTTTTGATTGATCAATATCAGGAGAGAAAGTGATCTGATCAAATTACTGACCAATAAATGTGTCAGTTAAAGGAATAATTTCCAGATCAACATTATTCCCAAGAGCTCTTTTTACCATAGCTCTGGTAACTGCACAAGCATGATACAAATCAGGGATTTCAATCTCAATAAGATCAACTTTTTGATCCAAACAAGGCTTGTCAGTTACAAGTGGATTAACCACGACCTTATCTCCAGCTAGGATATTGCCTAGTAACAAATGGATACCTTATATAGGTAAAGAAGTCAATGTCCCAACAGTCATAGGTGCGGAAAGTAAGTCTGATGCCAAATTAAACAATGGAGAGCAACATTTACAACGCCGCACTCTACTCCCTGAATAGATACACTTTCATTAAAGAGGACTACTCAAATAAAGACAATGTACCTGATAACAGAAGAGGCTGAGAAGCTCATGTGTCCATTAATATTTTAATATGAATAGGTTTGGCAGAATCACCAATAACTGATATAGAACCTGCTGAGATGAATTATTCATAAGTCTCTATAATAGAATCAGAATGGAATTTATTTGACCCAACAATTGTATTGCTTTCAAGACAAGACGGTGACCTTGACCTCTTTGAAATAAGATCGTTTGCAATAACTCTGCCTTATTCTGTTGCCTTTTTCAACCAGAAGCAATCAGATATGACGTGCACTTTGTGTTTACAATAAGTGCACGTTGGAAGAGATAAGGCTTTTTGGTCAGTGTGTAGTCAGATGTTTGATTTCTAACAGTTGTGATGTTTTGAAATTTACCTGAAGCAACTCGTCCTATTTCATAGACTCTAACCCTACCTGGATAGGACTTGAAACAAAGTTGTCAATCTTAGATGACATTGTGAATGCTTACTGGTTTCACTAAAAATGTCTCAAATGGATAAAATAAAAATCTTTACCAGGGACAATGAAAATTCCAAAACAAAGACAATTCAAATTGTAATTTAAAGAAATTCACATTCCAGACGAGCCCCCAATTTCTATTACGACTCTATGTCCTAAAATATGTAACAGAAAGAAATTTAAACCAACAATAAGTAAGTAACATCAACATGCAATTTATTTATAGACAATTAAAGTGAAAATTCAAAAGACACTTACAATAATGTGAATTAAGATCCAAATAATGCAATAATCCTAAATGTATTAATCACAAGTCCAAAATTTCGAATGTTCTGAATGAATTCCAGAAGCTTTGAATGTCCGGATGTGACAGTAGTCTTAATAGTCCTGATGTGCCCGTAATATTGAATGTCCTGATATGTCTTAATCATGTAATTCAGAATATCTTTGAATGAATTCACAAAAATTCCATAGTAATGTGCCCGTAATATTGAATGTCCTGATATGTCTGAATCATGTAATTCAGAATATCTTTGAATGAATTCACAAAAATTCCATAGTAATGTATCAATCCAAAATGAGAATGAGCACTTTAAAAATTTCAATAAATATTTTAAATAAATAATTCCTCTCTCTGAATTTGCTCTGATTTTCACAACACAGCTGTAAACATATGATAATTAAAATGATTCTTCATAGACTGACCATTATAACAAAAATGTAATATTGCTTACCAAACTCCCTATATATTAACACAGGTCACCTCAGAGAATTTTCTAGAAAAGCATATGCCTACATGACAAAAATCAGTAATGCTAGTGGAAAAACCAATCTAATTGTAAACAAAATCAACCCTGACCTCAAATTCTAAGTAAACAGCTTTACATCCTACAACCAAGCCAAGGACAAAGTTAAATATGTAGGACAAAAGTTAAATATGTAAACATCATTCATAACAGTACCCTCCCCCCCCCCCTTCCGCAAACCGGCTAGGGTAATAATTTTCCATACGAAAACATAATTGCGCAAACAAGAACGGGGTAGACTGTAACATTTTGTTAATAAAAAACATACCATTATACATATAAATGGGGGATGGTTATATTTTATTTCGTACAAACACACAATTTCGTGTAGAAAAGGTTGCCAGAGTGTGATATTTTTATTCATAGAAACAAACAATCATAGATACAAATAGGGGTAAAGTAATCTATTTTTTCTTACTAATTAATTTTTTTCATACAAGCACACAATTTCATATATAAAGATGGTCAGCGTATCACATGTTTAATAAAAAGAGACAATTACAAATCCAAATGGGGATAGGGAGTAATATTTGTTGTCATACAAACATACAAAGGGCAGTATTATATGCCAGTTTGTTTATACATACATACAATCAAACAGTTACACTTATCACAAATAAAAATAACGCTTTTGTGTATCTTCTTATAGAAACACACAATTTCACATATAACACGGGGTGGGGTATAATATTGTCTTCATTGAACAAGCGGTCACACATGCAAATGTGTGTAGAGTAAGCTGTTTTCTCATACAAACACACAACAACACATGCAGTTCAGATTAAGATATGACATTGTTTCATTAAAATACACAACAACACATGCAGTTCAGATTAAGATATGATATGGTTTCATACAAACACACAGCAACACATGCAGTTCAGATTAAGATATAATATTGTTTCATACAAACAGAAATGACACATACATAAGGGCTAGGGTTTTCTTTTCTTTTCAGTTTCACGTGCAAATTGAAGGTATTATGATGGGAGTGCAGCATAATTTATTTTCCATGCAAACACATAATTACACAGACAACTGGTATAGGGTACGATACCGTTTTCTTTATACAATCACACAATTACACAAAAAAGATTGTACTGCATATTTTGTTTTTTTAAAAAAAACACAAAATTACACCTAGAAATATTGTTTTGTATGATAAAATTGCATACAAACACGAAATTAACACCACAAATGTCTTATAAAAGGTAATGGGCTATCATACTTGTTCGATGCAGATACAAACTTGAAATCCCAACACACATTTATTGTTACAACAGGTGGATAGGGTATTATAATATTTTTCATATATACAATCACACAATCACACAATCTCAAAAGGAAATTTCTGTACGATATACAAGTATTTTCTTCAGAGAAACACACAATTGCACATAAGAAATATGGATGTGATATTTTGTTCGCAGAAACATGCAATCACACATACATATGAGCCTAGTATCGAGTTTCCTCGTTATATTTCTCGTTATATTTTTTCTTCATACAAGCACGCAGATATATATATATATATATATATATATATATATATATATATATATATATATATATATATATGAGGGTATGATGCTTTATTGATACATATATACATTCATACAAAAAGGGTAAGGTTTATACCACTTTTATACCAAAACACAATTACATAATAAAAACTTTAATAGGGAATTTTGTTATGCCAACATACAATTGCACATACATGCAAACACTCAGTCACACTTACCTATGGTGGTAGCGTATGATTGTTGTTGATACCTACATAAAAATCAGAAAATGATATTTTGTTCATGGAAACACACAGTCGCACTTGTTTTCGTAGATACATTCAATCATACAATTAAGAAATATCACATAATAATGGGATTAGGATATATGTGTTTACACAAACAAAGAATTTCACATACAAAACGTGGTAGGGAATGACATTGTTTCATACAAAGAAACAATACACGTAAAGAAGACGGCTGGTGTGTGACATTTTCTTCAAAGAAACATATAATCATACATACAAATGGAGGTGTCGTATAATAATTATTTTGACACCAATTATTTGTTTCCATAGAAACACACAATTACACCCATAAAATGGGTAGCGTCTGATATTTTTTCATGCAAGGAAAGAATCACATATTCAAAATAGAGTAAAGTATGACGTTGTTCACACGAAGACAACAGTGCACATGCAAAATGTCATAGGTTATTATATACTTCCACACAAACAAAGAATCAGACATGCAAATGGGGTAAGGCATATTTGGTTATGCAAACACACTATTACACACACAAAAGATGGTAGGGCACGATATGTTTTCCACACAAACACACCATTACCCAAACAAAATGGGATAGGGTATGATGATTTTCCTCATAAAAACAGAATCAAACATATAAAACCGTGTAGGATATCACTTCGCTTTCATACAAGCACACAAACACACATCCAAAGCGTGGCAGGGTATGATAATTTCTTTGTACAAAACACATCATCACACATACAAATTGGGGTAGGGTATTATTTTTTATTCATATAAATACACAGTTACGTATACAGACGGATATTAGAATTTCATAGAAATACTATATGACATACAAATGGAGATTTGGTATATTATTTCTTCATATCACATTGTTTATTTTTCATACTAGCGCACAGTTACACGTATAAAATGGTGTAGACTAAAACATTCTCTTCATACAAATACACATCTATACATATAAATTAGGGTTGTTTCATACCAACACACATCTATACATATAAATATGGGTTGTTTCATTCTAACACACATCTTTACATATAAACATACAAACACACATCTATACATATAAACATACCAACACACATCAATATATATGCATTAGGGTTGTTTCATACAAATATACTACTACATATAGAAATGGAGACAGGGTGTGATATATTTTCATAACAGCAGAGAATTAGATTCATTTATAAACATACAGTTACACATTCAAATGGTGGATAGGATGTGATATTTTTATACATACTTACATTCACACGATTATACAATGACACATTAAAACGGAGGTAGGGGACATTTTTATACATATAATTTCCCATACAAAATGGTAGGGTATGATATGTTATTTCATATAAACGTGATGTGTTTTATAGAAACAGAGAATCCAAGAGCAGCTCACACAGAGCTACATAGACGAAAGAGGGTGGGGTATGCGATTCGTTTACATACAAAAACACAATCACACATACAAGTTGGGTAGGGTATGATATTTTCTTTGCAAACACACACCTGCACACACGCAAGGGCATATTGTATGATATTTATTACAAAAACATATAGTTGCTGATGAAAATGCAGGTAAGATATATGTCTTTACTATAAACACACATTCACACATAGAAGATGGAATAGGGTATGATATTTGGCTGATGCAAACATACAAATATATATCCATACAAGCACACAATTACATTTTCAAAAGGTGGGTAGAATATATTACTTTACAAACATGCATACAATCACACAATTACACAAGTTCACATACAAATTGCTGTATGGTATATTCTTTTTATGCATGCACACGATTGCACATAGAAAAATGACTAGCGTATGACATATTTTTCCATAAAAGCACACAATTACAGATACAAATGGGAACAGGATCTTATATTTACACAATTACATACACAAATAGGGGTGTGTGCATTTTCATTATGCAACCACAATTTCGCATGGCCTTTGTATGATAAAATCACACTAAAATCACCACCACTATACAAACACACTATTACGCAAGTACATGCACAAAATTGAGTAGGATTTTATATTTTGTTCATGTCAACACATAATTGCACATACAAACGTTGATAGGGTATACATTCCTTTCATATACAGACACGTACATACAAACACGCAATTACACTTGCAAAAGGGGATTGGTATGATTGTTTTTTTTATACATACATACAATCGCAAAATTAAACATTTTTTCTCATCAATTTGGGGGTGGGGTATATTTTCTCATACAAACAGATAATTATACATAAAAGTATTAGTAGGGTATGATATTTTGTTGATGGAAACACACAATCTCAAGTATAATGAATGCTTGGGTATGATAATTATTCACACGAACACACAATTACATATATGAAAGAGTGGTAGGGTATTCTATGTTTTCAAAGAAACGCTCAATCACACATATGTATATTTGTTTCATACTACTTTTGTTTCTATACAAACACAGAATTACACATACTATATATTGCTTCATACAAACATTTACAAAAAAAGATATGTGTGTAGCATAATAGCTTTTCATACAAACACACAATTACACATACAAAAGAGCGTAGGATACGATATATTTCCAAACAGTTACACTTACAGATACAAGTGGTAATTAGGCAATCTGTTTTGTTTTCATGCCAACACAATTGCATAAACAAAATGTCACAGGGATTGATTTTTAAAATGAAAGACACACTGTTATGCATACAACATTAGGTAGGATATGACATTTCAAGACAAAATCATGCAATCAAACGTACAAATTTGTTTATGGTATAATATTTTATTTTTCATCCGAACACACAATTACGCATACGATAGGCGACAGGGTATGATATTTGTTTTACAAAAACACAACCTTACACAAACATGCAAACACAAATTTACACTTAGAAAATGGATAGCTTATGCTATTTCCTTTAAAACTTCGTACAATGTCATAGTTACACAATCTTGCATAGGAGTTGGGGTTGGGTATATTATGTCTTACAAACACACAATTGCACCAACAATATAGGAAAGGGTATGATATTTTATTCATACAAACACACCATCATACACAGGAATCTGGGTAGGGTATATTAATTGTTCATGCAAAGACATATTTGTGGGGTTTTTTGTTTCTTGACTATGCACAATCATAAATAAAATAGGGGTAGCTGAAAATATTTCATGAAAACAAATTATATTTAAAGGGCGTACGGTATGATAAGTTTTTGGATACAAACACAATCATCCATACAAATGTGGGTAGAGTGCGACACATTTCCTGCAATTGTTGAATCACACATACAACAGATGGTAGATATTTTTCATACAAACACAAAATTACACATACAAAAGGAGGATTGGTTATAACATTTTCTTTATACAAACACACAACTACACATATATAAGGTGTGCCGCATACTATGTTTTTCATTAAAATGTAGAATAAAACAGACAACAGGGGTAGGATATGATATATTTCATCAAAAGCAATCGCATTTGTGAAAGGGAATATGTTATAGTATTATTTTCATACAAACACACAATCAAAATGGGATATTGTATAGTAAGTTTTTAAAGAACATAAAGACACAAAATGACGCATACAAATGGGAGTCAACTATCTTGTTTGTTTGATACAAACACACTATTACCTATGTATGCGGACACAAGATTACACTTACAAAGGGTATGACATTTTTGCCATATATATATATATATATATATATATATATATATATATATATATATATATATATATATACAGCAACACACAATTACACATTCATGGGGTGACGTATAATATTCTTCTTTCACATACATTGGTCATATTCATACAAACGGACAATTACATATATACAAAGGGGTAGCGTCTGATAGTTTGTTTTCTAAAACCAAGAATCACACATTTACATTGGGGTAAGGCATATTTTTTCATGCAAACACAGAATCGCCCATACATAAGGGGATATATTTTTTATTTGTCATGCAAGCACAGAATCACACATATGTATAGGGATAGCGTATATTACATTTTTTTTAACCTTGAAATACACATTCACGCAAAAATGGGGGTAGTGCTATTTTCTTCATACAAACACACTTACACAAACAAAAACAGATATAGCATGATTCTTTTTTCTTTCTCATAAAGACATAATTACACGTACAAAACTGTGTATGATATCCTGTTTGTTCATACAAACAGAGAATTACACATATAAAATTGGATAGGGTATGAAATGTTTTGATACAAACCCACAATCACACATACAAATGGGTGTAGGGTATGATATTTTTTTAATACAAACACAGAATCACACATTCAAATGGGGATAGCGTATGATATTTATTGAAACAACTTATTACACGAATATTATGGAACATGTTATGATGCTGCTTTTTTAATAAAATCTCAGAATTGCACTTACACAATGGAGTAGGCTAGAGTTTTTTCAGACATATATACAAGCAGACAATTACACCATCTCACATATAAGTGGAATAGGGTCTATGTTTTCGTGTAAAAGCACGATTACGCTTTCTGAACTGTGTAGGGTATAATATTTTGATCATAACATACTATTACACATAGAAATGGGGGTAGGGTTTGATAATTATTACATATAAAGACATAATTACACATAAAAGTCTCATGATGGTGTGATATTTTGTTCACACAAACTCAAAATTACACATATATAATTGTTTATTCATACAAACTCATAATTAGACATATATAATTGTTTATTCATACAAACTCATAATTAGACATATATAATTGTTTATTCATACAAACTCATAATTAGACATATATAATTGTTTATTCATACAAACTAATAATTAGACATATATAATTGTTTATTCATACAAACTCATAATTAGACATATATAATTGTTTATTCATACAAACTCATAATTAGACATATATAATTGTTTATTCATACAAACTCATAATTAGACAAAAAGAGGAGAGGGTACAGCATTTTTTCATAAAAACACAGAAGTACACAAACAAAAGGGGCGTTCAACATAATATTCGTTTTCATACTAATACATAATTACACAGACAAAAGGATGTAGGATGCGATATTTTTCATACAAAAACACATACATATAAATGGGAGCAAGATATGATGTTTGTTTTCATACGAACATGCAATTACATAGAGAAAAGGGGATATTGTATAGCATGATATTGTTAATTAAAACAAACAATTACAAATATAATAGGAGTAGGTATGACATTTTGTCCTACAAACACAATAACACATATAAAAAGGTACAGTGTATATTTGCTTCATACAAACACACTATTACATATCCATATAAAAAACCACACATACATTTACTAAAGGTGGGTAGAATATGATATTGTTTTTTCATACAAACTCACAATGCACATACAGAGAAGTTTTGGTTTGATATATTGTTCACTAAAACACACAATAACACATACAAATAGGGGTGTAGTGTGCTATTTTTTCATTCAAATTATTTGTTTACACAAACACATAAAAATAGGACATCCAAAATGCGGATAGGGAGTGATATGTTTCATACAAATACAGAATTACACATGCATACGAACACAGAATTATACTTACAAAAGGGGATATTGTATGTTTATTTTATCTTCATACATACAAACAAGCATTTACACAATCACACATACAAATGGAGCATGGATATATTGTTAATACAAACACACAATTTTACAAACAACACTGGATAGAGTACGATAGTTTGTCATACAAACCCACAGTTACACATTCAAATGTGTGTAGGGTATGCTATGTTTTCATTGAAACACACAATCACGTATGCAGTTGGGGTTAGGATATATCTTTCCATTCTTTTCATACCAAAACACAATTACGCATGCAAAAGGGGAGACGGTATGTTATTCTTTTTAAACAAGTACACAATTTTACATACTAACGGACGACAGGGTATGGTATTGTGTTTCATGCAAACATGCAATCACAGATACAACTGGGAGTAGGGTATGATATCGTTTTATACAAGCACATAGTAACACAAATAAAACAAGATATTTTATATTGTTATATCAAAATAAAGATTAAACCTAAAAATAGGGGTATGTATGGACCATGATTTCATACAAACACGAATTTGTTAAAAAAAAGTCATACAAGGGGAATATACTATGATATTTGTTTGATGCAGACACACAATATACATATCTATACACACATCATAACTTACAAAAGGTATGAATGGTAGGATATTATTTTTCATACATACCATCACACAATTACACAATATCACATGGTATATTTTCTTCAGAAAAACACAATTATACACAAGAAAGATGAGCAAACGGCGACACTGTCCACAGAAACACTCAATCACACACACAAATAGGGGTGTAGTATAATATTTTGCTTTCATGCAAGCACACACATGAAAAGGGGTAGCGTATGATATTTGCTTCATACACACAGGGACTGGATATGAAATTGTGTTAATACAAAGACACAATAGCAAGGTGAACTAATGTTGTTATTTTTTTCCCTTTATATAAGCTTATTTTTACACTATATTTTGTCACACCAGCATACAATTTCACATACAAAACGGGGTAGGGGATGAAATTTTCGTAATACAAGCAGAGAATAGTACATAAAATATATATGGGTTGGGTATGATACTGTATTCACGCATACATACAATCACACAATTACACATTCACACATAAATAACAGGGAATATATATGATATTATTTGTATAAATTACACATACAAATGTTGATAGGGTAAGATATATTTTGATGCACACACACTTTTGTACATATATGAAAGCACACAATTACACTTACAAAAGGTATGAGCGTGTGATTATTTTGTATGCATACATACAAATCAGAAAATAACGCAATTTCAAGGACATATGGTGGCAAGGTATATTTTTGTTTTAACAACAAACATAATCACATATACAAGGGGTGAATCCTATTCCATTTTATTCATGCAAATACACAATCACACATAGAAAAGGGGTATGTTATGATAATGTTTCATAAAGATACACAAGTGCACACACAGATGGGTGTAGGGTATGTAATTGTTTCTCCTATATACATACAATAACACAATTACACAGCCACACATATAAATGGGGGGGGGGGGGGTAGGGTAAATTCTTGGTCATACCAACCCACAACTTCGCATACATAGCAGGATATGGTATGATGCTTTTGTCATACAAGCAGAGATTCAATCATACATATGTGGGTGTGGTGCGATGGCTTTTTCATACATACAAACAATCACACAAATACAAAAACTCACATACAAAACAGGGTAGGGTAGCATATTTGCTTGATGCAAACACACAAATGCATATACATGCAAACACACGATTACAAAAAGTGGTAGCGTTTGATTTATTGTAAAAGGGTGTGTAGGATATGCTATTTTGTAAATACAAACACACAATACCACGTACAAAGGGGGGTATGTTACGATAATTGTTTTTCATAAAGACACACAATTACACACACAAATGGGGATGGGGTATGACATCTTTTCATACAAAGACACAATTGCACAAACAAAGGGAATAAAGTATAATATTTGCTTGATACAGGCACTCCATTACCTATCCATACAAACACAAATATATTTACAAAAGGTGAGTTGTGTATGTTATTTTTGTTTAGACGCATATAATTGAGCATTTACAAAATGTCTTATAAACACGGGATATGGTGGTATATTGTTTCACACAAACACAGAATTACACATATACAAACGGTAGGATATGACATTGTTTGATACAATGATATAGTACACATACAAAAGAAGGGTAGGGTGTTATAGTTCCTTTATAGAAACACACAATGACACATACACGATAAACACTTCTTTTAATTTCTTTACACAACTTTGTTGGGCTGATGGCAGCATGACATAGATATGTAGTTTACCCGTTTTTACCGTCTAAAATTTAGTCTTCTTTATTTCTTCTATTGTTTATGTTTTGTTTATTTATTTCCCTGTCAGTGAAACATGTAGGAGTCAAGAATTCTTCGTTGCTTTTCTGTTTGGTGTTTGTTTTGTGGATGTAAATTGTTTTTCCCCTGACGAAGAGCTTCAAATTACAGGCATATTTCACTATTTAGTTGTGTTGATAAAGTTATGGAAAGAATTATTTTTAAGCATCTCTACATCCACCTACACTCAAATGATCTTATATTCAAATATCAATCCGGTTTTCTTTCCAACATTTATACAGTATTTCAGCTCATAGATATGTACCATAGTATATATACTGCGCTTGATCACAAGGATGACATGTGTGTGGTCTTTTGAGATGTCTCTAAAGCATTTGATCAGGTTTGGCATAAACGTTTAATACATAAATTAAAGTGCAATGGCATTGATTACTCTCTAATTGATTGGTTCTTTGACTACCTATCGAACGGACTTTAAACAGTTTTTGTAAATACTGCCGAATCAAGTAGCCATTATGTTGCGGCTGGCGTACCACATGGCACTGTTTTAGGCCCGTTATTATTTATTGTGTATATTAACGATATAGGCGACGACATCCTGAGTGCAACGAGACTCTTTGCTGATGATAGCTCACTGGAGTATTCATCTAATGATACTTACGAAACCGGTCCTATGACAAAGGTACTTTGGTCTCCTGAAAATGAGCAAACTGAATTGGGCTCTGTTATCATCACCGTGTCAAATACATTACACAGTACTGTTAATCAAAACATTTCTCTCCACCAGTTCTGTAATAAGATAACTCCAATGTTAGGGCTGGTGGTACATACATTGTCAGTATATAGCATGATTGTTTTGGTCATTCACAACTTCAGTGTAATTGTATAAACATATGTATATATACATACACCATATATATATTTTCGTTATATTGTTCCACACTGATGCCGGAAGACAAAGAAGCATGAGTTTATCCAAGGTAAATATTTCTTATTCTATATCATTTTAATACTTAAAAATATATATTTTTACATTATTATTACTTTTCTGTTTTTTTTTTTTTTTACATTCTTTAATTGTATGTGTATAACAGTGCATAGTACTTGACACTTCCTAACCTCTTTATTCTGTATATATCATAGAAAAGTGTCCTAAATTTTAAATTAATCTGTCAGAGTAATTTAAAATTATTAACTATAATTTACATATAGCGTATTTTGCAACATTCCCCATTGCAGGCATAGTAAAGTCAAACTGAATCTGACACTCTTCTTAACCATAATAACATTTGGACATTAGTTGTTATCATTAACTATGTTTTTATCCCACATTGTCTTTAATTTATATATCTACATGTAACTTAGAACATGTATTTAAATTCATCCGATATCATGTAAGATGCAGATCGAAAACTTACAGAAGTACAATAAATTATATTTACTGACATTATCAAATACAAAGATCACGTAATGTTTGTAGCACTTGAAATTAATATTTTTTTTTCTCTTTTCTTTTTTTTTTGTTGTTGAAAAAACACCCAAACAAACTTCTAATGTGTTCAGAGAATAAACATGCCGATGCCCATATGGTAACATTAAAACAAAAATTAAAGATATAACGTTAAATTCTTGGGTCAGTTAAGGGCCATAATCCAGAATTTAAAAGGAAACAAAAGGTGAACATTTAACTTGACATAGACCTTGTAAGCCTATAATCATAATAACATTTTGTGCCAAATCAAACTTTGTGATGCAAAGATAATCTTTTAATTCAACAAGCCAGTTCTTAGTCACATTGTCACATTAAATTTTAAAATAAAACTGGATCTAGTTCTCCTTGATGTTAAACTCACACTAATTATAATTGCAGTTACCACGAAGTTCTTTGCAAATGAGCAAAAATTAAATTTATGCTGCATGGAAGAGATATGGACAACGCTATGTGGTCCCTCCGTTGGATATGGCAGTACAGTGGTGCAAATACATTAACGGTCTTCAAGTTTACCGGAAGAAAATATCAAAGATCTAATGTGCATTTCTATTGAGGCTAGACATTAAATGTATAGTATTTTCTATCAAAAGTTCTGATTAACTCTTGAATAGAATTAAGATATCTATTTTAAGCCATATTTACACTATTACACTTTTCTCAACATAAGATGCTTAAATATTAATAAAACCAGTTGGTGTGCATAGTATGTGATTGCATGACAGTGTTATTTACAAACTTAGTAGTAATAACATCAAAATGCTCTAAATGAATCCATGTTCCATGAAATGTACCATAGTGTAGGAAGAATAAGTATTCGTAAAATATTTCATAGGAAGTCAGTGAATTTCTTTTTTAACATCATTGGATTCTTTTCAGAAATTCCTCCTGAACTATTTCCGTAAAAATATCCTCGTTGAAAGACCTGCAGTTTTCTATCCTTGATGGAGTGTGTTACGCTCCATCTGAAGACTTTTTAAAACTACTTAAAGATAACCATACTAGGACCATTGACAAGGAATTACGTGTTGCAAATGTTCTGAGAGAAATACAGGGATGCAAACACTCCAACAAAGTAGTAGAGGGCAAAACATATCTTACATTATCAGCAATATTACATTATTGCTTTGTTCATGAATATGACAGAGTCATTTGCAAGAACATCGTAGAAACTGTGCAAAACTTTGTTTTTCAAACAGAAAGTAAAGATTGTGATAAAACAATTTTAAATTTATACAAGACTGTTTCTTATGGTCGTTTGACGGCTACGTACCTTAAAGAACATCTATTGTCAGAATTTAGAATCCAAGAAGATATTCTAACCCTCTATAGTGAATACAGAACTCAGTTTTACTCAACGGAGTGGAATAAAATTTGTCTCTTTGATTACCATGTTAGTCGCAGAGATGAAGATATTTCAATTACATATGAAGATGAAGTAAAACAAAAATGGAGGTGCTATGAGGAAATAAAATTAGTTCTTGGACTAAACAATGCAATTGTGACTGAGTCAAGCAGAGTAATTTCCGAATGCAAACAGAGAAAGTCGGCTGCAGAAAGACTGGATGGAGTGCACATTTTCACAGGCCAGGACCTGCAGAGGTAATAGAGGCTGCAGTGTTGACTAAAGCCGATCTCTACTACCCTGGCCATATTAAACTGGTACCTTGTGTTGAATGTTCCCCCTATTGTCAGCACCAAACCAGTATTCATGTCTTTGTGGAAGTTAGCAGGGATTTTGATCCTATTTCAGACGTTGCAGGCCTAATCAGGCATGTTTTGTTCAGTAACCATAATGCATTCTGTCCAAATATTGTATTCTTTCGTGCTGGTGGTCTTGATAAATATAATCATGGAACAAATTTCAGTAGATTTCATGTTCAAGATGACATCATGCTTGGTAAGCTTCAAGAACATATTATTGTCTTTGAAAGCAAAATTACTGGACATGTCTCAGCTGCACCAGATAAAGAAAGTGTATGCACTGCATGTCATAGCACGCTTTCATACAAATCGCTGCACTGGAAGACATATAGTTTGTTAGAAGAATGGCATTTGGACATACATTTACTAGTACAAATAATTCTGGAAGGCTTCATTAACCGTAAAAGCATCTGGAAGGCAAAGAATCCAGTGACATTACTGAAAACAAAGCTTTTCAAACTATACAAAGCGTATGACAGACTTTTAAATATCTTCAACAGAACACACGCAGGAATCATTCAAGACAGGTATACATTGGAACTTGCAATGCATTTTCACAGCATAAACACTGTGTTTGACATAACAGCTGAATCAGGAGCAACAAGAAGCTTAAGAGAGGCAGAGAGATTGTTGAAAGCAACAGCAGAACCTGATCTGTGCTATTACAAGTCCTATATTAAGCGGTACTCAATTTTCTGTGAAACAGAAAATGGAGTACAACAGAAGATAACCAGGATAAAAGATTGTCTCCTGATCTTGATGATAGACAACTTTGTAAGATTAAAACACAAAAGTGATCCCAATCCTGGTGAAAGCAGATCACTTCAGTTGTGCACATTGCCACTCACCTTAAAGGGTATACCACGGGATGCTGCCATTGTAATAACTTGGCATGCCGCTGAATGCAGACACAAAAATGCCATCGTATGCAGCTGCATGAAAGAAATTGAGCTGACAAAATATGAAGGACGAATGTGCATTCTAGAAGAATTCCCAGATGAGTCAGGCGTTATAAAGAGGCATGAGCAGTTGCGAAGATGGTCATTTAAACCTTGGTGGTCCAAGATTTCAGAAGGTAATAATATCACTCATTATTAGCTTAAGTTTTAATAATATTGTTATTGTATCAATCATGTTATCTTCAATTTATACAAAGTGACAACTATAAAAGTGAACATGAAAATAAAAACTACAGCTGCATAAGTCTACCTGCAATTTAGAGGAAGGATTGATCTCAATCATAAAAAAATATTTTAAAAAAAAATAGTAAAAACTCTATCTCATTTCATTTAGCCGAGTTGCCAGACAAAGAGAAAAAGTACATAAGTTGATTTATTTATCATTACCTCAGAAATTGATTGGAAGATGCCAGAAATGATATGCATTATTTGCTCTTCCTTAATACTTTCAGAAATATAGTGGACTGTACCGATCAACATAATTTCCTGCTAGGGATCACAAGGAGGAAGATGGCATAACTTCTGAAATGCTACCTGTTGGTACTTCAGAAGTAGATCAAACAGAACTAAGTGATGATAGCATGCCACTTCTTGAACTTGAAGAATCATTCCTGACAATGTCTCTAGATGAAACAGTTGACATTTCAACTGCATTGAAGTCTGAAGATGAACTAGACAGCAACGTCACTGTATCAGAGTTTTGGAATTTGAAGAAGAAGACTATGTGCATATATTTGCAATTGTTGCACAAATTCCTCCCAAAATAACTTTAAGATAATTTGTCAATCACGAAGCTTCTTTGCTTCATTATCTTTCTTAAAGGGCAGTGTGGATGTGTGGGAAGATACACCTAAGCGACAAACCTGACATTACTTCATCACACTGATAACTCACAGAAGAATGTTTTTAATATAAAGTATGAGAGAAGTGTGACTTTTAATCTAAGCAAAAGAGAAATCCTTGTATACAAATTCTTATTCCTATCCTACATTTATCACAGTTGGCATAATGGATGAAGAATTAGAGTTACACTACTGGGACTGAATATAACAAATAGAAGAGGAAACATTTCTGTAAAACACATATTTAATTTTGCATTGGAATGCTAGTAATATTTTCCTTTTTTAAAGAATGGAGAGGCGGGTGCTTACACTGAATCATATATTCCACATGATCATGATGGAGCAGACTTTGCTGATGCTGTGAATGAGGAGGAAATGGATTTGAACCAGTTATTGGAAGATGTATCGTTAGAATCACAAAACTATTTCGACGATAAGCTGCCACATATTGAGAAAAGTACATGTGACCAAGTCCAGATGGGTCCTGAAGAAGAGCCTGTGTCTAATTTAACTGATTGCGAGTATGTTGCTGGTGCTGATGATGAGGTGAATACAGTCAATGCATTTGTTGGTTATTTTGGATTTATGCAATTTAGGCCTCCTCCAACTTTATGCAGACATCCAAAACCAGCTACCGGTAGCGATGATGATATACACAAGATAAGGGAAGTACTTGATGATGTACTATTGAAAAGTGGTAACCTAAAACCAGAATATGCAATGGGGAGATAAGAATATTGTTTGGTCCAGATAAAAAGATTGGAAAAAAGTCTGATTGATCTTATGAAACTAAATTGCAAGTATAAACGTTTTCTTCCAGAATTTCCGCTTTTCCACCTCCGAAAATCAAAAATCACCAATCTTGTTGCTGCCTACAAAGAAGCAGGTATCCTGCTGCTGCTAAAGTTCATGGTAGATGACAGTGAAAAAATGGAATGGTCCAAATTGATGTCTGCAGAGAGCATAGACACAGCCACTAGAATGGTTTGGAGGATCAGCATGTCAATCCACTTAGCTCTGTTTGTTAGGTTTTTACATTATGTGCCTTGTGATCTAGGAAAGATTTTGAAAGATTGGGATGATAAATTCCAGTGTTTCATACAAAAGGGGTTTGAAATAAATGCCACATTTGCTCTCCATGTCGAGAAGATGAAACATTGTGATGAAGTTATTGCCATTGCTCTGGCTGAACATATGGGGGGTCCTGATGGTTACCATTTACTTTTGTCTGCCGTGAAGTCATCTTTTTCATTTGCTTTTCTCAATGGAGCAACTTCATATGCTGGATACTGCACCAATCTTTTGTACTACCATTACAGTGCAGGTGTATTCCACAGAAATATGAAATACACCCTTTTCTCTACTCCCTACAGACACAGCACTGTGAATTTCGCATTGGATACGCAACGTGAAATGGAACATAAAGATGTACTGAAAAGCTTCAGATTAGGATCAACTATGGATGCTGTCTTAGCAAGGATGGCCCTGATCGTTGAATTAGAGGAAGGTCATGATTCACTCACAAACGGTGCAAAGTTGGGGGAGTTAACGCAAGACAGAGAGCAGCATTATCTATATTTTACCATGAAAACAACAGATCTGAAACATATTCTCCCTACTATGTCTCTTATACTGCGAAGAAATGGCCTGTCGCTGGAAGCTAGCATCATACCATACAATATTTACATCAAAGAATGCTTGATGTTGTCACCAGTGGTGTTGGATGCAACAACAAAGAATGTTGGTATCTATCTAATCGAGAAATACATCAGACAAGGGTCCCTACTAGGACATACACAGCATGATAAGCCATCATTAGAAAATGTTGACGGGCCTAAATCCTTAGTTGATAGGGTGAAGAAAATGAAAGGAAACACCATAAATCGAACTCGTTTTAAGGCCAAAGCAGTTATAAGAAGTGATAGACAAATGAAAGAAGAGAAGCGTATCAAAAAGTTGACATCTATGACGAAACATATAGACTGCCTTAGTTCAGAGATCAATGCGTGTCAGGCCATTTTGAAATCAGATTGTTCAAAGTCCAAAGTAATGAAACCAACTGGAATACAGAGAGCTATTATATCCTTGCTGGTCAATCAGCTGAAAGCATCAGAAAGTGCTGTTGGTAACACAAATATGGACCTTCTGCAGGTAGGCGATGATGAATTATCACTATTAGCTGATGCTGGTCTTGTTCTTTTAAAAGAGAAAGCCATACCAGCTGGCATATCGACCAACATCAAAGTAGCTACTTTAGAGTTTGCAGGGGTTAAGGTCAAAGCCAAATTAGTGAGTTGCAAACAGTATTTAAACTTTGTTCAGAACAGTATTTTGAAAGATCTTTTGGGACAAATTCCTGCACTGAAGCGAATAGTAGTATGCGAAGAAAAGTACCAATTCACTCCTGATGACTTTAAAGCTGCTACAAGAGAACAGAGAAAGAAAAAAGATGCAGCCTCTATTGGTCATCTCAAGGTCATTGGTGATATTATGACAGATGAACGATTCTGCCGCGAACATGTGATTGAAACCAATGAGGGAAAGCGCCTCATCAGCATCTACCTGGCGGCAAAAGTTGAAAGTCTTGACATCAAACAAAACCTAGTCTTGGACATTGACAGCGAATTATATATACAGGGATGTACTTGTGTAACTGAAGACAAATCTGCTTGTCTCTGCAGGAAATACGCAACACCTATAAGAGCTGTTTTCTCTTCGACTGGATTTGATCAGTTTTTTATCCTCCAAAACATACACCAACGTTAAGGTGAAGCTGAATTAGCACAAATTGACTGGATGTTGGATAGTGTCTCTGAGCTCCACGACGGTGATGCTGTTATAAGTATTGTCTCCTCCGGAGATATAGATTCTTTAGTCATTCATTTGTTCTCTGTTTTACAGAGCTGGCCAAGAGAATCTGATGGAAGATTTAAATATCAGGTGTGTTTGATGCTACAGAAAATGGTGAAGCTTTCAGATTTTTATAACATCACAAACATTTTGACATTGTTGGAACAGAAAATAGGCGACAAGAACATTGGCATCAAGATAGCTTTAGCTCTATGTTTAGGGCGCAATGACTACTTTCCCAGATTCCATGGCTTCTCGCACTGGAAGATATTGACATTATTTCTGCAGCATCCAAAGTTTCGAGATAGACTTTTCAGTATTAGTTATGGGAAAGTGGAGATGGACAATAATGTTTACATAGATTTTTTTAAAACAATGTACTGTCCAAAGGTTTATGATCCAACAAAGCTGACCTTTCAGGAGATACGGCATCTGACTATTCAATCCAAAAGAGGACAAGTAAATAAAACATTAAGACACCCTCAGAGCTGGATGCCACCAGAAACCGCCTTTTTGCGTGTTATGATTCTTTTGTATGTATTCACCAAATGTATTTTGTTATATCACCATTCATGCATTGAAATTTGATATTATGATTCATTGGACTGAATTGTAAAAGTGCTTGTTTTATTTTCTTAAGTTATACCCGTTCTCTTAATAATGAATTGTTTATTATACAAAAAAATTATAAGACATTATTGGTTATGTTTCGCGATTCAACATCTTCTGTTTCTATCTCTAAATATTCTCTGAGATAAGAAACTAAAATAATCTTGATGTTTGTTTTTTTGTTGTTTTTTTTTTTTTTTTTTTTGGCACCCCTCAGAGTTCAATTTTGTCAAGCCTGCCTTGGCAGAAGCTTGACTTATTGATCACTTTGGTGTCCGTGTGCGTGCCCCGTGTCCGTCCATTCATCCACACCATATATTACAGTTAATGCTAACGTTGTTTGGATTCAGCTCAATGCTCAAGTTGTTTACTTTCTAGTTAAATGAAACGTGGGTTCAACAAATAGGGGACCTCTTGTTTCTTATCTGTATGAGTTTTCACTATACATGGATGCAGACTAGATGAGCTCAGACTAATTAGTAATGTCTGTAAGATTCTCTATTGACCAAGGATTGTTAGGCAATTAAATCTATTAAATTTATTAATCACTGATAATACATTTCTGCAATAACTATTATCAGGACCACAATATACATTCGTCCCTTTAAACTCTCTCTCTCTCTCTCTCTTGTACTAGAATGCCTGCACGTAGAATTTCTATCCTCATGTGTGGATGTATCTTGTTACACGACTGGTGGAGAAAAATGTTTAGATTAGTGGTATAGTGTAATTTATTTGACAAGGTGATGATAACAGAGCCTGATTCAGTTGCTCAGTTTGAGCAGAAAAAGTACCTTTGTCGTAGGACTGAAACTGAATATATTCAGATTTACAAACGGTTGACGATTGGTCAAGGCAGTGGTTAGTTGACTTCAATCCAACCAAAACTGAGGCAATGTTATTCTCGCGTAAGCTAAAACCAATTTTTCCTAAACTAAAATTCAAAAACGAAATCCTGTCTTTTGTTGAGTTCCGTAAACATCTTGATGTAACTTTTAGTAATCTAGGCAACTGCACCAAACATATTGATAACATATTTATGTCGACCTCAAAAATGATAATGGCAATAAAATATATTGAAACTAAACTAAGAAGAAGAGCTTGTTTAGTTCGAAACGTTGGGAAACTGTCTTGTATTTGCGCCGTTATCAATTTTTGTGTCATTATACATATGTACAATACAACCATACAATTAAACATTCAATAGAGGGAAGGTTATGATTTTTTCATACATACATACAATCGCACAATTACGCAAGCAAACATAAAAATGGAAACAGGTTATATTTATTTATACACTCATACAAAACTGGTCAGCGTGTGATATTTTATTTCATATAAACACAGAATAATTAATGCAAATGAAATGGGGGTGCGAGATAATATTTTCTTCAAACAAGCACAGAATTAAACATAAACAATATGGGTATGATATCATATTATTCTCACACAAAAACAGTCACACACAATTGGGAGTAGGGTATGATATTTTTGTTTTTCATTCAAATCCACATATACACATATAAATGTGAATAGGTTATGATGTTTCTTTGATACAAACACACTAATATTTATCTATGCAAGGAAACAATTACACTTACAACAGGTGGAATGGGTATGATATTTTCTTGTATTTCGTATGTGCATACAATTACACAATTACACATGCAAAATGGGGCAGGGTATTTTTATGCATTCATCCAATCAGTTTCATAATCACGCGGATAAATGGAACTAGGGTATATTGTTTTCATGCTAACATCCAATTACACAAAGAAATGTGGGTAGGTATGATATTTGTCATGCAAACACACAATCAAACATACATCTAGAGGGAGGGTATGATATATTTCATGCAAATACATACACAGACTGGGATAGGAAATACATACACAGACTGGGATAGGAAATAATACTTGTTAATACAAACACACACTTACACATACAGATGCAGGTTGGGGATGTTATTGTTTTCATAGAAATACACCGATATGCACACTGCTACGACTCATTGGTCTAAAAAAAATGGAACAGAAAGAAAGTGAAACCAGCAAATCAATTAAAAATCAACAAGCAGTTTATTTCTAGACTATTAAAGTGAAAATTCAAAAGACATTTACAGTAACGTGAATTAAAACCCAAATAATCCAACAATCCTAAGTGTTCTAATCACAACTCATAAATATAGAATGTTCCGAATGAATGACTGCATCCTTGAATGTGTTAATGTGCCAATAGTCCTTACTGTCCTGATGTGCCAATAGTCTTTAATGTGATGATGTGCCAAAATGAAGTACTCCAGAATATATTTGAATAAGTTCACATAAATCCCCAAATCATAAATTCAAAGTCCAAAATCCAAAATCCAAAAGTTTATGAGCACTTTTATAATCCAATGAATATTTTAAATAATTACACTCTCTGAATTTGGAATGATTTGTTACAACTTTAATGGCTCTTTAAAAGATTGAAGGTAAGGTCGAAACTGAAAAACTGTCCGCTAAACATGGTATATATAAAGATAGGTCACATGACAGAATGTTCTAGAATATTATGGTGTGTGTGACTCTTAACACACAACTCTAAGGGAAATTCTAGTTTTTTCTGTAAAGCAAAATCAACCTTGGCCTCAAATTGAATCAACAACTTGTTTACCCAAACCGTCCTTGAACTCAAATACTAAGTAAACAACCTAACTAAAGGACAATAGCTAAATATGTCAATATTATACTTAACATTAAGGTTTAAGAAAATATTAAAGTCAAGAAATATTTATAATGTTCTAAAATATTTATAATGTTCTAAAATATTTATAATATTATATGAACATCATACACAAAAACACATACGGGATAGAGTGTAATATTGTTTTCCGACAAGCATAGAATTACACATATATACAAACACACAATCACACATTCAAATGGACGTTGGTTATGATATTTATTTCATGAAAAGACAATTATACATATAAAAGGGATACGATATGTGTTTTATATAAACACACAATCTCACATACAGATGAGGGTAGGTTGTGATATTTTGTTCATACAAAGACACAATTACACATACAAACGGGGTATTGTATGATATTCCTTTCATACAACATAACATCACATATACAAATCGGTGTGTATTGTCTCATTTTGTTTCTCCATACCAATCATTTTACTTCATATAAAAACACAAATACACCTACAAATGCAGGTTGGGTTTGATATTTATTTTGATATCACAAAACTACACATACCTATAGGCACATACAAGCACAGAATTGTACAGATGAACGGAGGCAGGGGATGATATTTCTTTACTGCAAACACACAGTCAAACACACAAATGGGGTATGATAACCTTATCACACACACACACACACACACACACACACACACACACACACAATTACGCTAAAAAGGTGATAGGTTATGATATTTTGTATAAAGACACAAATTGAAACCTACAAATACGGTTGAATATGATGTTTGTTAATGTAAACAACAATCACACATACAAATGGGTTTTGGGTATACTATTTATTTTCATACATAATCGCAATGACATATGCAAATGAACGGTACGGTGTAACATAGTTATCATAGATAATAATGGGTGTGTAACATAGTATCTTTTAAATGCAAACTCAGAAGCACAAATGCAAAAGGAGGTAGTATATGATATGTTATACTATTGTTTGGATACAAAAAGGGATATTATATTATTTCATACGAATAAACAATCAATTACAAATAGGGATTGTGTATATTATTCATACAATGACACCATTACAAATACAAAACGGGGTAGGGTGTGACATTTTTAATACAAAACGCACAATCACACATACAGATATGGCTAGGGTACGACATTTTTAAAGCCAAACACACAATTACATACGTCAAAAAGTGTAGCGTATGATATTTGTTTCATACAAAACAGTAATCAGACATTCAAATTGTTGACAGGTATGATATTTGTTTCATACAAAACAGTAATCAGACATTCAAATTGTAGACAGGTATGATATTTGTTTCATACAAAACAGTAATCAGACATTCAAATTATAGACAGGTATGATATTTCTTTTTCAAGCACGCAAATACACATACGAAAGGGGATAGGTTATGCTATTTCTTTATGCAAGCACGCAAATGCACATACGAAAGGTTACGCATACAAAAAGGGATAGGGTATGATATTTGTCATAGAAACTCTCGATTGCACATGTAACCATTGTGTAGTATAATATTGTTTTCACGCCAATTATTTTGTTTAACACGAACAAACAATTACTCATATAAATGAACGTAGAGTATACAATTTTTATATAAACACACAGTTATACATACAAAAATGGGTACAGTATGATATTTTTCCTCACACAAACACTCAGTCGCATACAAATGGATGTAGGGTATGATATTTTCTTCATATAAATACACATTCGCACATACAAATAAAATAGGTATGATATTGTTTTATGGAAACGCAAGTTCACACGCGTAAATCGGGTTGCATACTATTTGTTTTCATACAAATACACAAAAAGGCTAGAGTGTGGTATTTTATCATACATAGATACAATCACACGATTACGCAATCACACGTACAGATAGGTAGGATATATAGTTTTATTATACAAGCATACAGTTTCACACACATAACTGGTGGTAGGGAATGGTAACTTTCTTTATAGATGCATACAATCACATAATTACACAAGCCCACATTACAACTGAGGTAGAGTATATTTATTTCTTCATAAGAACACACATTTACACATGGAAAAGGGATAGGTGTTACGACCCTATGGCTCGAACAAACGTAACAAAAGAAAGTGAAACCAACAATGTTTGTAAAAATCAACAAACAATTTATTCTAAATAATTACGGTGATAATCAAAATACAATTGCAGTATCGTGTATTATAATCCAAATAATCCAACAATTATTAGTAACCTAATCACAAGTCCTGTATATATAGAAACTATAAAATGTTCTAAATTAATGAATGTTCCAAGTTAATGAATGTTCTAAATGAATCTTCGTAATGAACGAATGTTCCGAAAGAATGATGGTTCCGAATGAATGAGTCTGTAATGTTCCGATAGATGATGGTTCCGAGTGGATGAGTCTGTAATGTTCCGATGTATGAAACGATAATGTCAGATCATCTTTAAGAATATTCAGGGGCATCCGAGAAAGTCCTAAATATAACTCCAGGTAGCTCTGATGAATGGTCCAATAAATAATTCCTTTCGAATTATCTATACAGCATGGCATTACAGCGTTATTACAGGATTCCAGCTTGGCTATTATTTCAAACGATCTGATGATTCCAAAGCTGATCATATAAAACAGTTCTTTTAACTCAAGATCTAAAATTGAATGGAGATAATTCGTATTTCCAGGTCTTTTATACAACTTGCAAATGGCACATTTCACAACAGGAAACGTGTCATATTACGACCCAGAATGCAATACTAAATGCATCTATTTCATGGAATTTTACTGAAGGGTGATCAACAGCTCTGACCTTGAACAAAAGGTCGGTAAACATGTTGTTATTTGATGAATAGTACAACTAAATCCAACTTAAATATGACTCACTATTTGAACCAACTTTAAAGTAGAGTCATAGGCCAAAAGTTTAAGCATATTATAGATTCCATAGACATAATTCCGTAACATCGGGTATGATATTATTTTATACAAGCACACAAGTACACATACAAAAGGATGGTATGGTATTATACTGTTTTTGAGACGAATAATTTTTGTACACACAAAAGCACAGTTACACATACATAAGGTTGGAGTGTATGATATTTTTCATACAAAACAGATAATTACATATACAATTTGGGATATGACATTATAATTTTAATACCAAGTGTGATTGTGTAATTGTATGTTTATATGAAATAATATACACCCTACCTATCTGTATGTGTGATTGTGTAATTGTATGTTTATATGAAATAATATACACACTACCTATCTGTATGTGTGATTGTGTAATTGTGTGTTTATATGAAATAATATACACCCTACCTATCTGTATGTGTGATTGTGTAATTGTGTGTTTATATGAAATAATATACACCCTACCTATCTGAATGTGTGATTGTGTAATTGTGTGTTTATATGAAATAATATACACCCTACCTATCTGTATGTGTGTATGTGTAATTGTGTGTATGTATTCATGAAATTAATATCATACCCTAAAAGCTTATGTACGTGTAATTGTGTTTCCATGTGTATATAATAGTGTGTTTATGTTAAATAAACATCCCGTATCCCTGTTTGTATGTCTGATTGTGTGTTTGTTTGAAACAAATATCATATCTTAAGCCATTTGTATGTGTGATTGTGAAGTTGTATACAAATGATTGGTATAACAAACATTATACTGATTGTGTGTTTGTATGGAAAAAATCACACCCTCCGCCAATTTTGTATGTTTAATTGTTTATCTGTATTTTGCAAATATTATACTCAACCTCCCATTTGTACGTGTAATTGTGTGTTTGGTTGAAAATAATTACACACCTTACCTTCATTTGAATGCTTGATTCAGTGTTTGTATGAGAAAATATCGTACCCGACCAACAGTTGTATGTGTGATTATGTGTGTGTATGAAAAATCTATCATACTCTATGCTATTGGTAAGTGTAATTATGTGTTTGTATGAATTAAAATATACACTACACACATTTGTATGTGGTATTGTATAATTGTGTGATTGTGTGTATGTGTGATAAGAAATATCATACCCTTCCCCCTTTTGTATGTGTAATTGTGTGTTTGTATGTATGTGTACTGGTATGTTTTGATTAAAAAAATGTCGCTCCCTATCCGAATTTGTATTTGTATTTGTGCTTGTATAAAAACAGTATCATGCCCTACTCCCCCCCCTCCATTTGCATGCGTGATTGTGTGTTTATATGAAACAATTATCATATTCTACCCATATTTATATGTGTAATTTTTGTTTACGTGAAGAACAAGAAATAAAATATCCTACCCCATTTGTATGTTTGATTGTATGTTTGTATAAAAAATATATTATACTCTACCCATTATTCTATGTGTGCTTGTGGCATTTATGATAAGAATATCACACCAAACAACCTTTTGAAAGTGTAATTGTGTGCTTGTGGCTTTGTATGAAAAGAATATCATATCAAACCCCCTTTTGTATGTGTAATTGTGTGTTCATATGAAAAACTATCATATCCTACCTATTTTTGTAGGTGTAATTGTGTGTTGGTAGGAAACAAGTACCATACCTTACCCCCTTTTGTATGTGCATTTGTGTGTTCGCTTTAAAAATAGCATACCCTAGCCTCATTGCCCATTTGTAGGTGTAGTTGTGTGTTTGTACGAAAAATATCATACCCTACCACTTTTCGTATGTGCAATTGTTTGTTTGTATGAAACAATATCATACCATAAAATGGTTCTATTGTTGAACTTGTGTCCTTGATTGTTGAACTTGTGTCCTACCGTACCTCCTTCTGTATGTGTAATTGTGTGTCTGTATGAAACAAATATCTTATCCTATGTCACGAAATTGTGTACACGAAAAACTTTTGTATTGTATATGAACATACATATAGATTGGGCTTCTTTGGCGCGTACATCGTTACCCATGGTGCACACTTTTAGTCTTGGCAATTGCGAAATAGCGAATTGTATTCACGTACCGCAGCACGTGCAGAGTGCCGTTATTGGGGAGCCTGCTTACCCTTTGCTCTGCGGCTGTTGGTTTTGAACACGTCCTAGTACATATAGTACTATTTTTCTGTACATCGTTACAATGCATGGGAGCCTTGTAAAGGAGTGTCAACTTTGCGAAAGAAATCTTCAGATGTTGAGGTGTATGAAAGTATAAAATTTATTCTTTTTTGCTATCTTCTAAATGTGATAAAATTGTTTGATAATTAGAATGTTTCGGAATTATTCTAATTTTCTAGAAGTCAGACCTATGCCACATGACGCCATGCTATCGGATAGAATATAGTCTCTTTCAGGTTAGATATATTTGTAGCTGAATATACAAGTTGAATTCAATTATGTTGCATGCAGTAAACAATTAGAATCGTTCAAGCTTTTTATAATCCAGCGCGATTAATCTACCCTTATACATATTTATGTACGAACGTGATTATCATATTCATAATCTTATACAGTCGTTCTTATGGAAAAAAGAGTCTAAGGCATACGTAATGTGTATCACTGTGTTCGTACTTAAACACATTTTGAGGTGGAACTCATGTATTATCCGGTTCAGTTGTTGTACTTTAGCCGTTCCAGGGAGTTGTTGAACTCCGTGGGGTTGTTTAGCATGGATATCGTTGTTAATGGTAAATTCAGTGGCGTTTTCTTTTTTGGAGGGGAGTGGCGGATGATACTAATCGACTCAGTTTGAGGGTTCAAGAGTTCTGGACCAACGGGTCTGCGCAGTACCTAGGTTCCCGCGGGATCCATCAGCAGGCCGGGAAGAGTGAAATACTTGGAATCATTCCGCAGATTTTCATCGTGAGTGATGGATTGTGATTATTCGTGGTCGTCGTGCGGATGTCACGGAATAGCAGCATCAAATTTATTCATGAGCAGCATAGAGGTCTAAAATATCACGGTCTACCCTGCTGTATAGCGGTCTAGACCGAAAGCCTCCAAATAGTAACCGTTCAAATCGGTTCTATGTCACTGGATAAGCGTTCCGTTTCGTACCGTATAGTACTGTTTCATACCGTTCCTTGTTGTTCCCAATGGTCCGTTTATTCGTACTATTTTGTCTTCGTATCGTCTCCAGTCGTGTTCGAACCATACCGTACAGTTTGCGTACTGTAGCGTCTTCGTACCGTCTCCTATGTTACAAAGAACGTTATAATTACTGTAATTGTGAAATGTTTCTTTTAATTCAAAACCAAAAATGTTCCCAATGAAGGTCGATAGTTTCACCAATTAAATGTTTTCTCCTTCTCAAAATAATACGGTGTCTGTTTATTGAACATTCTTCATGCGAGACGTTTTAGGAGATACTTATCAGCAAGTGTTTTTGGTTCAGACGCTCCAAATCAATTCCAAGACTTTCCTCTAGCGATGCATGCAAGTATAAAATGTTGTATGTGTTGAACAGAGACGTGCTTCCCAGTCAAGAGACTAATAAATGACCGAAAAAAAGGGAGAATACCACATTTATTAGCTACCACAAGTATTACCTTTCCCGAAAGCTTGAAGTCTGCGATATATTCAATTCATGACTTGGTACAAAAAGAAGAAGAAAAAAAAAGAAAGAACAAAACATAAGAAATTCAGTGGCAAGCTGTAGGAGAAACAGGACAGGACATCAAGTTAGGAGTTAAGGCAACACTATTCTTGAAGTTGTTGAGCATTTGCGCTCATTTGTGCAAATTTGCTTCATTAAGACTAGTTATCGCTGTCAAGAGAAGGATGAAAAAGTGACCTATCTACTTTTTCATTGGAACCTCAGTAGCTCAGTTGGTAGAGCGTCGGACTCCCAATCCAAGAGTCACGGGTTTGATACCCGTCCAGACCAGATAGTGTTGACCGCCTCGGACTATCCTTGGACAAGGTACGTAGCTCCAATTTTTTCGGTAGGAATGCCATTCAAAAAAACCACTCAACCAACCTATTTTTAGGCTCTAGTGATGATAGGTATATTTTACAAACACAGCTACATGCTCAGGCTGAACATATTAGTACATTGGAAATTCCCTCCCTTATATGTTTGTTGAAGTAAGTTTTATATGCCTAACTCCTCGCGCTTAAAATTATTTCTAATAATCCTCCATGCTGATCCTGCGAATTTAATTCCACTAAGAAATATGTAACATGAGACTGTACAAATTTTGAATGCAACCTAGATTGACATCACGTAGATTCGTAAATATGTATGCCTTCATAGAACCCATATTGGTGTGCACAAAATATCCACATGAGAAACTGTAACCCTGCACCAGTCTATGATTGACACCTTCTTAGCCAGCTTAAATTGCTGTCAAAAAAGCCCACATGCTCCGACTACTACACTGATAGGAGATAGTAAGTCAGTCTTGCACAGGTGTATCAGTTTGCCACTTCGGATAAAGAGGTGTGCTTTCTTATATGGATTGTGGGTAAATTTACATCTCCTAACTTCCATATTTAATATACAGTCCGCCTTGTCACAGAGCAATCATGGCCTAATTGCTTTATAGAAAAGATATATAATGATAATACTATTTTGACCCAAATTGACAGTCCCAGTGTTAAAAAAGAATTACGAGATCTTTATGTTAGCATGCATCTATCTACTTACGTCTCTTACCACTCTTTGGGACGTGCTTTAGATATTCGAGGAAATGTTCTCTTTTTTGCCTAATTTTGTTGTTCACAGCCCCTTACAAGGAACCTTTTATAGATGATATTCTCGATCACTATACATTTCACCCCCTTTTAGGCTGCCAGTTGTTCCTTTCCCATTTACAGAATGTCTTCTGTCACTTAAAAGATTGTACCCATTGGCAAGATCTCTATTGATTCCCAGAAATCTTCCGTTATTTTTTCTAAGCGTATTTCAAAAGAAGACAATATAAAAGGTTCCTCCGTACAGCTTTCAATTTATGACATTGCTGAAATTTTCATGATATGGGTCGTCCTATTTCAGACAGACCTGTTTTCCTCGAATGTGATTTGTCAAATGATTTAGAACTGGACTTGCTGATTTCAGACTGGTAACCATATCAAATGATTGTTCTTAATTATGCAATCGAAGAAAGTGAAATTTAAAGTAAGTTGTGCAGCTGGAGATTAGTGACTTACCTTCCATACCATTCTGTTCTTTTTGATGCGCTCCATTTGCCGTAAATTGTATTATACAGGCTTAAAGGGGATGGGGTGGGGTGGGGGCTAATGGAAATGCATGGGGCATTTCTTTTTTTTTTTTTGGGGGGGGGAGAAATCACTTATTTCTGATATTTTCTTCTCAACAAGATACACCTAGTCGACCGTAGCTCTATCCATTCACATGTACACATTTTATCTACATCTCATAGAAGCCTCTATTGATGCCATTCTAAGACCTTGATTTTCTTAACCGAAAATGGCCAATCCTTTTTATACTAATGAATAAAAAATAGTTAAAAAATCACAACTTAAAATCAAAAAGAAAATATACAATTTACTGGTGAGCCGGAAAATATCCTGTTTAATTTTGACCTCATTACAGGAACAGGCATGGTGTAACTGATATATACGCACGTGGACTTTAATAATGGAAATATAGAACATACATATAATATGAAGGTGTTATGTATGATGTTTATATAATATTATAAATATTTTAGGAAATTATAAATGTTTCTTCACTTTAATATTTGCTTAAATCTTTATGTTATCAGGAAAAACATGTTTAACTAGTGTCCTTGAATTAGGTTGTTTTGATCAATATGTTTTCTCAATTTGAAGGTCAAGGTTGATTTTTGTTTACAAGTAAAAATTCCATTAAGATGACTCATGTTCTAGAACATTCTGTCATGTGACCAATCTTTACATATGCCATGTTTGGTAGACATTTATTCAGTTTTGACATTACCATCAGTCTTGTAAAGAGCTATTACAGTTGTGAAAATTCATTACAAATTCTAAGAGAGGAATTATTTGAAATATTCATTGGATTATAACAGTGCTCATAAACTTTTGGATTTTGGATTTTTAATTGATGATTTTGGAATGTATGTGAACTTATTCAGAGATTTTGGAATACTTCATTTTGACATCAGCACATCAAGATTTCTAGTACATCAGGACTTTGGAGACCATTAGCACATCATAACATTCAAGGACACAGCCGTGAATTCAGAACATTCTATATTTAGGACTTGTGATTAGAACAATCATTTTTATTGGATTATTAGGATTTCAAAACACATTACTGTAAGTGACTTTTTTGATTTTTCATTTTAATTATCTAGTAATAAATTGCTTGTTGATTTTTACTTGATTTGTTGGTTTCACTTTCTTTCTGTTACATTTTTCTTAGACCATAGAGTCGTAACAAAAGCAATCACATCTGTGGCCAGCAGGAGAGAGAAAAATTATTTGGATGACAGCTGTTGCAGCTAAATTTGAAAGACACAGATGACGCTGACCCCAGAATAGAAAATGCTAAAGGGAGATAAAACAAGCTCCACAATAATTAATTTCCATGTAAAAATAGTCCAGGGATTTTTATAGAAGTTTTAATGACCTTGGGGATTATTAGGCAAAATAAAATTCTTAGAAGGTCATTAACCAGAGTGGCACTCACCTAAATGAGATGTCAAGCTATATAGTATCAGGTTTTAGCATTGATGACAAATAGTTCTAAATTACCATCAGATTTTGGAATCCTGGTTTACGTCATCCCATTATCACATTACTTTTCCTGTCAACTATATTTTGAGTACTAACAGTCAATTTTTAAAAAGAGTCGTTTTCTTTAAAATGTATGCTCAACAAGTAATGAAAAAACGGCATTTGTTTTCCATACACAAATTTCTCCGTACACAAGTGTGTACGGCCTGAAAATTCCGCTATTATTTGGAGCCTTGATCTGATTGCATGTGTGAAGGATTTGTACGAATGTTATCGTAATTGAGATGCTGAATTATTAAATATTGATACATTACTTTTTGTATGTAGGTACGTGTTAACTTTTTCGCCAGAAAATTAAATAGCATATCCAATTCGGAAGATTCTCGTGTATCGGTTGATATAAGTTCGGTTAAATAATAGTTGATCCGTCGTCAGTTATTGGCTATTTGTTGAGGGTATTTCAGGCTGCTTACTTAAACATATGGTAGATTTAACAATTAAATTCATATTGAGTAAACGCTATAAACTTGTTTCAGAAGTCATTCTAGACTAAGTCGTGCGGTGAATACACCTGTATATTTGTCAATGTATTTCAGAGTATATATTCAAATATGATAAACTCTGTGTGTTAGAACAGTAGATTGAATGTCTAAACAAGTAGATAAAGAAAGGACAGGCCCAGCACACTAACAGTCAAGGCACTTGCATGTGCTCACCGGGAATTATTATGTTAATGTTTATGCGCCCAATGCAATAGAATTGCTGTGATAGTCATTATTTGTTTTATATTTTTAAATGCATTTAATGTATTCCTCTCTTAAATGTTTTATGAGTATTGTGGACTGCATATCATATTTAATTTATTGGATACCGGTGCGATAATTGGAGAGCAAAAAAGAATCTAGGTTTTCTTCAATTCTGGTTCTGAGAATTATTCAACCGTGAATTAAACACATTCTGTGTAATTTAGGGGCTGTGCTTCTTACACTTGGATAATTATTGGTGGGGAAATATGTGGGAGAGCATACTTTTTGCTAATTCAAAAGGTTAGTCTTTTATTTTAATCAATTAAGGGCATAATGTAAATATGTCGAATGCAGCGAGACAAGTCACATTCCAGTCGTTCTATCAAGCGAATAAAATGGTCTAAACATGATGTTATTCGTTGTATCATGCAGTCCTATTGTGCGTCTAAAGAGCACAACTAAACGATTGATACTATAGATGTTTATTTAGTCACAAAAATAATATTTAATTATTCTTCTGTTCTGTTTACAAATTTATTGACCGTTTGTTATTTTTTATTTAGACTAATGTATAGAAAGCCCTCTTTGCACATGCAATAGAGGTTTTCAAGTCTGTTATATTTTCTAGGGGACAAATGTCACTCTGGGGACAATAGGAAATAACAATTGGCCGCCATCTTGGTTTAGGGTAACTCTGGGAACAATAAAAAGTTCATGTTAACATGTCCATAGGTTTAACATTGGGATGACACTCTGGGAACAATGGGAATTTAACATTAGTTATAATATATATGATGGTCATGGAAATCTGTCCATATGAATGTGTGAATCTGTCATTGGAAAAAATGTCCAAATGCATAATATGATGAGACGTATATCAAACGTCCACAGGAATGCATGAATCTGTCCACAGGAAAAATATCCATAGGAATGACATGATAGGACATATATCAAACATAAATAGGCAAAAGTGAATCTGTCCATAGGAAAAATGTCCATAGGAATGACATGATAGGACGGTCTGGGGACAATGGGAAATGTAATGTTAAAACTACACCTACTGACCAATATGCCGTTTGGACTGACCAACATTTATCTACTGACCAGCATCCACACCTACTAACCAACGAATGGGTAGAAAAATACGCACACCATACACACAAGCACTTATATACCATTACACACAAGGGTAGGGTGTGTAATGAGAGAAAAGTTTAGGAATATGTGCGCACATACCTACTAACCAACACACAGTCCGAATGACCAGCATCCACGCCTACTAACCAATACGCCGTTTGACTGACCATCACCCACACTTACAAACTAACAAAAAGGGCAGGGTGCTTACACACACAAACATGCATGAAGAGAGTATGAGTGTTTACACACTATGCACACAAATATTCATGGGTGGTTAAGTTTTAGTTGGGAATAGAGAACAGACAAAGACATAGCCTCTCCTGAAATATTTTGCATCTTTCGTTGAGGCTTTCGTGCTTCCTCTCCATTTTCTAATGTTCCAAATCCCTTGCTTCATCTTCCCAGGCTCTCTTTAATCTTCGCCGTCTCCTCCTGCATTACTTTGCGAACGAGCTCTTTTCCCGTATGCACTGAGACCATTTCCCTCTCGAGTTGCCTTGATCTAGTAGGTTAGTAATCCTTCACCCGGTCCAAGAAGCGCTCTGTTCACTCGAACAATGCTATCGCCTCACATAGTTTGCCAATCTGACAGTGCTGGCTGGTTATTATTCTTCTTCTCAGTTGCTGACGAGTCAACGATGAATCGCAATTATGGCGAACGCACCGCTTTATATGCTAGAGATTCGGACGTGAAGGAAAATATCCCTTAGAGTTGAGACGCTGACGTGAAGAAAAACATCCATAGGTGTGGGGAAGGATAGAATACAGGTCAGGAGGAATCACACAAACCTAAAAGAAACGTTCAACCCTTACAATGTAAAAGAAAGATTGACAAAGAGAAAATGAAAGAGGCTGTCAAATAATTTTTAAAAATGAAAAAATAACCCATGCCATTTTTCAAAAGAAGCGCTTTGACTCATTGACACAAACATATTATCACTCACACTGAGATACTATCGCACAAGACAGAACGTGTAGTTTCTGTTCTGGATAGAAAATATCTTTGCCTATATCCATGGCGTTGTGTTTCATGTTTTGATTTAAAAGTCTAGGATCACTTCTCTCGGACTGTTGATTTCCAGAGTATTATCAAATTCTGCTTTCAAGATCACGTTCACCGTGTTAATGAGGGCAAGTGTAAACTGAAGTTCCGCACAGAGTTGGCCTGATTTTGTAGGTGGAAACATCCCTCGTCGCTGCCTTAGTCTTGAGTGAAATCAAATCCCGACAAATCATATACTCCTGCATAATCGTCGTACGCAATGAAGTTGGTACTACTGTTTTTTTTATTTGTCCAGTGGCTTCAAAAAGAGTCAAATATGATCTTAAGTAATTTTTCTGGACAAAGTTAGGTTCAGAAGGTCTGGTAAACACCGTCGGGCCATCTCGGATGACTTCTATCTTGAAATGCTGAAACTCAAAAGAGTTTTAATCGATAGTTCCGTTGAGGGCAACATTGCTGACGATGCAAAAAAAAAAAAAAACCAAAAACGTTTAGGCAGTTGACCTTGGAAAACATGATCTTCGATCTTGGATCGGATTCCAGAGGCAATGATGCACGTTTTGACTTCTACTTCCGTAGAGGATACTTGGCTGAAGTTCTCGTCAGAGCCTGACTATTGACGTTTTCAGATTTAGATATGACTTCCACACGACGCACAAAAAGACTGGCTTCTTCGATGTTAGTTTTGTACACGTTAACATTTACCATCAAATGGAACAATGTACTACTTCGATTCAGTCTCAAACGTATATCCACGCTATTCAAAATATTTGTCTTGCAACCAAATGTCCAAGTTTAGACGATCCATCATTTCTAAACTACGCCTTTATTTGATTTTCTTTTGGCGGTGGTTAAATCCGGTATTGTGAGGATCGTCAGCTTCCGTCAACTCTGAGTCGTTGAAGGCAAACAACGTGTCATGTTTCCACACCACTGATGCATCCAGATGTGTGTTCTTGGCTTCTTTTCCGTACGCCGGGAGATGCTTGAGGTAAGCTCGACATGGATAAGTGTCCATGCTGCTGTTGATCAAGTACAAATCCACTTCGCTGAACAACGAATACATGAAATTGTTGACGGGAGCCACTGTGTCATCGGCACCTGAATTGGTGTTGTCCGCTTTGAGAACGTTGACTTTAAGGTACAAGTAACTGCTATTCAGATCGATGTAATCTTCGGTTTGTCCTTTGATTTCAAACTCGACAGGAGCTGAGGTGGTCAAAAACGACACGGGATGAAATTCTACCCACTCTAATTTTTGCATCGTTATTATCGTCGGTGGCACGACAAAAAGATCGAGTTCTGTCTTGGAACGTTCGCAATAATATCGGTGCATCCTTTCTTAGTAATCAAAAACGTCCATATCTCTGACCGTTCTTCTTTTCTTGTTTTTTTTTTGGTCGTGTCTATGAGGCTTGAAGGGTTTTCAACGTATCTTACTGCTTTGTCAGTCCTCTGGCGTAGAGGAGGAGTCAATGCTTTCGATAGGAGTGTGAAGGGAATTTATACGGGTGTCTCGGTGACCAAGGTGTTCTTTTCCTGTCTGAATTAACACATATTTTCCTGCCTTCATTAAGGCTTGTTTGGTACTTTGTTGGCCAATAAGCACGTTTTGGAGAAATTCTTTTCCTTGCGTCGAGGCATCGTCTTTAAAAGCATGCAATCCTCGAGTGACCATAGGTTTTAAGATGGGTGCCATTGTACGTAAAGCCGATTTTAACATATCACCCAAACCATGTCCTCGTTGTCGATCTACTCCTCTGTACACATTATACATCAGTTTAAATTCAGTGAAGAATCGTTTTCGAAAATTTAGTTTCACTGTGACTTTTCCTTTAAAGAATAGAATAGTTTGTCCATGATCTCCTTTTATACTAATATTCACAATGTCAAAATACGATTTACTGACAGGAAGATAATGAGGATGTAGAAACTCTCGGTGAAAGTGATATGTGTTTATTCCTTCAATGTGAGAAGCTAAGAAAGAATTCATTTTGAAAGGAATGACTCTCAGCAACGGAGCAGCAATGTTTCCTATGACTATTTATTTAATAACATCAGAGTACACAAATATCAAATTCAGTCCTTCGATTAGTTCGATAAGATATCGAAAATACTTGAAGAATCGGTTGTTGTTGCTGATTTCTTTGGTAGGAACGAGGGCTGTGTTTCCACCCAGAATAGAAAAAAAGACTGGGAGAAAAGAGGATAAACAGCGTTTTGCCGTCAGAGAAAAAAAAAATTGAGTCGATCAGAAGGTGCATGGTAGTCGATCAGCACACTTCGGCGAGTTTTATCCAGTGATTTGCCAAACGGATCGTTCAATATAGTTGACATCGTTTCAACGAGATGTCGAGCATTTAAATAATATCTTAAAGGCATTTTCATAGTATAGATATTCCATTGGAAATTAGCTGGATCTTGATTTTTATTTCGTAAAAGCAAGACTCATTTTTGATAAAGTGTTCTTGGATTTGTTCGTTGAGTATTTCTATATACCAGACTTAAATGGGATTAATTATTTTTACCAAAGCCACTTCCAAATGAGCTTCGTGGGCCAATTGTATGGACTAAGGTATTTTGGCCGTAAAACAATATAATTTATTGTTGGGGAAAACATTCGTAGAACTGTCACTAGGTACTGTTAAATAAAATTGCTTATTCATAGTTCGATCGTTCTTGTCTCCAAGGTCAAAAGGAAATGATTTCCGAAAGGTTACTGAGGATTGCTGTGACTGGCAGAGTTGTGATTGGCGTTGGCGAGGTTACCGTTGTTACTGCCGGTATATTTCAACGAGAGATTGGGAAAAAGGTAGGCAATGCAAAAGCTGATTAAACTTGTCCACACTAGTTTATATCCTCATTGCAAACTCAAATTTCCAATCGCTGTTACAGTGACACAATATACCACAAAGATCTGGCAGAAAAAGACGATTTGATGTTTAGGAACACGTTCTCCACACCACACCCACTGTGGTTGTTCTTTTTGTATTCTTGAAGGGATGAACTCTAAGAAGGGGTTGCAGTGTTTAATGACATGTTTGTGACTTCTACTTATTTTTATTGTCGATGATATGAAAAGCACCAATCATAGAAACGAAACTGGGTGGATATCCTTTCGAACAGACTCTGACTTTTTAATACGATGTTTCCCCACTTAACGTGTTCTTCGATCGAGAATGCTAGAATGCTTTCGATGTCGTACACGTCGTCGTCTTCTTGGTCACTCGTGTAACTCGGGCAACTAAAAAGTTTCTTTAACATTCTCCGTTCATATCTTCCCATTTATATATAGGTGGGTGACGTCCACGCACTTGTCCTGTGTCGCGAAACAATTCTGTCGTCCAGTTCGGTAAATAGCCTTTGTCAAAAGTACGTTTTTTCTCCCACATTTTTCCTTTCTTTTTCTGTTCTCCGACGTACCAAACAATCGATAAAACATGGTCACATCGTTTTGAGGCGTCACGTTTTCTGGAGTACATCCGATGTTACGATTGATTGTGAGCTTTGACCACACGTGGTAACATGCCCTTGTATTGGCGAGTATGTTGATGTGTAAAATATTTCCACATACGATCTTTCAAGGTTCCTTGAAAACCTTCGGTGTCTTTGTCAAAGGAACCATCCAAGCAAATTTTGAAAACATATCAGTGACACAAAACAAATATTTGTAATCTCAATTGTACGAAGCTAAATGAGAAATATCTGCTAAAATGGCTTGCCTTTGATGATCGATTACTGCTACTTTAGCTTGATCTCTTGAAAACTTTTGTCGAATGGGTTTGCGTAACGTGTGCGTCGATTGTTGTAATTTGTGTCCTACATCTTACAGACGAAGATTTTAAGTTTTGTTTGGGCTGCACGATACAGTGTTCTAATTCCTCTGGAGCCAGCTGTATGAGCGGGATTGTAGTAAATGCTGGCCAAACGTGTATCGATGTCGTTGCTGCTCAATAAGTTAACCAATTTCAGATGCTCTTTTCTTTGTGTAGTATTTGTTTAGATCGAAAAGCTTTTCGGTTCCGACGAGCAAAGGATGCCTGAACAGGTGTAATTGGTTCTTGCTTGACTTCTTTCTTCGCTTCGTTAGCTTTCTCTTCTGCTAGCGCGGGCGTTGAGATTACCTTTTTGATCTAACCAACTCTTGATATAGTTGTCAACTTGGATGTTTTAGTAGGTGAGGTTTGAAAGTCTCCTTTCTCTTTTTCTTCCATCCCCATGGCTGTATCTGTCATCACCTTTTCACCTTTGGGGCTGCTTTTTTTTTTTTTTTGCTTAGCTTTTCATGACATTCTTGAATTCTCTCAGAGTAACTTTAGCCCTCTCGTCTGGTCTAAGCCTCTGATAAAACTGTTGAGGAAATTGCAATAATTGACCGCACCGTTGATATGTTTCCGTTTCTGACAAATCTGTTCGATCCATCAACGATTAGAACTCTTGTTGTAAGTGTGACATCTCCGTTAGATTAGGATTGGGAGTTAAGTGCGGTACCGGTTGCTCCTACCAACGGTAGAGTTCCACCCGCCTTTTGTAAGGAAGTAACAAAAGGAACATAAGTAAATTTTCGTCTTTCCATAAGGTCTAGGGATACAGATGGGATGTCCTTCCAGAAAGGTCTGTCCTTATTATCTTCACCTCAACAATTCGCCTAAAAGAGATCCAGCAATCGATCCTAACAAAGGAGCAGCGACGTTTAACAACGGTCCTATCAGCATGGGAAGAAATTCTCCTCGCTGAACAATCACTTTTTTCTTTTAACTGACTGGAATTTTCATATTCACCATTTGCGGAATAACGTATCTATGTCGTCCTACTCGCTGTTTCTGTTTCTTGGTCAAACGAAATTTTCTTTTCAATACATTCAAGCAACATTCACACACCGTATCGATTATTTCTTAAGGAGCTTTTCGAATGACTTCTTTTTCCTCATCGGAGCAATGGCTTTGGTAAGTACTGCCAAGACATTTGAATGTTCACTTCAAAGACTTCAAGTCCGAAGTACCTCCCGAGAAAGCGGCGGGGTTCATTAGCGATTTGTGGGGTTCTGTGTTAAAGAACTTGAAACGACAATGTGGGGCCAAAGAGGACGATCAATTGATACTGTCTATTCATCACGACAATTTGAAGTCCCCTGTTTGGATCGAGTTCAGCACCCCGGCAGAATTAACACCAGACAAAGTCATGTCCAAAATCGAACACGTTCAACAATCTAACGACAAGTTTACCATCACGGATGGAAAGGCCACACTTTACATGACTCACGTTGCTCCTCCTCGAGGAAGTGGACGAAGCAGGAAAGCTTTACTAGTGGACGATCTTCGAAGTACCAAACACAGTGTCGTTCAAATTGACAATACCCAAGACCAGATGTGTTTGGCTCGAGCTATTGTGGTGGGGCGCACGTATGCCAACAAGAACGAGAGCAAAGAATGGAAAAGAGCCTGGGAAAACATTCGACGATCTAACAAATCTAAAAAACAAAGAAAAGAAGCAGAACTCCTGTTGCAACAAGCAGGCATCCCTAAAGGGACCGTGTGTAGCATTTCTCAAATGCAACAACTTCAAGACGTCTTGGCTCCTCACTACACTTTGAAAGTTCACCCTCAAGAAGTGCGCGGAGATATGGTGTTTCGAGGCCCAAATTTCCCCGAAGGAAAATACATTCACGTGTATTACCACCAAGAACATTTCGATGCCATCACCACTATCACCGGATTTTTGGGATACTCTTACTACTGCGAGAAATGCGACCAAGGATTTAACAGTCGAGAGCGACACCTTCATTGCGGTCAGAGATGTCGGGGCTGTTTAGTGTTTTGCGGACAAACCATGCCTTCCTGAACAACACCACGTCCATTGTGAGACGTGTCGACGCACTTTTGTCAGTCCCTCTTGCAAGACACAAGGACACCAACAAAAATGTGCTTGCGACTTATTGAAATTGTGCTCCACGTGTGGAAAACTGATTCGCACCAACGACCCTAAGAGACACATTTGTGCTGGAAAAAAAAGATGTAACATTTGTCAGCAGATGGTGAACTTTGATCATCAATATTTTATTCAAAAGTACGACAAGACAGAGAAGAAAGAATTAAAGAAGAACAAGAACAAAGTGGATTTCATCTTTTTTATTTTGAATGCATGCAAGAAACAGGCATTCACATTCTCAATTTCTGCGTGGCTCATCGGGCTTGTGAGAAGTGCATTCAAGAAACGATCCACTTTCACTGTCCTCATTGTGGTCGGATTCCTGGAGGACGTGAAAAAATCTTTCGCGGGGCCAACACTTTGTTCGAGTTTGCTGAATGGATTTTAGACCCTACCAACGACACTTGGAGCGAAGAGGACATTCAACGTTACGGAGACTGTCATCGCTATGCGACCGTCATAGCTCACAATTTCTCGGGATACGATGGACAGTTTTTGTTAAGATATTATTCGCGACAAGGTACCGAACGCCAAGAAGTCACCATGAACGGAAACAAGCTCATCTACATGAAAGTGGGTCAAGTCAAATTTAAAGATTCCATGAGTTATTTGCCATGCCTTTGAGTCGAATGCCAAAAACATTTGGCATGACAGAAATGGCTAAAGGCTATTTTCCTCACTTCTTCAACACAGAAGCTAATCAACATGCCGTCCTACCTCATTTGCCTGACCTCCATTATTACGACCCCGACGGAATGCGCCCCGAACAGCGAGAAGCCTTTGACACTTGGCACCGCGCTCACCAGTCCGATCCATTTGACTTTCAAGAGGAAATGCTGAAGTACTGTCGATCCGATGTGGACATTTTACGGCGTTGCTGTGGAAAGTTTCGAGAGTTATTTCTAGATCACGGAGACGTCGATCCTTTGAAAGATGCGTGCACCCTACCCAAAGCCTGTTCCTTAGTGTACAACAGAAACTTTATGCCCGAGAACGAACTAGCCATCATTGACTCCAACACGTCTCTCTTTGCCAGTCGTCAATACTCGGCCAAAGCTTTGCGTTGGTTCCATTACTTGTGCCAAAAAGAAGACAAATGGATACAACATGCCAGAAACGGAGGAGGAGAAAAGAAGATTGGATCTTATTCCGTAGATGGATTTGATTTAGAAAACCCGCACACGGTGTACGAATTTCAGGGTTGCTTGTTTCACGGATGCCCTACCTGTTTTCCTGACCGAGATCTGAAAGTCCTTATTCAGACTCTACCATGGAACAGTTGTACGAACGCACTTACCAACGTCGACTCCACTTAGAAAGTCAAGGATACCAAGTGGTAGAAATGTGGCAGCACGAGTACGATGGCCCTTTGAAAACCGATCCTGAATTTAAGAGCATCACCGAAAGTTACGACGTGACCACCATCGAACCTTTGGATCCACGCCACAGTTTATTTGGAGGACGAACCAATGCCACTCGCTTGCTGTACGACGTAGACGAATCCAAAGGAGAAGAAATCAAATACATCGACGTGTGTTCTTTGTATCCTTGGGTGTGTAAATATGCTCGTTTTCCAACCGGACACCCAGAAATCTTGACAGAACACATCGACGTGCAACACATTCGTCAATACAAAGGACTGATCAAATGTAAAGTCTTACCTCCGACCAACTTGTACCTCCCCATCTTACCTCACCATTGCCAAGGAAAACTGATGTTTCCCTTATGTCGTACGTGTGCCGAAACATGCAACCAAGATCACCCTTGTCACCACACGGAGGAAGAACGGTCTTTGACAGGAACATGGGTCAGCGCCGAATTGTTTCGAGCTCTGGATCGTGGATACCGTTTGTTGAAAGTGTACGAAATCTGGCACTTTCCAACCACATCACAATACCAAAAGGACGACGCCACGAATCATCCAAGCATTTTCTCGGTATACGTCAACCAGTTTCTCAAACTCAAACAAGAAGCCAGCGGCTATCCCTCGTGGTGTCAGACTCCCGAAGACCAAGTTCGATTCAAATAAGAGTACCGTGACATCGAAGGCATCACTTTGGAAGACGTCGAAAAGAACGAAGGAAACAGATCGTTTGCCAAAGTCATGCTCAATTGTTTGTGGGGAAAAATGGCCCAACGACCCATCTTAACCAAGACGGAATACGTGACCGATCCTTATCGCTACTTTCAACTGGTGGACGACAAAAGTGTGCTAGTCAAACACGTCGAAATCATCCGTGATGATTTGATCTTAGTCAATTTCGAAGAAGAACCCAAGTTTGTAAAACCTGACAAGTTTAGCAACGTAGTCATTGCCGCCTACGTGACAGCCCATGCTCGTTTGAACTTGTACGACGAAGCTTTAGAAGTCTTGGGAGATCGTGGCCTGTACTTTGACACCGACAGTTGCATGTACATCCATCGACCCGGTTGCCCACACCCTACCATTCAAGGAGATCGTTTAGGAGCCTGGACAGACGAGCACCCTCAAGACACCATCCTAAGTTTTGCCAGCGGTGGCCCTAAAAATTACGGTTACCGATACCGAGACCCACAAGGACAATTTCACACCCAATGCAAAGTCAAAGGATTAACCCTCAACTATCGAACCAGCCAAGTGGTTAACTTTGAGGTTTTGGAGAATGCTTTGTTGTCTGGACAAGTGGAAGACTTTCGAGTGCACACGTTAGAACCTCACAAGATCGTACGGTTACCTAATCACCACATTGTCACTCGTCCTTTACAAAAAGTGTACAGAATCGTGTACCAGAAACGAGTGAGACTTCCAGACCACACCACTTTGCCTTACGGACACGCCGATCTGCAGTATAAAAAAGGGCACTCCCTTGAACAGAAAAGCCAACACCAAGATTGACGATGACTTCAACACCGTGTGATGAACCCACTACAGACCTCAAGTTGAAAGAATACAAATTTCCCGTGGCCTTGCCTGACTATTGTGAGTGTTCCAGTCGCTTGAACACGTTTAAAAAATGGTCTAAATGGCATGGATTACCTACTTCTAACTCTTTAGCCAGAGCAGGATTTGTCTACTTTGGACAGGGAAACAAAGTGCAATGTTTCAGTTGTGGTGCAACCATTTACATGAACCCTAAAAGTTCAGCTATCCTGGAACATATCAGATGGTCTCAAAACTGTGTTTACCTTTCATTGGCGTTTCCACCGATTACATTACAGTACTTTGCGGATGGTACAGTCGACAGGTATAAAAAGGAACCCCTTCCAAACCTAACCATTCATTCTGACTTTTTCAACGTTGACCGAGCAAGAAGAAAAAAAAAATGAGTAATTTTGTCATCCTCCCACCAAAGATGAATAAGAATACTCATGCCACCCACCCACCAAGGGAGAAATCTAGTGTGAACTCCAAGTGCCATCACGACTTGGAGTGCGATGCAGTGCCATGCGACGAGACGGATTCCGTAAGCGTTGACAGCAGCGATTCACACGATCAGACGGATGCCGTACGCTATGACATCGTCGATGCTATGCGTGTGCCTCACCGTCCCTCTAGAGATGCAGGACAACCTTTCTTCTTTATTGGGAAGAATGATAAACGTACCTGTGAATGTCATAAAGAATTGACGATACCTGTGGCTTTGCCTGGCTATTCCAAGTATGAAAGTCTACTCCAGACGTTCCAAGACAAGTGGCCTAAATATCTACTACAATCAACTACTGACAAAGCTTTAGCCAGATCTGGATTTATCTACTTGGGAGAAGGAGATAAAGTTCAGTGTTTCAGTTGCGGTGTGAGACTTCACCAATGGGAGTCTACCGACTCAGCTTACATTGAACATGCCAGATGGTCTCCGCACTGTCAGTTCCTACCTTTAGTGGCCTTAGAAGAGTACGGGTACGATGAGCCAGATGTCATACCTACAAAGAAGAAGTAACATGTCGGAGGATACTTTACAATGGTACATTCGTGGTTTACCTTTGGAGCTGCGAGAACACATTTACAGAGAATGGATTCAGATACAAGTGAAACGTAAAGAACAGTTACATCCTTTACGACATACATGTTTTAACCATTGGTATCTGAATGTTATAAAAATACTGATTAGTACCAAGATATTCAAATGGTCAGACATTCATGAAGGACTAGAAGACCACTTTAAGAGTTTGGAGGGCACCACCTACAATATGTCAGTGATCCATAGAATTCGATGGAACGAAGTGAAGGAAAAAAATGTGACCAACAGACAAGAATACCAAAAACTTTTACTAGAAGTGTCACCTCAAGACGAAACGTCTTTACGTCAAGTGAGGTTGTGTAATACGGTTCTTCTCACTGATCATCTTAGATATCCTTTACCCACCGATTCCATTTGGCTAAAGTGTGAGTATTTTGTCACCAAGAAGACTAGTTTATAAGATCGCATTCGTGACTTGCCTTCGAAGCTGCGAGTACGCATTTACAAAGAGTTTGTCCAGATCCAAGTGAAACGCAAACTCAAAGTCATTCCTCGATTTTTAAACTATTGCTACTTCCACCGTATCGGAAGCCTGATTCTGGAGAGAAACTATCACCGCTATCGTGAAGAACACAAAAGAAAGTTACTTCTTTCCAAGTCGGAAACTTTACCAGAGTACATTCGTGGTTTGCCTTTGGAGGTGCGAGAACGCATTTACCGAGAGTTTGTCAAGATCCAAGTGAAACGCAAACTCAAAGTCATTTCTCGATTTTTAAGGTATGCTTACTTCCAAACTGTCAGAAGAAAGATTCTGGAGAAAACCTTTCATTGTAGAATCCCGGGAATAGTCTATCACAAAAGAACCTGGATATAAAAACCCACCACAAAAGATACCCACCTTAGGAATCTCACTCTATAAAATCTCACCATGTCAGGACTGTGGTCTTCAATTGTGAAACGTATTAAGTGGAAGGAAGTCAAAGATCGTGTTCAGACCTTAGAGGATTATAAAGACTTGATACAAGAACTGTTTCCATCGAATTTTGGACGCTATGCAGTGTGTGTGTTAGTGACTACCTTTCTTGGATTTCGTTTTCCAGGACATTCGTTGTGGAGTATTTTTGAGGATCAGTGTTTGCCTTGGATTATTTTGGAGGACCCGTGGTTGTTTTGGACTATTTTGATGAACCATCAAAAAAAACAAAAGCATGACCATTCATGCTTTATCGGTACACGAAAGACAAATTGTACTCAAAGTGTTGAGAGTGGTGATGAAGACAAGTGGGGTACCTCCGTGTGAAGAAGACATTAGTCAAACTTTATCTACCTTTGACACGTTTCAAGAAGTGTGTATTGCTAGTGAGTTACATCAACAACTTACCGATTGTAAAGATGTACGTGACTGGAGAAAAACTGGTTTCGATGTTTGGCTACAAGAAGTGGCTCAGTTTGCCAAAGATCTGGCACGTCACTAAGTTTCCAAAAGTGAAATGGGAACCTAAGTAAAAAAAAATGACCTTAGAAACCATCCTGGAAGAAGAACCTGACACCCCTCCTTACCGTCAGAGACATTTCATTTTTCCAAAACAAAGACGACCAGAAGAATACTACCACCAGTGCCTGGGCCTTCCATTCCTAGGACAGTGTTTTGTTCTTGTTGTACATTGACTTGTTTGTACAGAACTTTAATTCTTTTAGTGGTAGCCTTAATCTTGTACCTCACCATTTTTGCCGTTTGCATTTTTGTCCTTCATGACTTGTAAAATATGTTTTTGTTTGTTTGTTTTGTTTTTGAAAAAAAAAATAAACGTGTATGAAACGTATAAAATGTCTTGGGTCTTTTGTCTTCTTCTCAAAAATCTTCCTACCTCAGTCATGGCTACATCTTCTTCTGCCTCGTCTGCCTCTTCTACTTCCTCTGTGGTCAAAGTGATTGACGAAAAGTTAGATCGTCCCAGTTGGGACGCTTTGTATCTGCGCCATCCCTTTAACATGTTGATTGCTGGACCTAGTGGTTCAGGCAAAACCGAATTTGTCAAACGTTTGATCGAACACAAATCTCATTTGTTCGATCGTCCACCTCAACGTATCGTGTGGTGTTACAAAGAGTGACAATCGTCTGACACTTTATTGAAAGAAAGTCAAGGAGAAGTCATTTCGTTTGTAGAAGGCATCCCTCGCGAAGACGATGGGATCGTGTCTGACGTGAGTCAAACACATCTGGTCATCTTTGACGACATGTTAGGAGAAGTCGAAGAAGAAATTAAACTTTGGTTTACACGAAAAGGACACCATCGAAATGCCAACATCATTTACATTACTCAAAATTTATTTCAACAAAGTAAAGCCCATCGTACCATCAGTCTCAACGCTCATTACGTGGTGTTGTTTAAAAGCCCCAGAGACAAATCTCAAGTGCAAGTGTTAGCCAAACAGTTAGGCACTCCTTGGTTGAATTATGCGTACGACGATGCCACTCAAACACCTCATGCGTATTTACTCATTGACTTAAAACCGACTACTCTCGACTATTTGAGATTTCGTGCCCAATTGTTTCACCATTGGTGCTAAGAAGGAGGTCCTGTCATTTACACGTCCCGTTCAGTCACACTCTGAAGAAAAAAACTATAAAAACATCTACTACGTCATTTCTGTCTCACAGTCTTCGAGATGACTTCCTTTCAATCTCATCCTCCTGCTAAATTGATTCGTGCCTTGTATGGCATCAGTCGCGTAAAAAATGCACAAGTCCGTGCTCATTTGTTAGAAGCTAGTCTTAAAGAAGTGTTACGATGGTTTACTTTGACGGCACGTCAATTACTGCAAGGCATCATTCACATCCCTCATCAAACTCAACGTTTTCTTCAAAAACATAAAGGGGCGTTGTCACAACTAGCTGATCCTAGAATCGATCCACGGACTAAAAAACAAATCATTTTAACCCCTGGAGGGAGCGGTTCTTTAGGAGGGGTTATGATTCGTTCCCTTTTGAAATGGGATCCTAATGCCCAAGCCAAAAAACCCAAAACACCAAAAAAGAAGAAAAGTCCCAAAAAGAAAGCTACAAAAAAGAAAATCTCTAAAAAGAAAGCCCCCAAGAAAAAGAAGAAAAGTTCTGCCAAGAAGAAGAAAACACCCACCACTGCAAGGAGCCGCAAGAGAGGTTCTGCTGCCAGGACGCAAACGTACACCCGCAAGACACCACCACCACAGCCAGCAGTGACGAGGTCTCCTTTTGCGTCCACTTCTTCGTCTTCTTCACCACCCTTCATGATGATGATGCCTGCCAAACCGGACTTAAGACAAGTGTTTCCTAATTTGATGCAAAATGGAAACCCATTTCGAAAGTCACCACGTCGGGACCCTCGACTTCGGCTGATCTAGCCATGGCAGCGGCCGCGAACAAAGTACCGTCCCCTAAAACCAAAGTCCAAGAAAGAACCGGCGTGTTACAAAGTTTAGTGGATTTATCCAAAGAAGAATTGAGACGATTTAGTCCATTGAAAACACCTCAACGTCGAGTGAGGCCTGTCATGAAGATGGTACGTCGTGCAGACAATCAGTGGAGACGTGTTCCTGTATAAAATAGAAGGGTGACCTGCCAGAGACTTCAGACTTACTCCTAACCTCTAAGATAGCTCCCAAACGTGCACACCACCACCACCACCAAAAAAGAAGAAAAGCAAAAAAGGACTTCCACCTCGTCTGGCGAAACATTGGGACGTCTTGTCTGTCCTGACCAAATCCAATCCTCCCATGCGAAAACAACTCATTCAAACAGCCCCCAAAGAAATCATCGATACCGTGTGTGAATGTTGTTTGAACGTCTTGAAAGGAACGGTACCTTTGTCCAAGATACAGAAACAAAAATTAGGCAAACATCGGAACGTTCTTCGTCAAATGGTGAAAAAGAAAATACCTCTCCAGCAAAAGAAAAAAATGTTGGTGCAACGAGGAGGATTTCTACCTATGCTGTTAGGACCGTTGTTAAAAATAGCGGGTCCTTTGTTAGGAACGATTGCTGGACCACTTTTAGGAGGTGTCATGCGATAACAAAAAAAAAGAAGATAAAAAGGACACCCTTCTCTGGAAAGCCACACATTTTTGTACCTTTGGATGAAATGGAAGGACGAAAACTGACTTTAGTACCTTACAAACGATGGATAGAATTTCATCGTTGGAACGAACAACGGATACCTCATTTACCACCCAATCCTAATCTCAACGAGATGTCACAGTTACAACAAGAATTACAAGCCCTGATGGAACGAAGTGATTTGTCAGAAACAGAAAAATCGCAACGGTACGGTCAACTTTTACAACGTCTGCAACTCTTTCACCAAAAAGCTGTAGACGAAACAGCTCCACCCACTCTGAGAGATTTCAAAACCCTGATGAAAAGTGAACCTAAAGTTAGCACCACCACCACTAAAACAGACACCGCCACAGGGATGACCGTGAAAGAAGAAGAAGAAGAGTTACAAACTCCACCTCTTAAAAAAATACGAAAGTTAGCCACACCGGGTTGGATAAAAAAGATGATGTCTACCCCATTGCCATCAAAAGTGAAAAAGGAAGAAGTGAAGACAGAAGTCAAAACAGAACCGATGACCACTGTTCAAACATCCTCCTTTACACCAGTGGCTCGTCGGACACGTAAAGCATTGCAATCCAAAGAGATACCCCACGAAGAAAAGAGCATTGGTACTTGGTTGACTTATTGAGGAATCAAACCATGGAGAAACTTTTAGCCACCATTTATTACAATCCTGGCCATGCTACTGGTTACGGAGGAGTTCAAAAATTGTATCGAGCTGCCAAAAGTAAATTGAAAAGTGTACGTTTGCCAGAAGTATGACGATGGTTACAAGAACAATCGACGTACACGTTACACAAACCCATTCAACGCAAATTTCTAAAGTCCAACCCAAGTGGAAGGCATCGATCATCAATGGCAAGCCGATTTAGCCGACGTCTCTCATTTGGCAACCTACAATCGTGGTCACAAATATTTGTTTTGTATCATCGACCTGTTTTCCAAATTTGCTTGGGTCGTGCCTTTGACATCTAAAAGCAGTACTAAATTGGTACGTGCCTTAAAATTGGTCTTGAAACAAGATGGTCGTCACCCTTTACGATGGCAAACTGACAAAGGCACCGAATTTCTAAACCAAGCTTTTCAAAAAGAATTGAAACAAAGACAGATTCATTTTTTTACCACCGAAAATCCTGAAACCAAAGCCAGTATCGTGGAACGTTTTCAAAGAACTTTGAAAGAGCGCATGTGGAAATATTTTACACATCAACATACTCTCAAGTACATCGACGTGTTACCCCGTTTGGTCAAAGCGTACAATCAATCGTACCATCGAAGCATCGGATGTGCCCCCGAAGAGGTCAGCCCTGAAAACGAAGTGACTGTGTTTGATAAATTGTTTGGTACACCCCAGAGGAGCAGACCACCACCTCAGAAAAAAACCATGCTGGAGTTGAAGACGGGAGATTGGGTTCGCATCGGAAAAACCAAACGCACTTTTGACAAAGGTTATTTACCCAACTGGACCACCGAATTGTTTCGTGTCACTACACCCGTGCGTGGACGCCATCCTCCCGTCTATAAATTGGAAGACATGCACGGTGAAGTGCTCAAAGGAACATTTTACTTGCCTGAGTTACAACGAGTGACCAAAAAAGAAGACGCCTTGTACGACATCGAAAGCATTCTCGAACAAAGAACACGCAAAGTAGGCAAACGTCGAGTAGAAGAAGTCAAAGTACGTTGGAAAGGATATCCTCCTAGTTTTGATTCTTGGATTGCTGCTTCTCAAGTCGTCGACTATAAAAAGAAAAAGAAGTAACCTAACATGCCATTCAACACAACCACGACCTCGACTCCTTCGCAGAGTTCTTCTCTTCAAGAATTACAAAAACAGCCGCTCTGGATGTGGTGCGGAGAACGTGTGCCTAAAAATCAAATCGTCTTTTTCTGCCAAATTTTTGTGGTGTATTGTGTCATCGGAGCAGCCATTGCCAATTTGAGTTTGCAACAAGGGGACAAACAATTGTAGACCATTTTACTCAGTACTTGCATCGATTATCTTTTAACCAGTCCCTCTTTGAAATTTACGACGACGACGGACAACAGCAGCCACAGCAACCACGGTAGTACGACCAACGCCAGTCCACCTTCTTCTTCCAGTCACCATAATACCACTCCTCTTTTGGAACCCTTTGAATATCCTTTGAATTCGAGTGACTCCTCGGAGACCAAAACCACTTTGGACCTACTATGAATGACCAATTTTATTTAACTTTACGCAGTGACAGTTCCATGGATGTGTTTCCTAACAATGTCTTATGTTGCTTCACGGCCAAATTACCTCAGGCCATCCAATTGCATCACGAAGCTCATTGGGAAGTGGCTTTGGTAGAAATCATTCATCCTACGTAAATTCAAAACATCGACGAAGGTCAAAAAACTTTCGTCGTGGAAATCTTGAAGCACAAAATGCAAGATGAGTTGGAAAAAAAAGATCCTCTAATTTACGAGTCAAAAAAAAGGGTAGTAGATCCTAAATCTCCTGTCTTGTCGCAGTATACCATGAGAATTCCTGTGGGGTATTATTTTAGTGCTGAACATTTGGTGGAGACGATTGCAACCACGTTTGGACTCCAATTTTGCCCAGCCTTAAAGAAAGCCAATAAATTTGTACGAATTGCTTACCATGCTGTGTCACGCCGTTTCATGTTTCAATTTTTCAAAGAGAGGGGGGAACTCATTGGCGAGAAAGACAAAGGCTTACCCGTGGAGGAGAAAACACCCTTAACCATCACTTTTTCTCCTGGATTGTATGCTATTTTGGGTGGAAATAAATTGTATCCTGTTCGAAAAATCAAAAGTAACATAGAATTCGGAGATGCGTTTAAAACCCCTATCGAATTGAACGAAGGTTTAAATTTAATGTTTGTGTACTCCGATGTGGTGGAATACAACGTGGTGGGACACACAGCTGCGCCCTTTCTGAGAGTCCTTCCTTTCAAAGTGGATTCTGCTGCTGGTGAATACGAAGAAGGTGGAAACATGTTTCATGTTCACCGTGAATTTGTACACCCTCATTATCTTCCAGTCAGTAAATCGTATTTTGACAGTGTCAACATTAGTATAAAAGGAGATTTGGGACAAGATGTGCCATTCATTGACAAAGGAAAAGTCACGGTGAAACTACATTTTCGAAAAAGGTTCTCTAACGCATTGTAAAACAAATGTATCCAGTGTACCGAGGAGTGGCTCGACAACGAGGACATGGTTTAGGAGATATGTTGAGATCGGCTTTTCGGACGGTAGCCCCTATTTTGAAACTGATGGTGACTCGAGGATTCCATGCCTTAAAAGATGCCGCTTTGACACAAGGAAAATAAATTTTGCAAAATGTCCTCATCGACAAACAAAATCCCAAAGAAGCCTTTATGAGAGCAGGCAAAAATGTGTTGATGAACACTGGCAAAGATCTTTTAGGTCTCCGAGAGAGTCCTATAAATGCGCTTCACGCTTCTGGCCCTGGCATTACTTCTTCCTCCACTTCACAGCAAGGACAAGGTAGAAAGAGACGACGTCGAAATCCCTTCAGAGTTCATAAAACACACGGTGGTGTTCCAAAAAAGAATAAGAAAAGAAGAAGAACCGTCAGAGAATTAGACGTGTTTGATTACTAAAACCTTTGAAAATGATGCACCGAGATTCTTGCGAATGTACCAAGTCAGAACTGAATATGTTTACCATGCCTCCCACCATGATGACGATGCAAGAATCCCAATGGGTGGAATTTCATCCTGTATCGTCTTTGACGGATTCAGCTCCTATCGAATTTGAAATCAAAGAACAAACCGAAGATTACATCGATCTGAATAACAGTTACTTGTACCTGAAACTTCAAGTGAAGAAAACGGCGGACAACATCCTTCCTGGGGACGGTGACCGAGTGGCACCCGTCAATAATTTCATGCATTCCTTGTTCAGCGGAATAGATTTGTACTTGAATAACAAACTGGTCAGCAGCAGTTTGGATACTTACGCTTACCGTGCTTATTTGGAAAATCTCTTGACGTACGGAAAAGAAGCCAAGAACACTCATCTGGATGCTTCGGTGGTCTGGAAACCTGACACCTCGGAAAAGTTCAACATCACCGACCTGCCAGTAGCGGCGAAGTCTACTGAGGATGGCAATAATGGTACTAAAGATATAATTCCAGCAGTCCTACACAATGTGGGATTTAACGACCGTCGAAAGAAAATCAGACGCAGTTTAGAACTGATGGATCGTTTGCATTTGGACATGTGTTTCCAAGACAAGTATTTGTTAAACGGAGTGGATGTACGTCTGAGACTGAATCGCAGTAGTGCCGCTTTCCATTTGATGGACGAAAACAACGAGTGGAAAACCATCATCCAAGAAGCCAAACTTTACGTGCGACGTGTGGAAGTCGTACCAAAAGTACCCAACGACATCAGTCAAACGTTGAGCAGAACCACTGCCATGTATCCTGTGCAACGCGTGGAAATGAAAACCTTTACCAATGCCGCTGGACTCCGATCCAAAGTCGAAGATCACGTCTTCCAAGGACAGCTCCCCAAACGTTTGCTGATTGGCATCGTCAGTAATGCAGCCCTCAACGGAGTCCACAATCAGAATCCGTTCGAGTTTAAACACTACAACGTCTCCAAGATAGAAGTCAGTCGAGATGGCAAGACCTTGTGTACCAGGCCTTTTGAACCTAAGTTTACCGAGAGAAATTACTTGCGATCTTACCTGACCCTGTTTGAAGCCACAGGACAGTTAGGTACCAACACCAGCCACGGCATTTCGTACGACGATTATGCAGGAGGGTATGCCTTGTGGGGATTTGATTTCACTCCTGACCAAGGCAGCGACGAAGGCCATTTCCACCCTATAAAATCAGGCCCACTTCGATGTGGAACTTCAGTTTAAAGATCCTCTACCCGACAAGGTGAACGTCGTCTTGTATGCAGAATTTGATAACACTCTAGAAATCAACAGTTTGAGAGAAGTGATTCTAAACTATTAGAAGAAGAAAAAAAAAGATGCAACACGTAGAAGAAGAAGAACCTATGGAGATAGACGAGGGATTTTGTGAAGTACAACAGTCACAAACTACCACGGATGATGATGATGACGAAGTCATTCATTCAGAACCTAAAAAAGAAGAAGAAAACAATCCTTTTCCAAAGTTTGCTGGATTTATTCCATGTATGCCATCAAGATGGCCAGAACACGAACAACATTTATTCTCTTGTTTTGCTACGGCAATGGGTTCCAAAATTACAGAACTGTCTAGGAAAGATTGTCATGGATGTCAAATTGATCATCCCAGTCAGAAACAACACGACAAATGTTTGATGATGACGGTTGAAGATAAAATGGACGAATATATGGAGGACGCCTGGTCTCAGATCTCGGAAGAAAAGGTGTTGAGACAATGGTATAAAGACTTGCAGCATTCTTCTTCACCTCCACTCACTCCTCTGGAGATCCGACGCATCGAAGCTCATTTACAAAAGGCTATAGAGACTGTCCGTGATTCATCGACTTACTTGAGAGACACATTCAAGCATAAAGTCAAGTGTGAATTGATGACTTTTCGTTACCTGTGAAAAAAATGGATACCAGGGAACTTCATTACCTGTTGACTCGCAGTTCCTACACTTCTTCTTGGAATCCTGTTGTGTGTGCTAAAGATGAACTACCTCATCGCAAACCTAAAGACGTTCATGCCTATGTCATCAATACCGACCACAGTCATCTACCAGGAACCCATTGGGTAGCTGTGTACTTTCCCAACGATCACAATGGTGGTGTGGAATATTTTGATTCTTATGGATTACCTCCTTTGGAAGACGACATCATCGAGTTTATGAGAAGAAATGCCGTCTCTACTCGATTCAATAATGCCCGATTACAAGGATCGGATTCTATGGTGTGTGGACAATATTGTGTACATTTTCTTCATCAACGCAGTCTCGGATATTCCTTAGAACATTTAGTGACTTGTTTTGATAGAGACTATGCTCGAAACGATGCTAAAGTAGAACGATGGTTTTGTGAACGTTATGGTTATCTCTTGTCTTTAGCTCAGAAACGTAGTGTGCATCAGAATGATGTAGATGTAGAAAAGTGGAAGTTTAGTTTACCTTCCCAACGTTGTCAAGCCTGTAAATACGTTCATGTTTAATATCTTGTTGATTGTTATTACCTTTTTATGTTAGAGCAGCTTCTTCTTGTTCATTAAAAAAAATGTTGATTTTTTGAAAAAATGGTGTTGTGTGGGGTTTTTTTTTACTGAATTTGAAAAAATTATTATGTTCTATCTCTTTCTATCGATCTGAAGTCACCCCCTCTATCCATTTCTCACTCTCGATCTGAACCCCATGTTTTCCATCGCGTCCGCGCTTCAAGCAAATAAAGCGGTGCGTTGGCCAGTGTAGTCACTCTCGTTGACTCGTCAAGATCTCAAAAACACTTCAAGAAGATGGCAGCAGCCAAGATAATCAAACTGAACGACGCTAAAGTGAACATGCAGAGGGTGAAGCATCATTTGATGGAGACCAACCCTGAGAGAAAGACAATGATCCTCCTACAAATGGCTCATGATCTGGTGGAAGAAGTCATGAGGGAAGAAATCATCAGGGACAGAACGGAATGGGAGGAGAGACAAAGACTGTAGCAGCAGCAGCAACAGCAAAGACAACAACAACAACAACAAGAACTCTTGCAGTCCATGAAACTACCCGACGGAGAAGTCAGCTGTAAGATAGACTGCGATGAGTTTGCCTTCTCTTTTACCAGAAAGAGAGCTTGTCTTAAAGCCGTGGGACTCGTGGCTAAACGTGGCCGCCCTGCTGCGGCTGCCGCTACTGCTACTAGAAGTTAAACAACATAACTTCTTAACCTCAACGGTCCTTTTCAGGGCCACCCATTAATCAAGAAAAGATTAATTTTCATATCATTGCCATATATATGTGTTTGTATGTTTGTGTGTTTGAGTTTGTCTTTGCCCCTTCAAAAAATTCCCTTTCGCAAAAAATAATGTTTGTATAGAGAGTGTGGTGTGTGTTTGATAAAAAATATAAAAAAGGATAGTGTGGTGTGTTTGATAAAAATAAAATAAAAAAGGATAGTGTGGTGTGTTTGATAAAAATAAAATAAAAAAGGATAGTGTGGTGTGTGTTTGATAAAAATAAAAAATAAAAAATAAAAAAGGGTGGTGTGTTTGTATGTGTTTTTTTTTAATCAAAAGTAGTTTCTTTTAGGTCCGCGCACTGGTTCTGTGTTTTTGGGGTAAGGGGTCATGGAGTGTAAAATCCGCGAAGCCTAGAATGACGTCATAGGGATGACGTCAGACGCGGGGTAGTGGGAGTAATGTTTTTTTTTTGTTTGGAAAGGGATGTTTTCCTTCACGTCCGCGCTTCTAGTATATTAAAACAACACCTTCCCTAGTCGAGCTACCCATTTTATCTATCAAGATGAACAAGACTGAAATCGTGAGACAGGTCCGAGTTCATTTAGAGGTGGCCTGGCACCTCCTCCATGACCTGGAGAAGAAGGAGAAGGAGGAGAGGGAGAAGAATATCCCCATCAAACCTCATTGGATGATGGAGGAAAAAGAAAATTGGGATCCTGAAGCGGACCATCCTCCGTTTATCCTTCACAACAACAACAAGCGTTGCATGAGTGTAGCCACATGGAGGGGAAGCTGTCCCGCTTGTCGGGCAAAACCAGGGAGGTGCCCGCACCTCTAGATGTACTAAAAAAACCAAACGGCCCTTTTCAGGGCCACCCATTGCTCAAGAAAAGATTAATTTTCATAATTGCCATAGGTGTTTGTATGTTGGTTTGTTTGAGTTTGTGTATTTGTCTTTGCCCCACTTCAAAAAAATTCCCATTTCCGGTATGTGTTTGTATAGAGTGTGCATGATAAAAAAAGAAAAAAATTAAAAAGGATGGTGTGGTGTGTGTTTTGTTTGTATGCTTGATAAAAAATTTATGTTTTGGAAAAAAAGGGATGTTTTCCTTCACGTCCGCGCTTCGAGCATATAAAGCGGCGCCTTTTGCAGTCGCACCATTCACACTTCAACTGAAGAATGAATACTGTAGAGCCTGGGATATCATGGTGGGTGTGGAGTCTTTAGTGGAAAGGTTGGAGTGTTGGTGGAGATATCCTGCCACCAAGCCATACGTCACCAGCCAACTAGCGGGTCTCACTTCAGCGAGGAGGTTGGTGAAGGATGTCTTGGTGGAGGAAACCCAAAAGACTTCTTCGGCTCCTTGTCGTGTGGGTTTTATCAAGTCAGCCCTCGACTTACTGGATGGGGTGGAATACTTCCTAAACAAAGTTCAGGAAGATTGTTGGATCTATCCACCCGCCAGTAACGTCAGGCGTGAAGAGATAAATCTTCACACGACAAAATTATTATTAAGAAAAGTTTTGGAGCAAGAAGTAGCCCACATTAAGATCTTGTGGGCTCTCGAAAGAAGTCAGAAGGAACAGGCCAGGAAAGAAAAGGAATTTCAACGCCTGAATTTAAACTGGATGAAAATCCAGGATAAGTTCAGACGTATGGAACATCCCGACTGGCTACCCAATCCACCAGCCCCACTCCAGAAGAAGAAAAAATCTCACGCCACCTTCCTAGGTTTCTTTACTCAATGTTGGAGGAAAAAGTAATCCTCCTCCAACGGCCCTTTTCAGGGCCACCCATTTTTCAAGAAAAGATTAATTTTCCAATGATTGCCATTTTTTTTTTTTTCCATTGGTACCCAAAGTGCCACCCCCTATGTTAAAATTCCCGTAGATACCTATAGTGCCCAATGCCATGTTAAATTCCCGTAGATACCTATAGTGCCCCCGCTATGTTAAATTCCCGTAGATACCTATAGTGCCCCCCCGTACCTATTTACCCCCCCCCCCCCACTACTCGCACCCCAACACAAAGTTTTTATTTCAGCCATGTTATACTGTACTCACACTGTTCCGCACTTGTAAATCGTACGAAATCTCATGTGGATATATTTCGAAAGTGACGTCACGCGTTCGCTGTATTCTGATTGGAAGATACCAATTCAGTTTCGATCCGCCATATATATATATATATATATATATATATATATATATATATATATATATATATATAGAGAGAGAGAGAGAGAGAGAGAGAGAGAGAGAGAGAGAGAGGGAGAGATAGAGAGAGGCACGTTTGCCTCTTGTGTCATATGTTCTCTAGACAATCCACCAAGATGAATGTAAGCTTTCAGTTTTCTAACATTATTTCAACGAAGTTATTCCATTCCGACTTCCAGATATATGTGAAGGCGACGTGGGTCATCAGCGCGATTACCAATTCAGCAGTTTGAAAACGAAGAGTATATGTGGAGAGACAAAGGTGCCAGTAGAGAGTCTTGGTGTATGTGCCAGCAGTTTGGATAAGCTTGAGACAGAGAAAGGTAAGAGGTGTGGTACATGCAAACGTTTTCATGGTCAGCCAGTTCTCTCAGAAACAGTGATGCTACTCAATCATTCCCAATATTTATATTTGTGTGTGTGTGTCTTTGTCTTTTTTCTATTCACAACTAAAACTAAAACCTCTATGAATGTTTGTGTGCATAGAGCGTAAAGCACTCCTACCCTTTTCATGCATGTTTGTGTATGTGAGAGCACTCTTATCCTTTTCAGAGGTGATAGTATGTTTGTTTATGTGCAAGCACTCCTACCCTTTTCATTGTTTAATACTTGTGGATGCTACCCTTGTGTGTGATATAAGGGTTTTTGTGTATATAGTGTGTGTAAGCACTCCTACCCTTTTCGTTGGTTAGCATGTGTTGATGCTGGTCAGTAGATGAATGGGTGTTGGTTAGTCTAAACGGCGCATTGGTTAGTAGATGTAGTGTAGTTTTAACATTACATATTCCCTTGTACCCAGATTGTCTCATCATGTTATTCCAATGGACAGATTCACACATTCCTATTTACAGATTCCCGTGACCATCATATATATATATATATATATATATATATATATATATATATATATATATATATATATATATATATAGATTGTCTCATCATGTTATTCCAATGGACAGATTCACACATTCCTATTTACAGATTCCCGTGACCATGATATATATATATGTATATATATATATATATATATATATATATATATATATATATATATCATGTACATTTATTTTAGGCACTTGCCTTTACAGATCACTCACACATCTCACCTCTGTCATCGTGAGTTCGCGTCTCGACTTGACCAACGTGGATATGTGAAAAGCTTGCCAGTTGTTTCCCGTGAGTCTATGGTTCTTCCCAGGGTCTTCCCCGATTCTTCTGCCACCAAATATATTGGCCGTTATGTGCTTAAAAATGGCATTAAACCCCACAAAACGAAACCAAAACTGATACTACAGCCTTTCCGTTGTATTTTCTGCCCCCCCACCCCTTGCTCACTACTTAAGTGGTAATTGTACTCATGTACTCTTGAATGAACCACTTTATATGAATTATATAGCACGTGTTGATTTGCCGCATAGGCGTTCCATATATTATCTGCAAGGGACCCACGATAGTGTCCAATCAATTAAGTTCATCTTCTGCACTGTTCTGTTTTGTCCCTTGATATTCATATAAGATAATATTTGTTTAATAAGTCTCCCATTCAGAGTGCTTAAGGTTTATGTATCTATGTATGTATGTATATATGTATGTATGTATGTATGTATGTATGTATGTATGTATGTATGTATGTATGTATGTATGTATGTATGCTTTTCTCTACTTCTTTCCTGTGGCCATGAATATCTTATTCAAAGATATTTATGGAGACATATGTATGTGCGTATGTATGTGCTTTTCTCTTCTTCTTTCTTGTGTCTATTATTTTTTATCCAAAGATATTTATTGAGATATGTATGTATGTATGTATGTATGTATGTATGTATGTATGTATGTATGTATGTATGTATGTATGTATGTATGTATGTATGTATGTGTGTATGTATATGCTTTTTCTTCTTTCTCTTATCATCTGTGTCCGTAAATCTCTTATCCAAAGAGATTTATGAAGACATTGCACATGACGCATGTTTTATCGTAAAGGTTGGACAATGGGTCATATACCATCGCCGTATGTAAACACAATCTCCATATAAACAACTAATACTAAGGTTAAGTTTCATGACACTTCGCGCTCATGATTCAAATACATGACAAGTGTTGCATTTGCTAACACTCGATGCTTTTCCCCTAGAGTATTTCAGGCACGAACAATACAATTCTGAACGTTTTGCAAAGGTGCTTGGTATAGTTTTATTCACATTTGTGGCCTATGTACATTGTCACTAACATGATATATCAATATTATTTACGCCGTAAATAATGGAACAATATATTGTATGTCACTCGACAATGAAAGCTTTTATCGAGGGGCTCCGTAGAGGGAGTAATGTCGGAACGTAATAAACCCTCGGGTTCAACCTTTATATAACTGAGCAATATTAGCTTGGTAATACTAACATTATGTTGTTTCTTGCTTTTAAATAAATGCAAATGGATGACAGGATTTTTTTAATTTAAGAAAATGGTATTTTCATATAGTTCTCTTCGTGTCGGCGTCGACTCAGCTTGCTGATGTAGAAACCCATACACGAAAATATGTTCAAGATAGTATGCAGAAACATGCTTAGATAATATCATTCAATTACATCATAAATAAACATCTCGTTGCTAAATCTAATCACAATCCGGCTTCGTCATGTTACCTTTAGTCATTCGTTCGTAGTTTTATAGATTTTTAACTACATGTTCAGTAAAACCTCACCAAACAGTCCATTGTTGGGACCAAAAGCAGAACGGCTGGTTTGTAGAGGTAGCTAACTTAGAGAGGTTTATATGATATGTAAATGGGTCCACTGGAACGGAAATATATGACTCATCTGTGGAATATGCCAATTTACAGAAGGGAGTTTAGAGAAGTTTCATCATATATTCATTTCATATCGTGTTTTCTTGAAATGAACGCGCTAAACATAATGTGGGCAGGGGCTGCCATTTCTACCGTATCACTCATACGTATGACAAAAAATTCATTTGGGAGCTTATAATTTACGAATATAAGGTTACACGAGTATTTGTCATTTCTATATTTCAATTTATTGTCAAAAAAGCTGTAATATATGTTTGAAAAAAGCTTGAAAGGAATTTCTGAACACAGTGTACATGACCTAGTTTATATCGGAAACATCAGAATATGCACTTCTTACTTCTCTTCTCATATGAACTCAAGTACCACATAAACAATATGTACAGTCACGTTTATAATGAAACTGTATGCTTGGCTTTCAATCTACTGATACATTTTTGCCGTTTCTCTTGATTATTTTGGGCACACCCAAATCCTTGAGTTCTACTAAGAAGCTCAGCGTATCAGGTTTACCAGGTTTGTTTTGCCTATGCAGATTTCCACTTGCATTATATCTTTTTTGCAGACGATGTGAATGGTGGGTGCAAAGGTCATATACCGTCATTAAGTGCAGGTGTCGTCAAATTGCCACTTTTCTCGTCTATTACATGTTAATGTTAATTCAGTGTTATATATGTATTGTATCATTTATTATAACTTCATTCAATAAGCAGCTTATTTTTTTTTCCATGGAAAGGTCATATAAAAGTCATTACGTTCAGATGGGATCAAGTTAATGTTTTACTAAATTATCTTCTATATGTATGTAAATGTTCTCTTAAAAACTGTTATTAAGGACTTAAAATGAATGCTAGTATTGTCCACGAAACCTCTAACTGATATTCAATGGCACAGGTAAACTCTCCAAGGGTGCAAAGGTCATGTTGGGGTCATTATGTGCAAATAGGGATAAATTACCACTTTCGTTGTTTAATTGAGATTTAAGTCGTTTCAAAGTTGACGTATATGGATTACGTAACCAAGCTATCTTGTCCAGCATACTTAAAATGTTGTATCAGTCATATACTCCTTCCCCTGCCTGTAGGACTGTGAGTTTATCTTATGATACAAAGGTCATATAGAGATCATACACATAAAGATGGATAAGGAAAGCGATGAGTAACAAATTAAATAGATTTGGTTTGGTTTGGTGTTATCCGGAACAGCAACATAAGTAGGTCATTTAGTGCCGAGGCAATTGGAATATAGTGCCTTGCCCAAGGATACACCACGGTAGTCGACCAAGACTGATCCGAAGGTAGGGTTCTAACCCGCACCATTTTGGTATCGAGTCCGGCGGTTCAACAAATTAAATAGATTTTCTGAATTAACTGTGAAGGATTAGGCAAGAAAAAGGTGTTAGCTAGGTCTGCAGTGCCTAACATTGCCAAAGAAATTGATTTAGAGGTCCTATTATTCTACCTTGAGGATACAAATAATGAGAAACGAAACCTTACCATGATGGCAAAGTGGTCCGGATATGATTCAGACAACCACGAACTTAATTAGACAGAGAAGATATAGGTCCACTTCATGTTTCGACATTTTATAAATGCTAGCATGGTTTACTCTGTACGATCATATAATTTATTTATTTATTTATTTTTTTTATTAATTTTTTTTTTTTTTTGGGGGGGTAGGGTAAGGGTGGTCTCTGTATTTGATCGCCGATATGCATCATTTAGAATAAATTGTCTTACAAATGTTTAGGAGACTGCAAGAGAGGGGGTGCCGATGCTTGATGGGCAACAATTTTTGGAACGAAATAATGGTAAATACAGAATGTGATCAAAAAACAAATTGAGATTGACTGTGGAACAAAGGCGGGGATTTCCGAGTGTTTGATAGATGTCATAACAACCAGTGATGCACCCTGTAAGCTGTATAATGGGACCGTCTTACAGCCTAAGAAAGAGGCACACATCTATTGTATTGCTTTGTCACCGAAAGGCAGATTGCAAGCAATAGATTACAAAACGACAAATAGAAAAAGTTTCCAAATTTGAAAAACAGCAAGTGCTACGAACGATAAAAACATCCAGGAATTAATATATTTCTACACAGGGGTCGCAGATAATAAATTTAAAAGGTTGGTACAGCGAACTAACATGCAATTTCATCCTCATTTCTCATGAAGACTGCAAACTTAAATCAACAAATACATAGTTAGTCGGGCATATACTAGAGGGAAGTCTTTTGGTTTAGAATTGCCCTAATTTGGAAAATATATTCTGTACTGTTGGCTGTTTAGTCACTTTGGTATTAATGGTAATGAAAGGGTAAAAAACGCAGCCATAGCTGCTCTGCAGTCACCTGTTTCCGAATGGGAGATTCCCAAAGCGTCCCCATTACCGAATGGAAGATTCCATATACTGCCGCGGTAGCTCAGTTAGTAGAGCGTTAGACTAGTAAAACAAAGATCGCGGGTTCGATACCCACGCTGGCTAGCCTGGGTCGGCTGCCTTAGTGTATCCTTGCGAAAGGCATTTAACTTCCGTTTCCTCGGTATTGTATAGCCGATTAACATGGTGATGAAAATGAGTAGTATAGTATGTTTTAATAACAATTTGCAAACGTCATCAGATACATTTAATGTATTTTTTGAAATAATACACCTCAAAAGGAGCCAGGGACCGCGGAGCCTAAAAACATTTCCAGAAATGTTGCAGAGAGCAAGGCAATAGGAGCAAAGGCTACAGCATAAAGACTAAACACAGCCAACTCAATCTTTTACGAAACCAACCTATTTGTGGTGATATACTAAATATCGTATTTGAAAAAACGAAGGTCGCTGATTGGCTAAACATTATTACCTGAAACAATTAACGTAACCTTTCAGAAGAAACCTAGGTATGGGCAAATTGTACACAATAGTAAGCTTAAACCTTAAATCTTTTAATATTATCGCTTTTGCCGCACATATACTACTAGATGTAAGCAGGGATGGGGGTTGGGATGCACAAATAATTGAATTTTTCTCAACAACGATTCGTGCTGCATCTCTCGTCTTTATTAATTTCAGATGATACCAATTTTTATAAATCCTTTACTCCACAATAATGATAATTAGTTTTGTTATCATATATTACTAGCAAATCAGTCACTTTCTCTCTCTGTTTTTCTAACTGGTCTTATAAGTTTGTCCACTGGTTCATAGACATTGACAAACATGTTAAGTTCAGGATCATGGGTGTTTGTATATTTTTGGGGCATTTATTAAACCAATATTTATATTTATCAAGGTTATATTTTTGTGGTCTATGCGAATGCTCTATGGGTGGGTTTATAATAGATTATATGGCATAAAGAATACATTTATAGTCTTTATCTTGCATATTAATACAAGCTTTGTATCGTTTCTCTAACTGGCGATTTTATGTATGAATTTCCTCAAATTGGCCATATTTATCAGTATGCCCAAATTTTGTATGCAGTTCATCAGGATTTCTTGAATTTTACTTTCTATTTTGATTTTTGTTCATTTTGTTTGCAGGTTTTATTATGTGATATCAATCAACAAAACGTATATGAATTAATCTACCCCAATTATCTACTATTCTGAGTTTAATAGATAAATCAAGCTGGATTTTTACTGATCATAAAGTTTTAATTTTTCTACCTATCCTTTTTCATAAGTATGGTTCGACTTCCTTAAAAAAAGCAATCAAATGAAGCTGATGACTTTCTACTTTTTCAGGTATATGTCTATATTCATTTAAGCTTTTATTAAACGAGTCGTGAGTTTTTTTTGTAATAATTCTTTTCAGCTTCATTCACAATTTGTATTTATTTCTCTTCTAGTTTGAAGACGAATTAAAAGAGGTTGCAATTTTCTTCTTTAAGATTCTAGTATTTTTGTATCAAGCAAATTGTGTGCCATTATAATATGACTATTTTCTTTCAATTAAATATTTGGCGACATTTTCTCTTTTTTAGAGTGGCCTAGGTTTCCCATTTATAACATTAGTGTGAATTCTATTTTTTATGCTAAAACTCTGAGCCTCTTTTAACATTTTGTTCCATTCACAGGTAATTGTTGTTTGGTTGTATTCGATGATTTTAAAAAAAATCTTATCCAGTATAATACCAGAAGATTTAATTGTACTTGCACAATCATTACACCGTTTGTAGTTTGTATTTCGACGTTGCATTTTATCAGTAGACTTAATATCATAGCACATGCCAAATATAATTAGTTTTATTTTATCAAGAGACTTAATTTGATTACAGATATTACATTCAATTGGTTCAATTTACATAATATAAAATTTTATTATATAGGAATACTAAGATGCTTTTTAGTACTAACGTCAGTAAAGTACATGAAATCAGGACCTACTTTGTACTAACGTATACTATTTAGTGACCCAACTTTTTTCTGGCTCCCAACAATTAAAAGATTCATCATAACCTTTCCATTTTACCAGCTTTATTTTTTAACCATTCATTTGTTTAGTTTTTAAAATTGTATCAACCTTGAATACGCCATCTTGTTTATCGTATAGAGATAACTCCTCTTTGTGAAATATTTCTCTCAATATGTCTTGACTTTAAGTCTTCTAATTTACATACCACACGGTCTCCTAAAAATACTACTCTGCTTGTAAAAAATCTTTTCCGTAAAATTAGGAACATGGACTTCAGCCAAAATAGGCTTAAATGTCGGGATCCTATGTTTATGACCTATTTTATATTTGGGTCTTCTATAGGAATCTGTTGTAAGGTAACCAAATAAATGAATCATCATTTTTGACCTGTTGCTAGGCTTGCTGACTTCAACTGGCAACATGTCTATAGATCTGGGTCATGGCCTATTATATCTATCAATAATGTTTGGCAACATGTCTGCTCATTTTCTGGTTTCATTTTCAGTAAACGACTTCCACATTCTAGTCTTAAGGGTTCGAGTTTCAACTGTTCAACTGCAGACGCTTTTTTTTGTTGGTCTGATTAAGTGGAAACCTATTCAGTATTTTCTTTCCCTAATAATTCCTTGACCATTAGGTTATACAATTCCTTTCCTTCATCAAACTGTATTTTTTCTGGCTTCCTCTCATTAAATAGTTGTGTAAAAGTGTCTTGCATGTCCTCTCGCTTGCACCTTCTATAGTTGAATCTCTTTTTTTCTGCTTGTATAATCTGTAAGTAGACTGTTTTATTCACTAATCTTTAGATGCAGAATATTGTATCGTCTTCTTATCCAGTTTAATTGGCCTCCACAATTGATTAATATTTGTGTAAACAACTGGACGTTATGATCGTATTATAGATGAAACAAATGCTGTTTTATGTTAGAGTAAATAGACTTTATTATCATTTAATTAAAAGCTTAATGTTATGTATTTATATAGATTATATGACCTTATTCATAGTCTTTCTTTGAGTTTTCTTGCAAAAGCCTATAACGTCACTCCTACCTGTCAATCCCAATGGACAACTTAGCCTAATTAGTATGATACACCTGGCCGTTCTTAGGAACAGGGTCCGTTTTGCTTTCTTACGTCAAATTGGCCAGGATGTCATATCAATTGGTTCAATTACACGGTCCACCCAAACCGCCGTTGAAAAATTTTGGTTTAAGGTTAGAAACTCCAGAGGTTAGTCAAGCTCATGTATTCGCGAACCTCCCTTAGGTATTAGGTGCACCGGAAGTTCGCATCACTTGTAATGTGAACCAATTTCAACTCATAACCTGGGCACCAATTTGGTGTCATACTTGCATCAAGGGTCGGGTAATGTGAGCAGCTGCGCCCAATTATTAGAAAAATTATGCCGCGATGGAGACTCGAATCCTCGCTAACATTGCCTGTGTGCTCCAAATTCACAGCTCTTACCTCTGTACCACAGGAAGAACTTTTAAAAGCTGCCCTAAAGATAACATTAAGCTAGCAGCTAATAATGCATATAAAATAGTTTTTTATCAGTGGCATACATACGTATCATCAAAAATTTATACATTTGAATCATCTAAATTAGTCAATAAAATAGGGCTATGCGATTCTTACACTATTACTCTCTGTACTTATTACCAGACAGTCTGATTGATAAACGAGATGTACATTTTAACTTTAGGCCAAACCAATCGATAATATATTAACTGTTTGTGCCAGGTAAAAAGATTAATTAATATAAAATAACTTTTATTTATAAATGGCATACATACCTACATCATAAATATATTCACTTTAATTATCTATGCTTGATGATAAAATATGGCTATTGAATTCTGACATTAATACACTATATAATTTATTACCCTTACAGTCTGATCTGCAATATTTTTATATAATCTAGGTTATTTAATAAAATATGGCTATATATATCTAACACCTATATGTTGCGTTCTTTATCATCCTGACAGGCCGATCTGTTTGTTGACCTGTGGAAGATTGTTTTAGTAATGTTCGATGTTTCGTGACCAGTTGCATAGGGCTTTTAGTAACATTTTGTCGATTACTGGAGGACTTTCAAAAAATGGTGAGGTAGACAAAACTAGTTAATACAGGGTAAGTGGTCCTGTTCCTGGGGGTCTTTTCAAATAGTACAGATATCATAGATAGTTCAAATAGTGCAGATAGTGGCCTACGGTTTTTCATAACATTTTGATTAACAGTGGCCGATTGCTTTTCATCAAATTTTATATCTTTGTGGCCTGGGGTTGTTCGTAAAACTTAGAGTGACAGTGACCGGTAGTTTTTAGTACAATTTTGAGCATTAGTGAACTACATTTTTTCCTAAAATTTTGGGGTGGACAAAACCGGTTAGTACAGAATATAAAAGGGTAAGTAGCCCAGGGTTTTTTGTAACAATTTGAGGATTAGCGGCTTTGGATTTTTTATTCTAAAAAATAAATAGGTCCAGATGGCTACATAGGGGCTTATTTTTTTTAAAAACCCGATGTAACATAGTAGTAATTGTTAAGAGACCAGAATTTTTTATTAAATTTTAGGATTAGTGACTAGGAGTTTTTCATAATGCAAAAATGTGCAGATAGTCGTACAGCGGCCCAGGTGGGTATTTATTTATATTAATGAAAACCGGTTTAAAGTGGATAGAACCGAGTAGCACTAGTTAGGTGGCCCAAACATAACTACTGACAAGCTACATTTGCATTTAGCATTTACTACCAGTGGGTTTTCGGATATCGTGCATGTATCCTGTGGGCAGCTGGTGGATATATATTGCGGTTTCGTTAATCAAACAACGAAGAATCTGGCAGAAAAAAATGTTTTTCATGCCACTGATACTGTAAAGTCTGGCTGATGGACAATCGATGTCGTTTACAACCATATGGATGAGTGATGTCGGTAGCCCTATTTATCAAGCTCTGTGTCTGCTAATTTAGGTCTATGTTTTGAAGTTCTGTAGGATCTCATGTACTGGATGAAATATGACTGGCCCGCTTGCTGGTCGTGACAATGCAACAATTTGGAATATATTCTTTTAAAACCTACTTTACTTGTAATTTAAGTGAACATTGGAAAGATTATTTCCAATGTTGAGAAGCTGGCTTTCGCATAGCATTACCCGTTATCAAATGTCAAATATTTTAATCAACTTCATGTCTCTATAAGAAATGCTTTCGTGCTACACATAAACGGGTTACTAACAGGCAGTTATCGAGCATTAGTCCAGACAGCCTACTTCTACCCTTATATATTTTTACACAACCTGGTTAGAATGTTGAATCTGCCGGGAAGGTTATTTCACTAATGAAACAGGGTTCAGTTCCAAAGACTTGCATTAATGTACGATAATGCAAATATACAACTGAGTTCATAAGTAGAGTGTGTATATATGTAATACGTGCTTGCACGCAAGCCTGGTCATGTTTGGGAGAAGCTTAAATTCATATACATAATAGTCTCCTTAGTAGTGGTCGGTTGTATCCAAAACTCAAGATATTGCTGCCCCCCCCCCCCCCAAAAAAAAAAAAAAATAGACATCCCAGAAAGAGAGAGAGAGAGAGAGAGAGAGAGAGAGAGAGAGAGAGAGAAGATGGGTTTTTGCTGAAATGTATGGTAATGGTATAATGCTGAATTTGCACACACATACAGAATACTAGTAGGGAAATATGTATTCACTTATTTCTAGTAAAATAAGTAAGAATGGACACTTCGATACCTGATGCTTCAATGCCAAAACAAATAAAAACAAAAATTACAACCCTCTTTAATAAGTCTTGTAACTGGAAACAATTTAGGACGTGTGAACATAAAAAATTTATACAGAATCAGAACGCAAACAATTAGTGAATTACTTAACAGAAATGTAAATGAGTGCAGATTAAAGGAGATAGTAATTGGGCAATTTGGTTCTGGATTCTGTTCAGGATAAGAATAGCTAATTTGCCTGTTCACCTATTTACCTATTCTGCCTTTTCTTCTTAGTGACCTTTAATGGTTTTGGTAAAAACTGTGACATTGAGTGACAATCAGTTAGTTACATTTTTTTAAATACCTAACTAGTTCGTGGTACTCCTAAAGAGGATATGTTGGGCTTAAAGTGCATGCGAAAAAGAAAACAACCTCAAGAGATAAACGAATTGAATGCCCTCAAAACAGCAAGGAAATTAATTTAACAAGCAGATGAAATGCAGAAAAGGGCTAAACAACAGCTGGAATAGACAAACATTTGGAAGAAAGCCTGGGTGAAATTAGAAAGAAAACTAAAAACAGTAGCTGTTTAAAAACTGTTGGCAAACGAATTAAACGTGCACAAAAGAAGAATTAGACATTTTGTTTGACAAACTACAGGACAAAGAAGGACGTGTAATCATATGGTTATTTGACAGTAGATCGAAAAAAGACCGTTACAGCTTGTAGATTAGGATCTCCAAAAAAAAAAATGGACATGGAAATGGAATTAAAATCTGAGCAAACAAAAGAGCTCAAGAGGAAAAGGTAGTATAGGGACACTGTCCGTCTACATTTCGCTGTTGCTTATAGGTATCGACTATATGATTATAGGTATCGACTATATGATTTACAAATTAGAATCATCGACAAAACCAACTACAGGAAAAAGGAAACCAACTGTTTGAAAACAAAACAATAAAGCCTGTGCGAAGTGCAATGTAGACGACCGCACTTAAAACATGCGTGCGAATCAAACCAACCGTACAATCTAGCAACCACTATTTTATGCCTAAGATGTTGAATATTTTGTATAATTTAAATGCATAAGACAATAATAAAAGAAAAAAAGACTAGTAAATATCATTTACCACACATCTTTTAAGATTTGCAAACAAAATACTACTGCAAAACTAGTTGTTCAAACTTTAGCTGCCTTTTACCAATGAATATTTAATTATACATAGGGTGTTGACAGATAAAATGGATATGTAGGTTAAATACATCTTGCCTCCTGCTTTTTTCAGTGCCTTTACTACGCTTTTGTAACTTTTGTAACCCTTTTGCCAAAAGGTACAATGGTTTGTACCTTGCAAAAAATGTGAAACTTATTGTAATTCATGTTGCGATAAGCTATTTTCAAGCTCATTTTTGTAGAAAAAGATTGTTTATCTCTGTCGAATCTCGAAACATAGGCCTTTCGATCTGAAATCATATTCGTTGCCGCTGTATGATCGTAAATTATGAAGTTATATCTGTGCGCTCTGCGACATATGTTTACCTGTATATTTGAAGAGTAATTCAAATAGCACCATGTCAGGATACAGCTGCGCTAGTGTGCCTTCGCATTAATTAGGTTTGGTCAGTGCTACATTTGGGGCATTTTATTACCTTCATTTATTTTAATAAGGTACAAAAAGAGCACAATGATAGGGCTGAACTGATACGTTTTTATAGCTTTCGAAAGACCCCGTGTCTTTCTGCGCTCATAAGTATCGATATTGATCTTAGTGTCTCCGTATCCATATACTAGTGTGTTAATATGTTGCGCTAGTGCGCTACAAATTTCGGATTTTTTATGTTAGTGTTGTCGCGTACGAGTATGTTTGTGTAAAACTATTATACTTCGCTAGAATACCCCGATAGTATTTACTGGCAAAGGACATTGTTCACAGAAAAGCAAAGTTGTTCGCCTTCTTTGCTCAAAAGAAAATGCTATTTAAATAACCCTTTTTTTTTTCTCAAACAAATATGTGACGTAAATTATTTCAATGGGAGCAAAGGATCACCAGCTATCAATATTTGCCCACGATTACCTTTATCACTATTAATAAAGTGTCACATTGTATATGATTTGTAATTTTTTCCTGAGAAAAAGAGATAAGTATACGAAAATTGGAAGAGGAAAAATGTTTACATCAATGAGTGTATCCCTTCTCTCTCTCTCTCTCTCTCTCTCTCTCTCTCTCTCTCTATATATATATATATATATATATATATATATATATATATATATATATATATATATATATATATGTGTGTGTGTGTGTGTGTGTGTATTCATTTGATTACTTGTAAAATACTTCTTCTCGTGACATGATGTGAGCAGTGAGGATGTTTCTTTGCTTTCATATTTAAATTTGAACGTTTGAATGGGATATTATGCAGTGACTGTGGGCTAGATAAAGATTTGACATTGTCATTGTAGAATGTATTCATTGAGGGCCCATGTTGTTTGTTCTATACATATACATATACCATCATCATTAATGTAAATAATATATCTTTTAGGTGGGCGAAAGTTATGATCAGAGGCGTTGTACGACGTCCAATCGTATGCTCAATGGTGTCATTACAAATGAATCTATTTGGATAGCCACTAAGATTTGAAAATCTTCCTATCTGTAGCTGAAAATATATACCTAATATATACCTATATATACCTTGATTGCCTATTCCAATTTATTTATTTTTTAAAAATCCAAAATCATGTAATTCTCAAGTGTTTGATATGGGAGTCTCGCACAAGGTTGTTCCGTATATACACATTTCAATTTAAATTATAAGTGCAAAGGAGACGGTGAGAACAATAGAACAATTTATATACATTTGTCGACACTTAAAGCTTTTGTCGCGAGGTTTTGCATAGGGAAAAATATTGGAATAAGATCGCGTGTTTAAATTTCATTTACAAGGAAAGTTATTTTAAACAGCAAGTCATACTTAAGGGATTTTTTTTTTTACATTTCATAATCTCAGCACTCCCTGTATGAATGATCAGTTTTTTTAAAGACAAAATTTTTCTGTCGGTCATGTCACCGTTCTTACGGTGTGTTACTACAAATACGTAACATATACTGGACATACTTTTGCAAAAACATATAAAAGCATGCTGGTAGAAATCCAATATCTATTTAGAATTTGCAAGTATTTCTCTTTCATTTAAAATTTCCCTCACAACGATATGATAGGTCGTCAGCTCTTTCTGCATAATACACGTGTGCAAACAGTATCAAGGTGTATACATGTTGTTAGATGCCTGATGTGCACTTAATAGACTTCTGCCTTAAATATTTGGCTCATTTCAAAATAAATCATCAATAAAGCATAATGCGCCGGCAGATCAGGGCCCATGTTGTTTGTTCTAATGATTACTCCTAACAAACTGCATAGACCTAGATCTGTCGGCGCATAAATGTGACAGCAGATCTAGATCTGTGTAGTTTGCAGTTGGACTCGACTTATAAGTGAGTACATACGGTATTAATGCCAAGTAAATATGAATCTTTAATGCTTTTGTATTGTATAATTCGTTTGCAGTGAATTTGCTTTAATCTTACAGCGCTAAAAATACAGAATTGTAACCCTGGTATAATTTATTTTTCATGAAATCCATTTTAAAATAGCACAGTACCTCGTACTTTCATGGATTCATGAAATCTATGTTAAAATTTAAAATTCCAGTACTCTCCATAAGAAAATAAAATAGTGATCACTAATTTACATTATTCTTAAAATGATACCTTACTAGTGAGTTTGGATTTCAAAGAGTTCACTGCATGGACATAATAAGAAAAAGTTTTATGATCCATTACTGTATTGGTTTCATTTTGCTTCCGTTTAATGACTAATAGTAATAATAATAGACTAATAGTATTTACATTTGCTTTTATGTAGTTGTACTTACACTGTTTGTTTGCATAGTCTCAATGACTAAAGGATTTGTCTCTAAAATCAAGGACTTGACACTTTTGATAACAATCCGATAATGCTGTCTTATATTATATACAGGGTCAAGGTTATGTATAATGCAACACTCAAGCAACGATCAATCCTTGGGATGTCCCATAAGTTTACCAGAATAACAATCAAGAAGTTAATGTTTATTTGAAAAACTCAAAAAGTTGCCTTTTAAAGATAGTGTAAAATACAAAGAATCAGTCTTCATGTACAAAGTTCAAAACAAACTGACATCAGCGCGATGGGGGTCGGGGAGGTACAATTGCCCCTAGATGCCGAGCGAGGGGGTAGGGGGCACCGTCAGGAGATTTTGTTTTTAATTAGCTGTAACCGGGGCATAGATGGCAAGTTGGAGGTTGGCAACTAACATAAAAAACTATTCTCTGTGGCAAAGTAGGGGCGCCACTAAAGAATATTGCCCTCGGACGCATCAAACCCTCGCGCCGCCACTGGCTGGCATCAGACTATCTGAATACTTTTACTCCAGTCTATAAAGTTTATAGCCTTCTACTAAAATCAACTTAATATCCCTAAACACGAGACTTAAATGTTTAAAGGATTTGTATGTACAATGGTGTTTTAACATGAAATGTCTTACCTAATAATATTATATGATGTACAACCTTTTGCTCCTCTTAAATACATATCCAGAGCATTCTTTATAGTCAAAAATAGAATTTATTGTTTCATACGAACCTGCTGCATTTTATTGCCGCCATTCTGTGATAATACATTTCTTATCTAGTGCATGTATATTATTGTACATATGGTGAATACGGCACATTTTTATACATCTCGACCCTGTGTGAGATGAGCCTTCCGCTCAACAGCCCAAGGAGAATATATATATATATATATATATATATATATATATATATATATATATATATATATATATATATATATATCCATTATTATTATTATCATTATTATTATTATTATTATTATTATTATTATTATTGTAATTTGGACCATATAATTTCAGCAATTTCATGAAATGCATAAAACACACACTTACATATACACACACGTAATCCATCTAAAGAATACCGCTAGTAAGCTAAGAGAAAAAGACACAAAAAAATAAAAAGAGATTAATTTTAAAATTTGATCAATGTTTAAACCTTAGGAGACAAGAAATACATTTATTTCACCTTTCTTTCCCGTTGGAACCAGTCTATACCAGTCTTATGCTAGTTGGTATATAAAATGGGACAGTAATTCAACCATATGTCCTTGACACTTCTCAACCGGTAATAATGTTTCTTGAATGCGTGCTTCTTTCACCAGTCACACGATACATACATACATTCATACCTACCTACCCATTTGTCTACCTACCTGCTTAAGGAAATACGGACATGCAGACAGAAAAAAACACCCATTTGTAAACAAACTGCAGGAATTTGCGGAATATGCCACTGGAACGAAAATTGTTAACACACTAATATATCATCAAGACTGATGCTTCGATTTAAAGATCCTTCAGTATTTATTGTAAAACAGGTATGAAATAAATAGCTTACGGTTGCGATTGGTAAGAAACAATATGCAAAACCCTCAAAAAGAGTGCATCTCCTGTGATATAAATTAAATTATGATATATAATATTTATAATAATTAAAATATATAAATGAATCTCCTACGAGATTGAATACACGAGAGAAGTTCATCTATCTATCTATCTATCTATCTATCTATCTATCAGTACATTTTATATTTCTGTATATCAGAAGATACACATATTGTGTGTTTTTAAAATTATATTTCACTTCTTTTAATGTCCCAAATGAGGAGCTTACTAATATCTTTGACAAGATAATTTTATATTTGATATGGTACTTAAATACAAAAGGAAATATTTCTTCTTTACGTTCATGATTAATAGAGTGCTCGATTTGGCCATGCAATCATTGGCTATCATTTGACATAATGTACGACTGCAACAATTTAGACCAGGCCGATTGCGACGTGCAAAATATTTGATCGATGAACATGAGTAAAAGAAGACGTATCAGTTTCCTCGTGACTTGTTTAGTGACCTCTACGACCTAGTACCAAATTTAGGATGATCGGGTCTGAATACAAGATGCATTTGCTAATATTTGGTGGACATTAAATAAAATTTAAATCCGAGTGACCGAATAACCGCGTGGTAAATGATCACTTAAAAATTTAAAAAAACGGGTAATAAATATCCTATTGAATTGATCAGATAATGCTTTCAAAGGTCAAATGCGATCGGCCTACGCCTGCTACCGCAAGTAACAGTAGGCGATACAATCTATGACAGTTGTCCCAGTGTGGACAGCTACACCTGACTCCCTCTGAAAAGTCCTCTCTGGTGGATCAGACGACTGTGAAGGCCGATGGCAAGAACTGTGTGGCCAGCGCAGGGCATCAGCTCAGGTGCAGTAGGACCTGCGCAACTTTCCCTCATTTACATCCAAATCACGTGCAAGTCATGACATTATTCTCCTCTTCCACGAGATACGTTCAAGTCCTGTGTCGATGGACGAGCAGCAAAGCAGCAAGTGTGGAGAGACTGAGAGCTGTTCTCAGGGCATAGGGTCGCTTTTCACAGCTGACGCAGCAGTGGAGCTCGGCAGTCCGCTGGACGACTGAGCAACCCATTTTAGGATCACACTACTTACCTATGCAACATGATGAAGGGGATCGAAAAGGTGCCCTAAACATTGCTTGCTTCACCTTAACCCTGGTCAATATACCGCGGCTGACGGGGATCCGACCTTAGCAGAAATATGCCCACACTTATGGACAGTATATCAGCAGATGTAAAAAGAGAGAAAAACAGCTCTAGTTGGTAGAGAACTGGCGAGACTAAACATCCTGATACCAGCCCTGAGTATATCTCGCCTAGCTGAGGAAGGACAACTCACTGAAGTAGGGGCCGGCTACACCTTCTTCTGGAGTGGCCGATTTAAAGAAGAGCGACGTGAAGCTGGTGTTGGGTTTGCCATCAAATCATAACTAGTCAGCAAGCACACATATCTCTCAAAGGGCTTGAATGACAGAGTAATGCATATGAAACTCCCACTATCTGGAAAAAGACATGCAGCTATCATCAGCGCCTACGCACCCACCATGACCAACCGAAATGAGATAAAGGATCATTTTATGAAGACCTGGAGTCTCTTATCACAGAAATACCTAGGCAGACAAGCTCATCATCCTTGATGACTTCAATGTTAGAGTTGGCTCAGATCATCAGACATGGTCCGGTGTCATTGGGGAAAAAGACTGTCGCAAATGCAACAACAACGATCTCCTTCTACTGAGGAAATGCGCTGAACACGACCTCTTAATCATCAACACAGCATTCCGCCTGCCAAAACCACAACACGACGTCTTGGATGTACCCACGCTTCAAGCACTGGCATCTCATTGACTACTTTATCGTCATGAGAAGAGACAGGCAGGATGCTCGAGTGACGAAGACCATAAGACGTGCAAAATGTTGGACTGACCAGAGGCTCATAGTCGTTTTAATTTTTTTTCTTTTTCTCTGCATTGTTTGTACTGTTATAAGTATAGACATGCAACATCTTTCATGTTCACTGTTCAGAATTTGATAATATTTCTTTGCAATACATGAAAGAGCACGTACACTCCAATTGCAGACTACATGTGAGGGGGAAATATATTTATAAATTCCTCTATTAAGCTTACTTCAATTCACTCAAACAAAACACAAAAAGAACTACTTCTATGGCCTGCCATGGAAAATCCCCACGCTTTATATTACCTGTTCCAAGCCAAGTTCACGCCGCAACACTCGATTCCAGACCACACCCTCTTCAGACTTTGACCCAGGGATCGTAATCTAAAATCCGTTACATATAATCAAGTCCTTATCGAAATGTATGCACAAAGTTTTGTCATAAAATATTATTTGTAATTGCAAGTGGTGTATATTTGACATTTTACCCTGTTCTAGGGACACTAGGGGAGACGCCGAAAAGTCATACCCCTCTGACAATAAATCACTACATGGTTTACCTATGTACCAAGTGATTTCCACACAGCAGTTTTCGAGAAGAAATGGTAAAGGAAGGACGAAGGGACCGACGCAGTGAGTATCAAAATATGTCCGACACTTTTTTTAATTATGGGGATCATGAGATAAATAAGAGATAATAAGAAAACAATATTTTTGCATTAGGAAATGAATTCATGACAAGATTTTATTTCTAGTTAATCTTTCTCAGTGATAATAATAATAATAATAATAATAATAATAATAATAATAATAATAATAATAATAATAATAAAAATGACGACTTTGTTTAAAGAGGGTGACACTAATCCTCCTTGTGGACATCTATTATATGCATATTTGCATACATAGTACATAGTTGCACACAATAAAAAAGCATTGATAATAAGCTACATGTATATATGGATATAATAAAAATAATATTTTGTAAGAACATGCTCCAACTAGGTACGTTGTGTATATACAGTACAAAAATACTGAAACAATAAAGTGGAAGGTTTGAAAATTTATACTTTAAGTTGTGAAATAAATTTGTCAAATCAAACAGGTTCATCTTTACATCCTTTGAATTAGATTATAATGATATGTATTTATATCTGTACTTTCTTTAATTTCCTTTGGGATTCTGTTCCCGAATATTGAAAACTTTAGTTGCCCCGAATATTGAAAACTTTTCTTAAAGAGTTCTTTGTATGGTTTTGGAATGGACAGATTATTAGCTGCAGTTGATCTTAAATTGGGAGTGTTGCATTGTTTTCTAGCATGACTTAGTTCCTTGATATATAGTGGGGTCATATTGTTTGAAACTTTGTCAATAAGTTTAGCCTTTCTCAAAATATTCGTTCACTTACTATTAGAATTTTAATATCATTCATTGCATTTGGGATGTTTGTTTTCAGCATTATCTAGGATGAGTTTGCAAGCTCTTTTTAGCAAGCAGAATAATTTGCAGATATTCTTGTCAGAAGTGTTTCCCCAAATAACATTAATGTAGTCTAGTTATGGTTGTATATAACTTTTGTAATATATTAACCTATGTTTAGTTGATATATCCTGCTTAATAATCACAGACATGAATTGACTTTATGACATATGTTCATTCCCTTGCAAATTCTTGTCAACCATCACCCCAAGAATTTTGTCATGCGTAACCAATTGTTGACAAATTGTATTCAACTTAAGATTAAAATTGTTATTTTTCAAATTTGTTCTCTTTTATTGCGTTTAATGATTATTACTTTAGTCTTGTCTGTGTTTACTTTCATGCCATTGTCCTTACACCAGGAATCTATTCTAAGTAAGGCTATCTGTAGGGAGACCTCTAGGTCTGATTTAGCTGTTTGAAATCTGATAGAGTCGTGTCATCTGCATATAAGCCAGTAGATGAAATAGTGTTACCTATTTTTCAGTGGCAGATCATTTATGAAAATGAGAAGGAGGAGTGGGCCCAGAATTGATCCATGTGGTACTCCACATGTAATTGCTTCTTCTTTAGAAAAACTGCAATTTATGTTGACACACTGTTTTGTCGTTGATAGATATGATGTAAACCAATCAATCGTTGAATTTTCACATTATAAATGTTCAATTTATTGCTAAGAATATCATCATCAACAAGGTCAAAAGCTTTTCTAGGATGAACTAGTATGGAGCCAACTAATTTCCCCATGATCTATGGCAGTAATCCATCTATCTATCATGGAGACCAAGGCCGTCTCACAGGAACGGTTTTATCTGAACCCTATTTGATTTTGGTGCATTAAGTTATAGGCTTATAAGTGCATTAAATGATTGTTATGAACATGTTTTCAAGTAGTTTGTACAGAGTTGTTAATATATATATATATATATATATATATATATATATATATATATATAGGTCTGTAGTTATTGACATCCTCTTTGATGCCTGACTTGTGAATGGGGGTAACTTTTACTAATTTTCATGTCTGGGGAAACACTGAGGTGGATATGCTAAGATTACATATGTAAGCTATGCTATTAGATATTAAATTTGCAGCAGCCCTCAGGAGACGTTGTCCTATATTTCTTAGCTAAACGTGATTGGAGTTTACAATGAGTTAATTAATTCTGGAAGCTATACTGACAAAAATTCATTCAATATATCTGATATTTCAGCATCGTCATCAATAACCTGGCCTTCCTAGCTAAATTGTTGGATTTTGGAAGACCCTGTATAACGATTACCTGCACCAAGTTTATTAAAACCTTCCCGCATAGACTTCTTATTGCAATTATTTTCTAGATCTGAGTGATAGTAATTCTTTTTTGCCGCAATGATAATTTTGGCTATTTTATTTCTCCCTGTTTTGTATTGTGCTTGTTGATCAATATATTTGAAATAATCATGGGTTTTCATGGCGTCTTAAATGTCAGGAGTTAACCAGTCAGGTTTGAAGTGCTTTTCTACTCTATGTGTCTTCAAAGGTACATGTTTATCTATCACTTGCATAAAAAGGTGGGCCATATATCAAGAGCATCATCCAGATCATTAAACGTAGATACTATACTCCAAGGAACATTACTGAGATCTTCCAGACATTTGTTTTCATCATAATGCTTAAATGACCTATATGTTATGGTTTTATGAGTTTTAGATTGTACAGCTGTTTTAAGCCGAATTTTCTGGTAAGGCAAACATGGAAGTCATCACTCACTAAGAATCATTCCCGGAATTATTGTTGTCATATTTTCATCCATATTTAAAACGCTTCATGTATATGAACCTATTCTTGCATTACGAATTTTAACTTGATGTTGGTTTTTCTCTTGAAGCTAGAGGAATGTTTTCTGATCAAGAATATTGGTTAGAAAAGTTTTTCTTTTATTAAGAGTTTTATCTTGAAGGCTTTTTGCTTGAAGCAAGAAAGAAATTGGTTGCATAAAGTCTTATTAAAAATATTAGCTAGAAAAGTTTGTTGTGGATTAAGAGTTTTAATTTGATGGATTTGTTTCTTGAAACAATTCTAATCAAGAATATTGGTTACAAAATGTTTTCTAGTATTAAGATAAATGTTTTTACTAAGATTCCATTTCTAGCAACACTCACTTTTTCTCATTAGAAGAAATTGTGAGGTCACAGATTGAATTTAGAATTGTACAAACAAATAAGATATAACATTTTTCTTGATAAGAAAAGGATGTGTTGCTTTATTTATTGATATGAGATTATCATTATCATGGCAATATAACGTTTTCTAAGAGCAATAAATGTTTTATTATCCACTTTCGTAGTATCAAAATAATTGAACTTAACAAAATTATCATGTAGCAAAAAAGTGTTTTCTTAATTTAAGAATTTATGTTAATATTTCTTTCTTAGTTTTATAAATGATTTTTTGGTAGTACAAGAGGTGTGTTATGATATATAGATAGATAAATATATTAATATATCTAATTGCTACGTGAAATATTTGAGAAAGCCAGGTCTCTATTCACAATAATATCTTTTGTCTGGATTTCAACTTAACACTTGAACCTAGCGATCTGATCGGATAAAATATAAGTTTCGTTTAGTTTTAAAATCAAATAATTTACGTCTAGACTTATATTTTAAGATTCGTTGGTTAATTCGGGCAGTGTTTTGTAGTAAATTAAGCGCATACATGTGTACGAGAACATCAATTTCTAAAACGTATTATTTTCTATTATGACAAATATTCTGTTTTTTATTTGTTGATTAGAGAGTCAATATATCTATATAAAATACATTGTTCTGTGGATTCAGTTTTCTTCATTCTGTCTTATCGTGATATACAAAATGCGATTGATAAACGTTAATCCTTAGGTTACAAAAACAGTCGACCAGAGATTTACAGTTAGAAAATGTATTGAAATAATAAAGGCGAAATATAACCTGGTTATTGCAAATAAAATTGTGAGTTAATGTACATGTACAGTGCTTGTCACAATATTGTTAGTTTCTAATAATAACATATGCCGTAATTGATGTAATCGTGAATTGAATAGAACTTGAACTTGATTATTTCTACACTGTCACTTGTTATCAGAATGGTTGGGAGTGTTCCTACTTTAGGATCATTTCTCAGTATAAATGGCTGATTTTCCATATTTTACCGTATATACTCGCTTATAAAGCGGGTCCAACTGCAAACAACATAGACCCTGATCTGCCATCGCATAATGCTACGACAGACCAGGGTATATGTCGTTTGTTCTACTGATTATTTCTAACAAACTGCATACACCCATATTTTTCATTAATCTTAACAAATATGCATGATAACAATGGTTCTGTTCTTTTCTAATAAATTTTTCTAATATTTGTTTTCAAACATATTTTGCATATATTTGTTTTTATTTTAATTGCGTTTAAAATGTAATAATTGTCCATTTCAATTCTGAGGAAAGAGATTAATTAACAAATTATATACGATAGATAAATATTAAAATAGGTTGCCTTCTAATTTCTTGATAAATATTTTTATTTGAAAATATTTATCAAGAGATTTACTAACCAATTATAATATCATTTTCTATAGCATATTATTTTTTAGTGTTTTGTATTTTTTCTTGTATATAATTTTAAAGATTTTGTGGTTATATATTTATAATTTAAAAATGTATATTACAGAGGGCCAATAATTGATGTATTTCCATTTAAGAATGTTTTGTATAATTCCATAAAGAAAACATTGCTATTGGTACCATTTTTTACTCATACAAAACGAAACAAAAGGATAATTTCAAAAAACATCAATTCCTCTTTTATTGTGATTTGGTATGCTCCGGGCGTACTTATTAAATGTATCAATAACGTTTAGTAAATATTTATATCCTTTATTTCATTCACTAAATGTTTTCATATCAACTAAATCAGGAGACCATATAGAATATATTTTGTTAGTTAGTACACTGCCTTGAGGGAATTTTGTTAAGATTGGTTTATGCACCTCATCAACTAGTTGTGTAGTCCATTTTAGTTCGCTCGACCCCTGTTCTCGTTTATTGATTTGCCTAACCCAAGCTTATGTTTAGCGCTAATAATAGGCCTTACAAAGAATTGTTTCAATGCTTCTTGGCTTAGTGTTTTACCCTTATGTACATTTAACTCATCCAACATTTTCTAAAAAATCAAATTGATGTTTGTTAGAAGGATTTTCTTCAGAACAGTAGTCATGGCGCATACATATGCCATCAGTCCGGTTGATTGTCGGTCATTTTTTCCAAGTATTTCCAGGACCACAATATCTGTAAGAAGGCACCGTTTGGCAACAATGGTATGCTAGCCTTATATATATCCAGTTTGCCGCCTTTTTGAAATCTATTTTTCTAATATTACTTATTACACATTACCTTTCATGATATTCCTGCCCGTTGTTGTCTGTGTGATAACTTCATTATTTGTATCGGTTGCTTTTCTACGTATCAAACAATATGATTTCATATTTATATAATTATATTACATTTTTAGGGGGAGAAAGTTTGTTTTTATTTCTTCTACATATTGTGCATACTCTTTTCATGATTTTTCTACCAGGTTTAGTTTTCGTTCTAACTTCTTTGTTTGTGTCTGTTTATTTCTTGCAATTAAAGCAATATGATTTAATTATATAATTATATTACTTAATTTTTTGCACATTGCTTTATAATTGTTTCATTAAAAATTGATTTTCTAAACTTAAATAATATATTAATTGATTGTTCACCTTTATAATGGTGGAATTATATAATACACACAATAATATCCACAAAAAACTGAATCAATATGTTGTACATGCGTGCTATTATAAATAATAGGCTTTTTCTTTGTATCATATACTTGTTAATAATACTATTTGGGGCAGCCCAACTAGTATCAAAATATTCAATATCATTATGTTTAGGATCATTACAAATAACAATACAATGTGTCCCATTTCCTTCAAAATATTGTTCAATATTAACAATCATGTTTTCATTTGGGTTCATATTTTTTTGTAATATATATATATATATATATATATATATATATATATATATATATATATATATATATATATATATATACTAAAACAACCTCTAAAATTGTTTATCTTATTTTGTTTTTTAAATTTTTTCAATCTGTAAATTTGTAAGATTCTCCGTCTTTTTAATAAATGTGGTTATTGTTCCTGGTGAAAAAAGCCCTTTGGTTAACTCTCTTTTAATACCTTTCTCGTGAGTTCCTGGTAATGCTAATCTTCTACCAAAAAGGCTAGGAATCAATACCCCTGCTAAACCAGCAAGCAACGTGCCAATAAACCCACCTTGTTTGTTCTGCTATAAGTGTGCAAGTAACATGTTTACATCAAGACAGTTATTTTTAATTTTTATTTTGCTTTCATTATATGCTTTACTTGCGTTTTTTTAACCTCAGTTTATCACTACCAACTAACAGAGACGGCTCAAGCTTAAGTCCGGCTTGCTGAGGTGGTTTTTTGTTTGCAGACTCATGTGATTTATATGTTTTAGGTTGTGATAAACTCAATCCAAATTCAATATATGGCATATCATATTACTATATTATATTGAATACAATGATTGTAGCCTTCTGGGTTGCCCCATGTTATTACCCAACTAGCAGCAGCTAATCTTATGGTAGGTAAAATTTTCCCTGATGTCCGTAGTATCTTTGACATAGTTCATTTTATAAATCGTAAAATAGACTAAACAAACATCCTTGGTTTGTTAGCTTTGTTACTTGTTTTTTTTTAGCTTATCTACAAATAAATTCTGTCTTTTTTTCTGTCCCGCCATATAATTGTCCTGGTTTAAATGTTATTTCTATTGGTTTCTCTTTGGTATAAGCTGTCTAAAAACATCTTTTTGATATTTTGTTCAATTTAAACCTGTGACTTTAATTATGATTTTATATTTTATATTTATATAATAATATTCACGATGTCATCTAATGCATTCATTCTTATATAGCAATCACTCGACACAACACAGTATACCTGGTATGGAGCATCTGTTCCTGCAGGAAACTGGAAATTACCTGGTAATTGCCATGCTATTTCAATATCTGATGTACTATTAATTAATTGTTAGTTGAGTTTTGATACATACATCAAAATGAAATATAGGATACAATGTTGAAAAATCATCTATATTTATAGAACTTCCTGTGTTACTATCCTGATATGTATTAATTGTTTCTTGTAAGACCATATATACACGGCTAAAATTTAAATTCTCAAAATTAAAATTTGTTTATAAGGCTTTTTCAGGATATTGATTAGAATTTATTCTCACGAATATTTGTCTTAAATTAGAGTTATAAAATATCATACTGTTTTGTGTTCGAGCAATAATTCCAGCAGCTGCTTGAAATGCAACAAATATATGTTTCCGAAGTTTCTCGGTTGCATTTGTTGTGACTCTCCGTGTTTGTAAGAGCTTGATTGATTATGCTGCTGGCTGTACACAAGCATTTCCCCAAAGTATAATCCTTTTGCATATCCAGATACCGATTGTGAATCTATATGAGCTTGTATCTTTATTACTTGTTTTATTTTATTTTTGACATCCATAATGAAATCGAAACAAAACCAACCATAATTTACTAATGCAACGCCTTATTTGCATATAATTTGTTTTATCAAGGTTTATCACTTTCCCTTTGATTATATATATATATATAATATATATATATATATATATATATATATATATATATATATATATATATAATTGGAATGTTTTCACTCCACTTCCAGTCACTAAATTCGATAATATTTGTATTGAATTATTATTTAATATATTCTTCGAGGTATCTTCCAAACGTTCTTTAACCTTATTATTACCCAGTTAGAGCTTTTTTTTTTTTTTTTTTTTCTTGTTGCTCAACCTAGCTTGTAGCTCTTTTGTTAGCTTTTGTTCAAATTTTTCATGCTTGGGATTTCATATCAGGCTACTTGCTCAAAACTACTTTACTACCACTTAAAAGAAACTCGTATTACTCTCATGAAACATGTTAACAAATATATTTCCTCCAATAATTATTTGTCAATATTTTTCTTTTTTTAAAACATGTGATATATGTTTCGAATGCTGTTCTTAATTCTAATCTCAGATTTGTATTTATTTGAAAAAAATATTTTACATCTTAGTTGTTACGACTCTTTGGTATAAGAAAAATGTAAAAGAAAGATAGTGAAACCAACAAATCAAGTAAATATCGACAAGCAATTTATTTCTAGACAATTAAAGTGAGAATTCGAAAGACACTTAGAGTAACGTGAATTAAAATCCGAATAATCCAATAATCATTAGTGTCCTAATCACAAGTCCAAAATATAGAATATTACGAATGAATGACTGTATTCTTGAATGTGCTGATGAGCCAATATTCTAATGTCCTGATGTGCCAGTAGTCTTTAATGTGATGATGTGCCAAAATGAAATACTCCAGAATATCTTTTAATAAGCTCACATAAATCCCAAAATCATCAATTCAAAATCCACACGTCTATGAGCACTTTTATAATTCAATGAATATTTTAAATATTTCCTCTCGGAGTTTGGAATGATTTTTTACAACTGTAATGGCTTTTTAAAGACTGATGTTTAGGTCAAAACTGAAAACTGTCCACTAAACATGGTATATATAAAGACAGGTCACATGACAGAATGTCTAGAATATTATGGTGTATGTGACTTTGGACACATAACTCTAAAGGAAATTCTAGTTTTAACTGTAAACAAAATCAACCTTGACCTCAAATTGAATCAACAACTTGTTTACTCAAACCGTCCTTGAACTCAAATACTAAGTAAACAACCTAATTCAAGGACAATATTTAAACATGTCAACATTATACTTAACATTAAGGTTTAAACAAATATTAAAGTCAAGAAACATTTATAATTTCCTAAAACATTTATAATATTATATAAACCTCATAATAACATATTATATTAAAATTGTGTTCAAAATTGGTTCAATTGTAACCCTATCTTAATTTTCTAACATAGTTTTATGGTGTTATTTATATGAATTATATTATATCCTCCTGATAGTACATATATATCAATCCATGTTGTCCCATCATAGTACTGAAAATCATTACTTGTTAATGTTATATTAAACCATGAGCACCATACTTCTGAACTTATCAATACTAGTTTTTATAAACTGTATTCATATCAAGCAGCATTTGTGTGCTAAAGCTCACAGTAAAATTGTGACTTACGCCATAAGCTGCATTCTCAGAATCTAAAAAGTGTTGTTGTAAATACCATTGTTATATAGTATAATTATACAATATATATATATATATATATATATATATATATATATATATATATATATATAGATATATATATATATATATATATATATATATATATATATATATATATATATATATATATATTTGTATACTCGGTGTATACTCAGTCTTAATTATTATTTTATTATTATGCAATTTTTTTTAACAATCTCGTTATCAATCGATTCACTTTTACTTCCCAAATATTTGCTACCACATACTATTTGCAACAAGTTTACTAATATGGTTTGAGTCTTTATAATATCGTATATTTCCTCCATTATTGTTATGCCCTTGCTTTGTTATATTGTTTTTCTTCTTTTTAAATCTGTTATTCTTTTTCACTGTAATGCTACACATAAATTCTACAATTGTTTGAAATCTTATAAGTATTTTTCGCTATATTTCTTTTCACTGTTCCATCATTTCGTTAAAAAATCAATAAAATCATAGTCAAACTTCTTTCTTAAGACACACTTATCATCATTATGATATGCTTCAAAATATAATTTTGATAATTTACTAAGTTCAATATACAACTTACCAAAATAAAAATCTTGATCCAATTTTTAAGATTTAGGTTTAAATAAATCATATTCCATTTCCAGTCCAGTACCTTTTTTATATGTGTGGTGTTCTTGTAACAACAAATGATTTGTTTGTTCCCAATAAAGCACGTATTTTTGATTTGTATAATTCAAGTTGACTTTTTGGTTTACCATGCCCTTTCCCAGCGTTAATATCCTTTCAGTAAATTTTTTAAAATTTTATCTTTGTCTGCATCTCTTAATACTGATGGCATTGCTAAATTATATTAACTCATAATACTTCTGACCAAACCGTGGTCCATTACTATATTATACCGTGATGGAGAAGGCTCCATGATATGTGAATTAGGTAATGATGGAGGTGGTAATGTTATTGGTGGCGGCAATGTTACATGATCTGTAATTGATTTTGTGCAAGTGTTTCAATTAGGTGATCTCGTTTTTTTTTTTTTTTTTTTTTTTTTTGGTCTCTTCAGTTTTATTAGGTATTGGGTTAGCCACTGGTTCTGCGATTTCTCGTTGAAACCCTTGTTATCCTTTTGTTTTCTATCTAATATTTGATCTTTAATTTTCTTCCTGTTTTCAATCTATTTCTTTACGTTTTTTCATCGTAGTAACCTTTTCAAAGATCATAATCGACAGTAATGTATTACAGATATTTTTAGCATAATAATGTAATTTAAAGAAAAGATAATGAGTTCGAAATTTCTTAGTTATAAGGTTATCAATGTTTATTGACGGCCAGTGAAAAAATATCATATTGTTTCAGTACAGTGAAATATCACAATTATTTTACTCGGAAAATCTAGTAATTCACTGCCAAGCATAATATAATTTTTTTTATTTATGGTTGATCTTCATAGCCATTTTGTGTATAACGTTTAAGGTACATATTCAATAGCTTCTTGGATATCGGCGTCATAAATTGATTTTGTGTAAGTTAATAATTGTTTGAAAAACGGATAGTTAAGTTTGAGAAAACATTTCTTTGTATCCAATTTCAGAGATGAATTTATACCCGTGGTGATCACACGCACTATTGCAATGATACTAATAAAAACCCCGCACAAACGTCTATTATTGATAATATGAGCATAACTTCCTTGTTGATATTACCATACAATTCATATGACTTGCGATACGCTGAGCATAAGCGTCTTAAATAATCGTGTACTTGGTCAATGGTTTTGATATTTTCTAGAATTTGTATCATTATGTTAGAGTAAAAAGTAAACCCGAATACTGACATTAAAGCATCAAACTCTTTTTAGCATTAGTCCCAGTTTTAATTTTCGATGTTGTTTTTTTTTCAAGACTACCAGTCCATATATTATTTATTAAAGAGGAATTCCGACAACACTTTTAATACTTTTCATCATTTGCATAGTACTATTCCGATCCATCATTATAATCACATACCAGGACAAATCAATCGCGGTGTATATTTTTAGTTTTCTTAATACAAACTGTATTGTGTATGTGCCAGGTAATACTTTATGTTGCAACAACCCGGGTCTCATTTATCCACTATATGTAGTGCTGACATTTGTATTTCAATATCGTTGCTTTCTGTACAATCCAAACAGAACCTTGTTGTTAGTTCTTGTTTCACAGCATCAAGCGTTTGCACACAATTAAATTTTGATACTTGTTGAGAATTTAAACAATTTTGGAGTTGCTATTGTTGTTATGTATCGTTCAAGACCTATACTAATCATCGATTTGAAATGAATCGTAATATCAAAACGATTTTGACTAATTATCATCTGTGTATGCACCATCAACAATTGATCATATAACATGTTGATTTTCCTCAGTAGTAATATATTTTAGATTCAGTAAGCATTTTGTCCATAGTCCGTACATATTCTAATGTGTTTATGGTTCTTGATACCACACTAAAATGTTAATCTTATATTGAAGATGGTTTTCTTTCTCATGTTCTGGGATTGTAGTAGTAGTGCCAATTTGCGTTGGGGTTTTGTTTATAGTATAATATCTATCATTGAAAAATCCATGGAACCTAATACGCTAATTATTGCTCCAATAATATCATCTATTTTACCATCAGCATATGTTTAATTTGTCCAGTCAACATTATCAATGGCTTCGTAGCTTGTTGTAGATTTCTTTTCGCTTATGTGTAATGTGCCCACCATCGAATCGCAAGCTTTCAATAAAAAAGTTGTGCTATTGTAATCCCAGTTAGTGGCATCAATTATATCTACATAATGTTTAGTAGATGCATCTTGATCAGCAGCTGGGTCAGATACCTTTGTTATTTTATTTTTCGACGTGTGTATTTGGCTATGCATTCTACTAACATTACCCACACCTAGCAACTTGTTGATTGTGCTCTCTATTTAAAGCAATGCAGTCTGATCCATTTATATTAAATGGGTTGGTCACATCATATTTTATTGCATTTGCAACATTTCCTAGCTTAAGAAAAAATATCTTTCTACAAGGCTTATTGGAACATCCCAGCTTTCTTGCATTATCAATATCACTGAAGTTGACAAATACATCTCTTTCCTTCGTATCACTACTTTTGACAAATAAATATCATGTCTTCTGCAATTGTTCATCATCATTTTGGTACATTTGTTAATGAAGTTTGTTATAAGGGTATTAACACTATTATCTATGTACTAATTTTATTACTGCAGCAATTCCATTCATACGTTAACCTAATTTTACAATCTTATTATTGTTCATATATAATATTTCCTATGATCGCGGTTGTACCCCACACCCTCGATGGATGTATTCATCTAATTCATTTTCAAAATTTATAACTACATTTCTTGTTGCATTTTTAGTAGTATCCATTTATACATTATTAGTACTATTTGCTGGTGTTCAAATAATTGTATAGTTCATTGATATTATACAATTATATAACATGTATGATAATTCTCCCCACAACTTCCATTTAATATTATTATTCATTCTTAAAAAGAACGTGATTTAATCTAACTAATTATATATATATATATATATATATATATATATATATATATATATATATATATATATATATATATATATTAGAAATTTGGAAAAATGAATTTGATGAAAAAGCGTACTCACTTTTGCTAGTTTCATACAATAAATTTGGTTTAAATATGTTATGTATGCTTGCCACTAAAACTATCGAATAACTTAATTCATATTTAAGTATGATAGATGAATACAGACAAGCAAAACAGACTATATTACATGTACATAATACAATTGAGGGATGAAAAAAGCCACATTAAGCATACTTATTTACAAGCATCCACCTATGAAAGTTTGAAGGCTGATATTGAAAATTTTACTTGTAAATATGATACAGCGTTGCATATAAGAAAACAGAAACCGAAATTAAAAATAGAAATTATAAAACTATGGACAAACTACATTACAAAATGTCAATAATAGCTTTTTACTAATAATAAATGATCATAATAATTATTATGATTAAATTTAAAATGATTCATTGTATTGTAAATTAACAAAATGCAGCAAATTTAAAATAGAAAGCAATAAGAAGAATTAATTTAATAAACTATTGTATAAATTAAAGTTTGCTTTCATAGTTACTTTTATTATAAAATATATTTTGCGTATTTACTTTCAATATATAGTTTTTATTAACCATTTCAGTTATACAATGTGGAATATTTTAAGCCCATCATTAAAATAAGCATGAAGACAAACTAAATGTTTTCATTCAAAAGGTATGTTTCTTAAAAATTGCCATCAAGATCGACACTTTTTAATTTAATTAATGTATACATCCCATGCGGTATTTGTTATGCAATTAGAACTTATAATAAAATGTGTAAAATTTATTAATGCACCTATGGATTTAGGTATTATTTCTATTTATTTTCACTCATGTAAATTCTTTTTAAATATATTAATTTACGTATGCTTTGTTGTGTTTTATCTACTTAATATTATAAAGTGTAACTATTTCCAAAATATCTAATGCTGATATTTATGGTGGTATCTCACATAAGTTTTCTATTTAAATCTAATTTAATCATGTTACATGTTTCACAAATAGTTTCACCTAAATTAAACATTTTTTGTAATTTGTGCAATTTTAAATGTTTTTCTCTGTTCATTTATCTATAGTATACATAAGTATTTTTATAAAGATTTTAAATGCGGTATTTTTTGTCACTACTAAAGAAATGTTAATTAATAATTATATATTATAAAAATATTTCAATAAATAAATAACTGTTAGGGTTTCAAATTATTAACAGCTCATTTGTATTACACATTGTATACACATAAGGGGTCTGTAAACCAGAACATTTGTTAAAAAGGGCTACATAAGGACCATACAATAGAATTACTTAAAAAAATAGTAAACAAGCGAAAGATAATATTTTAATAAAATATTAACTCTAGAAGATATAATAAAACTGAATTTTGATAATAAAATTGAGATTCAAAATAATAATTATAGACTGCACAAACATGCACCATGTTGTATTGATAAAAACAATTTTACTACAGCATTTGAATGAAAGCTTTTAAAGTTGGTTTTAACGTTATTCTATAAGGTATCATACTCCTTTTTGGTTCACTTTCTTTGAGGTATATTAATATTGATGTTATAAACCTGAACGAATTTTTAAAAGATGTACTCAAATTTAAATATTCTTTTTTGATCTTGTAAATAATTTTTAAGTCAATCAAATGCTGTATTAACATTAGTTACTGTATTGTTTATCTTGTTTTGCACTTTAAGTGATGCGATTTATAATTTAATAATCATCTAATAAATTGTTTATATTATATTCCTTATTATGTTTTCATATGGTTAGAATTTTATATTCGTCTACAAAGTAACCAACATATTGATTTAAATTTGTATATTAATGGTCACTACCACAATTCAAGCATATCGCATATCCACCATCAATATCTAATATAATATTTTTTTTATAACAATAGGAATCAGTATCTTTGTAACCAAATGATTCCACATTCTTTGTTTTATTGCCAGTTTTAAACTTCTCCAAATTAACACATTCATTGAGCTTGTAATAATTCATCATCTGACAAATGGTTTTATACTGCGAACATGTTTTCTATATACTCTCTCTCTCTCTCTCTCTCTCTCTCTCTCTCTCTCTCTCTATATATATATATATATATATATATATATATATATATATATATATATATATATATATACTTAATATTTTAATACAGATTCTAAAAGCGGTAATTTTTGAGAACTGCATTAATTATATATTATTATAAAAATAACCGAACAAAAAACAATATAAATTTTTTTTAGTGCATTTATTCCCAGTAAATTATTATATAATCAAGTTATACAGATGCCGGGAAAAAAAAAGAAAAAAAATAATATAGAAAAAATACTATCTGAAAAGTTTTAGCCAAGTAGACAGCTAAGGAAGAAAAAGAGGCAGCTAAATCTGAGGTGTTATCTAAACATTTGGCCAAAGCTGTAAAATAGGCAGTCAAACAGTCAGCTCAAAAAGCTAAACGGGCAGAAAAGCTTTACATATTTATGGCAAGAGTTCTTAAAAGGGCTCTAAAACGTTTATTTTAGCAAGCAGCCAAAGAAGCTTGACTATTTCAAAGCAACCAAAGAAGCTAGACTTACTCAAAGCAAAAGAGATTATTAAAACAAAGAAGCTAGACTATCTCAAAGCAAAAGAGGTTATTAAGGCAAAGAAGCTAGACTATCTCAAAGCAAAAGAGGTTATTAAGGCAAAGAAAAAAATAATATTAATAAAATAGACCAGCAAAGGTAGCAAAATGAAAAGAAAAGAAATTAAGACAGCTTGATGAAACTGTTGCAGCACATCTGACAATTCATTTACCATAAAGACGTGCAGGTAGAGCTAAGACAGCTGAAAAGATTATTACTTTACCAACACCTCATTTTGCTCTGAAACAAAAAACATTTTGCAGGTACTCTGCTATAAGATTATCTTTATGGTGTACCTGACAATGACACTAATCTAGTGAACTTGGAGAACAATTTAACAAGCAAAAAACTTCCCCTTTGTTGATAAAATTAGAAATATTTTACTTGTAATGGAATCAAATACAGTAATGGATTCAAAATAATTTGTTTACGGACAAATGCACGAACACACAGAATTTGAAGTTACAGAGAAAATGTATGTGAATTTATATAATAAAGCTACTAGTTTACTTGGAATTGGTTTAATTATATTTTACGTAAAGTATTTGCAGAATTAAAATAAAAGTTTCAGCTATTTATATCTCTAGGTTCTAATTGGATAATTAGAAGAATTATGTATATTAAAATACGTGTATCAAAACATGAATCAGTTAGAGAAAATAGCTATATCAGACTACCCAAAGATTTAGAATTAGAAAGAAATGTGTGTCAAAACTAACAATGAGTATAATATTTGCTTGGAATGTTCTATAATAATTGGATTATATCCAGCTCCAAACAAAATTTTAGCCTTAATTCCCCGTATAAAAATATATTGATCAATTAAACTTTGGTGAAATTAAATTTTCTGTTTCATTGAAAGATGCTTCCAAATTTGAAAACTTAAATAAACAAATATCTATTAATGTTTTTGGTTGGGAAAATGGATTATACCCACTCAGAATGTCTAAGGAGAGAAGAAAAAAATAATATCAATCTCTTTTTTATATCAGAGTATGAAAAACATCATTATTGTTGATTAAAAATATTGCAGGATTCCTCAGAAATAATGACAAACGTCATTATACCAAACACATATGTAGAAGATGTTTATACATTTTTGTAGTAAGGAACCTTTACAAAAACATAATGTTGCTTGTGAATGAATTGACTCAAAAGGACAATGTTAGCTTATAATCTGCAACTTAAAATACCCCTATATAGACTAAATTCCCTGTGAAATTCGATAATTTTAAAGACGATGATGAGCATTTTATATTGTCTGGTATTGGAGCATCGAATGAAAACATAACACGCACACCTCATAATATAGAAACATATATGGCAGGTAGTATTGAGCAACTGCAATTTATAGATAGCTTGCAATTTCTAAATAGTAGATTTGACCTATTAGCTTCTAATATTACAAAGAATGGTTTTAAAATTGCTGCTAAATATAATGACAATGGACCTATTAGCTTCTTATATTACAAAGAATGGTTTTAAAATTGATGCTAAATATAATGACAAAGACAAAATTGAGTTATTAACTAAAAAGGGTGTTCATCTATATGATTATGTTGATAGTTTTGAAAACTTTCAAGAAACTAAGCTGCTAGAAAGGCACTCGATTTGTTCGTTGTTAAGTAAATCATAAATATCAGATGAAGAGTATATACATGCACAAAAAGTCTGGAAAACATGTAAAAAAAACATAAAGAACATTGATGAATATCATGATCTATATCTAAAACGCATGTTTTGTTACTCGCTTATGTTTTCGAAAATTTTAGAAATATGGCTATCAAACATTGTGGTTTAGAACGTATTCATTATTTCAATAGTCAGCGTATGTTATGGGATGTATTACTAAATATAACAAAAGCTAAATTAGAGCTATTAACATATATTGATATTCATTTATTTATAGATAATGGATTGACAGGTGGCATTTCTACGGTTTCCAAATGATACGCTAAAGCTAATAATTCTGTGGTTGGCGATTTATAGAACAAATCTGCCAAATATATGTATCATTGTACTAATTGTTTCTATGTTGGACAATGATGCAATCGTTACTGGCTTCACAATTTAAATGGATTTTATGAGATACATTACCAGATCACATTCATGATGATTCTGAAAAAGGATATATATTTGAAGCTGATTTAGATTACGTGAAAAGTTACATGATGCACATAAGTGTTATCTGCTAGCATATGAAAAATTGACCGTTAAATAAGAATGGTTAAGAAAATATCAGATTAAATAAGATAAAGATTTGGATAATAAATGTATTGTGTTACGGAATTATATATCATTTTCCTTTTAATAATGGTATAGTTTATTAGTTTATGATCTCTGTTCTTGGTCTAACAGCTGTCGTCTTATCGTGAATAAACATACGGTAATTTCGATCAATATTTCGAAGCCTTAGTCATATCACGTGGTTTTAGCGCGTGTGAAGAGGGTGAACTTCTGACCTAGATTATATTAATCAATACGTTATTTACTGTTTAAAACATTGGTACTCTGGTACTTTAGAGATATCATGCATAACCTAGTTTCTGATTGGTTCGGAGAAGGTTGGTGTTCTAGAAGGATTAAATGGGTTTTTATTTCGATTCTGCGTAGTGGGAGACTACGTTATAGGATTAATAGCAGTATTCGGGCATTCTTCATAGTTACATTGGATTGAGAGGTCATAAACGAAATCGGTTCATTTTATGTGTGGGATATTCTACTTTTGTGATATATTTAATACAGTGCATTTAGGATTCAGTGCTGTTTCTTGAACCTTTATTAATTATACAGCTCCGTGGAATTATCGGACACATTTCTAGAACTTGTGATATTCCATTCACAGGGATTATTTGTATTTTAAATCTTGAAAGCTTGTTTGGGTCTTTTCTTTTGTTACATTACCCCTAGTGGTAACAATTGATTGTGATAAATTTAGTCCATATTTAATGAGCAAGAGTAAATATATAGTTCATTATAGAAACCTAAAATTATATACCAGTCTTGGTATGAAAGTAACAACGGTTCATAGGGATCTAGCGTTTAATAAAGACAAATGGATGACTCTTTATATAGAATTAAGTACTAATCTGAGAATACAATCTCTTTTGAGAATTTTGTTTTTAAATTGACAAATAATTCTTTGTTCGGAAAAAAACGAAGGAAAATTTACGTAAACGCATTATTATCGAACTAGTCATTGCTTCTAAAATAGATAAAATAAAAAGGCCTGTGGCTGACATTGGATTTGTAACTAGAACAATCTGTATTGAGAATCTAAAAGCCGTTCGTATGCAAAATTAATGCTGAATAGACCGGTATATACTGGGCAAGCGGTATTGGATGTGAGTAAAGTGTTTATGTATGACTTTTATTTTAATCATTTAAAAACTACATATGGTAATAATTTTTAATTATTAAATACTGAAACCAATAGTCTTTTATTAGAAAACACAACATAAAACTTATGTGATGATATGAAAAACGAATAATATAATGTATGATACAAGCAATTACCCTCTCAATCGTCCTTTATATATTACAACAAATACAAAAGGTGTTGGAAAATGTAAATATAAATGCAATGGAAAGCCAGTTCAAATATTTGCTCGATTACGGGATAAAATGTACTCGTTAATGATTGATGATATATAAATCAATACAATTAAGGGAGTATCAATTTCGGTGGTTACAAATGAATTAAATTATGCACTTTACACAAAAAATCTTTTTTTGAAAAAATAGAGATGAAGAATAATATGTATTCCATAAAAAGTAATAATCATCGAATGGGAGTGTATCAACTTAATAAAACAAATTTGTCATCCCTAGATACCAAACAGTTTAATCTAGAAGATGGGATTATGACATATGGCTATGGGAAATAAGAATAAATTTGAAGTGAGTAGTTTGTTTTAAAATTTTTAATTTGCCATCTAATATTCCTTTAACTTATTATATGAGCATGTTATTTTTAATTTGTCATCTAAGATTCTTTTTTACTCATAATATGAGCAAGATGAATCTATATAATGTTTAATTTGCCAGCTAAGATTCTTTTTACTTATGATATGAGTAAGATTATTCTATGTTATTTTTAGTTTGCCAGCTTAGATTCTTTTTACCTATAATATGAGTAAGCTTAATCTTAGTCACTTAATTGGAGTCACAACTTAAACCTATTTTGCTACTCTAACTATGTTTACATACTATTATTTACATACTATTTCATATTTCCATGTTATAGAAAAATGAAATACCGCAGCAAACAATTACCCTTTTATTTGACTGCGTTTGAGTAAAAAAAATGTATCCATATCTATGTTCCTTTCGTGGAATTAAAAAACAAAATCCTTAAAAGGGAAAATTTCATCAATGGCCCTCCGTAATATATATTTTCAAATTATAAAGATCTATTCACAAAATCGTTATAATTATAAATAAGAAAATATACAAAACAACAAAATGTAACAAGCTATTTAAATAATATTATAATTTGTTATTTAATCTGTATAAAAACATTTTAATAAAATTCATATAAATATTAGAATGCAAACTATTTTAATATTTATCTATCTTATGTACCTTCATAATTTAAAACGGAAGTCACCACACCCTCAAAGCATTAAGCTGGAGAAATAATATTATAATTTGTTAGTTAATCTCTTTCCAAAAATTTAAATAAGAATATTGAAACAAAAATATATTATATTTTTAATAAAAAGATATATATAAAAATGCGGCCAAATAATGTTTTGAAGTATAAGAAAAATTATAAAAAAACATACATTGAAAACTTTTGAAAAAGATATTTTAAAAAAGTGAGAGGAAAAATCAATAAAACTTTTGTGAAAATAGTTTTCAAAAAATTCTCAAAACTATTTTGGACAAAAAATGTATATAAAAATTGGAAGAGAACTTTTATACGCGCTAAAAATGAAAAGTGCATTCTTAGCCCTCTAAAATGTATAAAAGCATCATTGCTGAACATATAAAACACTCTAAGTTTATCATTCATTACCTTTTATAACGTGAACATATATCATCCTTAAGAAATATCCAGAAAGCCTCTTTTATCTACTACTCGAATGCCAGACGGCTCCTGTAGCAATACATGTACTTGTGCTCTGATACCACTAAATAATGACTATTGGCATGTTTTTGGTATTTACTAACACCATATTTCAAAAGGTCATGCATTATGTTTCTTATATTTAGCACAAGAATGCTGGAATGAAACACACATGTTAACAATAAAACAAACCGGCACGGTAACTGCATGACATGCCAACTTTCTTCCACATGCTGTTGTTACATCCATGTGTTTCTCTACAGTGTGTCGAATAGGTCACGTCTAGGGAGAGAGTAGACACTTATTTGTACCATAAGTTATCTACATATTTGTGCTGATTTTGTGACATTGGTTTGGTATTTGTAGTAAATAGTTATTGATATTGTTTCTTGTGTGACATTTGAACACTGGGTAAATTAGTTTGTATTGTCGTACAGTGTAGTCATTTGCCAAGACATGGGGTGCTTTAGAAACCAGAATATAAAGAGACGATTTAATGTAGCTGGTGGTCTACATGGGCCACCAATTCAAATATTCAAGGTTATATGCGACAAATGATACGGAAACTAGTATGTTATTTATGCTTATATGTCATTTTATGGTAATTACATGAAATGTTATGTGTACATCAATTATTTATATGGATCCAGGCTGGTTGCGCATGGTAATTGTCGTCCCCTGCACATATAAAGTACCGTCAACAGCATATATGTCGCCATGGCACATAGGTTGTCATAGTGTGGTCATTTCAGTGGAAACAAAATACGGTAACAGCAAAAATTAACAGATCATGGATGGGTAACCACTGTACTCTCCCTCTTTCTGGAGCCTGGAATGGAACCTATAAGCACACATATGTTAGTCACATGTTTAACCTGGCAGTATCAGGGTCACTAACTGTATACATAAATTGAAAGTGGTCATCTAAATTTTTTACATATTGTGGCTTAAGGTGCAAATCCCCACACGGTAGGATTGAAGACAGTGCACAATCTTTGTTGCACATTGTAACGTGTGTATACCTGCTAATGGATGGCTCACTATCAACAATCCTGAAGCTTCTTGTTCCTTACATATCGTTTCGTGTATATCTTACATAATAGTAAATATGTTAATATGTTACACCTCCTCACAATCCAGGCCCCTTTTATTTTCCCTTTTATCATTATGAATGGAAAACTTGACTTATGAATACTTTGCTTCAGGAACCGTTTTATGGTGATTCGTTTCATGAACGATAGTGTATATAAAAAAAACAAGATCATATCACTTTCACTTATTTTTAAAACAGCATATATGCTTAATGTCCATATTTTGCAATATCCAATCCAATCAGTGTTTCGGTATGCGCCATATCTAATCCAATAACTGTTTCGATATACACGATATCCAATCCAATCAGTGTTTCGGTATCCACCATATCTAATCCAATAACTGTATCGATATACACGATATCCAGTCCAATCATTGTTTCGATATATGCACAAACATTTGAAGAGAATGAAACTGCCCAATCCCAACGAAAGGAGACGCAAAGGTTTAGTTCATGCAATGTATGCTATTTCTACAATTGCAAAAATGGGACCTACACTGCGCAATATATGATGGCACTGTGTATTGATGAAAAGGTAGATTTGACGAAAATGTATATGCTCTCTTATTTGACACCAAGCTTTTTAATCATATACTCGCAATGATTATATTGATCTTCCCGTCTATAAATCCATACAAAAGAGGTTTAAAGGTAAGATGCTATATCGGTCGAAATTGTAATCAACAAACCTTTTGCTTCTTTAAGTAATAGTAGACTTAGTCCATGACTAGCCATAGTATCGTGCGCGCACTGTACTAAGTGGCAAAAAATGCAATTCTACAACCAGATATACAGTACCTTTCCATAACCAGGACAGCACGCAGCTTACACAAATAAACAATATATGAAAAAACAACAAAATGACCAGTACAACACATGCTATACTGCCAATGGCTCACGGCAAAGACAACAACAACGGACTCACATACACAAACAGCAAAACTGTTTCAAGGGATTTACCTTAAATTGGTCTATGAAATTGACAATAGTAATGCCGTGTCAAAAAAGCTGATAGTTTAGGACATTATATATATATATATATATATATATATTTGTCAAGGCATAATTTCCTTTAACATGGAAATCAAAGGCTTCTTTCTCATATTTAAATATATCAATTAATTAAAAGTTAATATACCTTCGAAATTCAGAAACAAGCCACGGCGTATATTAATCATTGTCATTGCTCGTTCGGCCATTGTCAATGAGGTTTACCTTTCTAGGTAATCTTATTTTCGAATCAAACATAAGTATATTTTCAATGGAGTACACTGTGTGCTTTGAGTGCTAAAATTTCTGATGCACTTAACAAGATCTGAAAAAATAATGGTACTCTATTGTTACGACTAGGGGTAATGTAACAAAAGAAAAGACCCAAACAAGCTTTCAAGATTTAAAATACAAATATTTAATTTCCTAAAATATTACAATATTTGAACAAACAATGAAAGTGAAAGAATTAAAAATAACTTATAGTATAGAATATCCTTAAAAGTCCTAAATTGTTCTAAAGTTCACTGATCCGGAAGTTAATCCAAATATTCCGAATGAAGTAGGTTCCGAATGATACCTTCACTGTACTGATGTACTAACAAGAATCAGTTATATCCAAGTGTTATCAATTGCAAATAGTCCTTGTGAATATAGAATATTACACAAGTTCTAGAAATGTTACGATAATTCAACAGAGCTGTATAATTCTTAAAGTTTAAGTAGCAGTACTGAATCCAGAATGTACTCTATAATAATAATAATATCACTGAAGCAGAATATCCACACACAAAATGAACCAATCTCGTGTATGACCTCTCAGGCTAACAAACTATGCTAGTAATGTCAAACACAGCAATACATCTTATTATATAGCTTCTGACTGCGCAGAACAGAATACGGAAAATCAATTTAAACTGTATTGCGACTTAAAAACAATTTAATCCTTCTAGAAAACAACCTTCTCCGAACCAATCAGAATCTAGGCTATGCGGAACACCGCTAAAGTACCTGTGCACTGACGTTATTATCATTACCAGTCAACAAAGTATTGACTTCTTAATTGAAGAGAATCTAGGTCAGAAGTTCAACCCTCACGCGCTAAATCACGCGATGTAACTAATGCTACAACCGACAATATTTCCCAAGACCAATGTACTGAGTCACATTGAAATACCGTACATGTACTATCTGCAAGACGATAGCTGTTAGACTATTATGCAGAGATCATAAACCTATACCATTATTTAAAAACAAAATGATACATAATTCCGTAACACTAGTCACCTATAATATTAAATATGCACATTTCGCACTCATTTAGACACTATCTTATTGTTGATTTTTATTTTAGCTCAGAATATCCATGTTTTACCACGAACGTACAAACATTTCTTTCAACATGTTGATGTTATTATATACACTATATGTGACGAAATAGAATGCGACCTATTTTCGATGACCGTTTATTTTTAGAGCAAAACATTGTAGGAATTAAACGGCTTATTTTGATCTAAGGGTAATTTTGAGATGGGCTTAAATTCGAATATTTACGGAGTATCTTTATCTTCTGTTGCAAGATGATGCAAGTTTCAACTCTCCTGACACTGATATCAAAGAAAATTGGAATGAAGAGACCTTGGTTTAAAACTTCTAATCCTACTGTAATTAATTGATAGTAACTGTTCATTTTCTTTTTCTTCAAATCCAGTTGAATTTATTTGAAACCTTTATGGTTAACGGGCGAGGGCGGAAAAAATAACACACCAGTAGTCATTCTAAACAAGTTGTACCTTCCACTCATCCAATAACTTCTACAAATTTTGTACCGTTTAAAATAAATATAATCCAGCAAAATGAAGCTTTATTGTTGCAATATTATGGAAACCATTTCCCGTAAATGTATCCCTCTTTTAGGAACTAAAAAGTTTCAATGTCATCGATCTCTTTATATGAACATCATACTTATATTAGCAATCCAATAATTAGGAAAATTATATAAGCCATTCCGAAGCTTTACCTTCTAGTTAAACTTGGTCGCACAGATATTTCAATGATGTGTATTTATTCACACAATCGGATTTCCATTGTATTATAGTAGCCAAACTCATTTAAAATATTTATTAATTAGTATCATAGCAATTATATTTTCATTTATTTATTTGATGTCAGTGTCTATTATGGTTATTTTTCAGAGCACATCAATTTCTCTAAAGATTGCATGGAGTGAGTAGAGCGGTGAGATGAAGGCGGCAACAGGTCTTGCATCAATAATATAGTACATTATAAGAGAGTAATCAGTTCAATGCACAGTTTTATATTGTAAACCTAATATTATGGTGCAAATGTCCCCTCATCATGTATGATGAGTGTCATAAACACAGGGAAACAGGATTTATTTTCAGTTATTTTCCTCAACATGAGCTGAAATATATAGCGTTTTACACAAACACACACTAATACATATGTAAAAGTTATGTTTATTTCTTCGGTACGCACAGTGCGAGATATTCTGTAAAACAGCTTAATTTAGGTACCTATTTCACTTCAATTTTCGTAAGCTATGCACGTGTTGACTTGAACTAGGAGCTAGGTGTAAACAGTGTGAATAATGGATCAATTAGAATAGTATATATGTCAAGGGGCGAGTGAAATGGTGTTTTATCTATAAAAAAAGTCCACAACACTCGGCTAAAAATTTAATTACGGAAAATAATCGAATGAAAGGAAACTAAAACACTTAATTTTAAAAATAAATCCCTTTTGATCAATGTGAGAATTTAGTCCTTGAGGAGAAGAACATTATTTAAATTGACTACTCTACAGTCCCTCCGTTTTCCCATCTGACTAATATATGGTGCAGGTCAGGTAGATGACAAATATGTATAATATTTACCAATAGCCTTCAATAAAGAAATGGAAAATTGAAAGCAGACAGTAGAATAAACAATAAACTGTAATCGTAGCACAGTCTGTCAGATATACGATCCAAATTACTAGCTGCCTATCTAAACTACTTTATGATTCTGTGCATATATGAAAAAGCCCAATTTACGCTACTTTATTTTACTCCAAAATTAATCGTACGGGATAGGGAAGTACGCGTAAATAGAAGAAGACAATGTATGTCTGATAACTGGGAATGTATCTTTAGATCATTTTATTATAATACGGCAAGCCGCAGATTATATTCCTATATTGAGCTTGGATTGTAAAGTCTGGATTAAAATGATAATTGTATCAGCAGCTGTGTCTTATATTTTGGCAAAAATATGACAACCATACATTTTTTCAACACAATAAAAAGCTATTTAAATAGAACATTAGGATAATATGGGATATGATAATTTTGTTGTAAAGACAAAAACACTAATATAGATTTCAAATATTTGAAGTTGTAATATAGCTTTGTTCAATAGTGCTTTATTCTATAATAGATTATTACACGTAAGAGAATTGTATCATATGATACATTAATACAAGTAATACAATTGTATCTCATGATAGATTAATACACGTAAGAGAACTACATATTAAGAGACGGACAATGTTCTTTGAATAGAAAACTCACCTGTACACTATGCTCTTCTCTTATCACTTTGTGGAACCTTAAAGATAAGTAGATAATTAAACTTAAAGGTAAGTGCCATCACGAACCGTTATACCTCTGCCGATCACTAACTGATAAGTGTAGAAATAGTCTGACTTGGTAAATACATAAACAAGATAAGAACACTAGAACACACGACTGGACATTAGACTAATACTGTCAGAATTCATGAAAAGACAATTGAAAGCATATATTTCTTTATCCCTTTTACTTTTAGTTTTCCAGCATAGCATGTGTGACGGTAAAATAAAAACATGAATTCAGTTAATTTGTTATAAAATTTTTATAATTGTTATTCTTTGATTTGTTTAAAGTTATTTTTAATTTGCTCTAGTATATTTGCAAGTATTAAAGGGAAATTGTTTTTGAAAAATAAATTAGTGCAAAGATATTCAAGATATTTCTTCTAAAAAGAAACAATCCCACAAAGCGTACGTAAATTAATTATTCGGAATCATCTTGTACATATTTTTTTAATGTGTTCTTGGTAAACCCTTCAATTCTCAAAAACTATACTCAGTTGTAAATTTGGTGTATGAAACTAATCGGTGCATTTAAAAAAAAAACAATAGTTATTAAGTTTGGTTTAAATACAATTTGGAAGAAAGATTTTTTATTTTTACATGCAAACAAGACAAAATAATACATTAGTAAATATGTTATCGTAGTCAATAATGAGTTTGACTTCTTTTTATCATGCTGTGTTGAAAAATGTATTTCCCCCAAATATTTTACACTTTGTTGAAGACCCCTAGGATTGTTGCAAGGACATGATTCAACTGAGTCAAAAGAGGATGCAAGCGAAACCACTTGAAACTGTTTTCTATGCTCTGAGTACTGCCATAGTATAATGCAATGCTTAAGTGTGATATTTGTGCAATAAAATGCTCCTTACATATGATATTTCTTCATTATATTACACAGACGTGTGGTTTTTGTTTCTATTCCAAAATATTTATTCACTTAGTATGGAACAAATAGGTCAATTTCATCGTTATATTTCATACCTTATCGTCGACAGACACGTTTTGTGAATAAAATAAGCTTGTGTAGTTTTTTTGCACACAAAGAATACAGTAAGAGAAAATCACAGCTACTACTGTACCTACAAGGTATATTTTATCACGCATATGACAACGTAGCTCAATTGTCTTTTATTATTGTAAAAGCACGTGCCATACTCAAAGCAAAATGCATTAAATTTTAATCATTTTCCCAGATTTGTCAGGAAAAATCGTGTTTATTTTCACGCACTAGTGAAATTGAATTCACGTTCCCTGTTTATTACTTCAAACACACCCAATATAGGATTTTATTTACAAGGAATTTTGTATACTTTTCACATCAATCTATCTCAATATACATCTCCTTTCGTTTTATATAAGTGGGTGCGGACGGGTCACTACACTAGATGATCTTATAAGGGATACTCACAAAGGTTACCGGTCGGACATGGAAGTATGTAATGCTGTACATATGACTCCAATGATGCTATCGTGTATAAATAATTCTAAATCCCTCTATTTCCACCAAGTAGGAATTCAATTAACTTAGACAATAGACTTATCATGTATGTTTCCCATACTGCATTGAAGCTATTGTTAACAAGATGTCAATAATCGTAAGTATACAAATTTGGCAATGCCGTGAAGTACCAAAAGAAAATGTGAACCATGCCCCGATTGAAATAAAAGCTTGGGTGGTGGGGGTGGGGTCCTGGGAAATACTATCCATAGTTAATTGATTATAATACAATATTCACAACAGATTCTAACAATTGCCGTGAATGGCCAAAATAAAACCGAAACACCCACTGACTGAGATAACCGAAAAGTTATTGAACCTTTCTATTCACGATCATTTGATTCAAATAAAATTCACAACAGATTCCAACAATTCCTAGATATTGGTGTTATTTATTATATTCTTTTGATTGCCGTTGGTAGCTAAAGATCTATATACAAAATATTGTAACATATTTATAGCACATATCTTGTTTCCCTTCAAGGAAAATCTATAAGGGTCACATTGTTTATTAATTACACTTTAAGACTGAAGAGCAGGAAAATTAATACAATATTTAACTAAATTATACTTACTGGCGAATAGATGAAGTGTCTATTCTTGAACTAAATGCAAATTCTTTCTCGGCGAAGTGCTAACTACGCCTAGACCACACTCTATTTAAACAAGAAAGTAGATAAACAGTACCTTCAGATGTCGATATTGTTGCTTTGCTATTAAAGGGTAAAATAAATCTTACACTTTTCCAAGAACTGTAAAATGTATCACAACACAACTCCTTTAAATATGCAAGAAAATTTCAAATAAATGACAGAGGATATCTTCTATCCTAGGTATTTATAAGATTACAAAATACCAATTGCTTCCACAAATAATAATCAATTGTGAGACAAATTAAACAAGACAACAAGGAGAATATAAAAAAGCGACTTGAAAGAATGTTAGACTCAGCAGTCTACATACATATTACACAAGCAACCATTACAATAATTTTCATACAAAAGGTTTACGTAAATTAGATTGATTTTCAATGGCAGGCAGATATAATCGATTTACAAGCATACTAGAATTATAACAAAGGACATAAATACATTTTTCTCGTGATATATTTTTCTCCTAATATACATGGGCTGAAAATGTGAAGTCAAAAAGAGGTGGTAATATATATAATGCATTGATATGTATATTTAAAAAGCAAAAGCCATCGAAGATACAGTCTGGGGAAGAGAAAATATTTTACAACCGAAAGGTTAAGGAGTTGCTGAAAAAGAATAATAGTGAATATTGTTCAACGTATATGAAAGCCTCTGCAATAGAAAGGTTTAATAAAACTTTAAAAACTAGAATGTGGAAGCAATTGGCTCAAAAGAAACAAAAAATGGATAGATGTTTTATCTAATCTAATTCAGGGATAAAATGACACTTAGCATAGATCCGTAAGTATGACCCCAGTCAACATAAGCACAAATAAAAACATGATATAAGGTCTGAATTAGTTTATTTGGTTATTTGACAACTGATATATTTATAACACCTAAATTTAAAATAGGTCAGATGGTTAGTATTTAAAAATATAAGCGATCTTGATAAAGGTATACCTGCTGAATTTTACAGAGGATATTTATAAAGTGATAAAAGTGACATGAAGTCACCCAATTGTCTACAAATTGGAGAACTTAACAAACATTTTAAAAAATGTTTTTATGCCATAGAATCAGTTCTATGCCCTCATACAGATTGCAAATACGGACCATCAATATATAAGCTTGATGAGCATGAACACTAGCGAAACAAATTCCCAATAAAGTGTGAAGATTTTGATAAATTTTAAAAACGATTTTATATATCAATACATGTTTATGAGATACTAGACGAACGAATTGAGCGAAACAACGAGAGAAACTTCACAAATCCTGTTAGTATCACAAAGAGAAAAAGAGACTCTGAAGTTAACATATTGACTTTATTCAAAGGAGACACATAACATTAATTTGGGATTAATGATTTATCAAGGTTAATATCTCTGATAAACAAAGACAGGTCTAAAAATATTTTTTGTAAGCAGTGTTTAAATATTTTTTGACCAATTACTTTTATTTGAACATAAGACATTACATTATCAAGTAAATTATTCAATTTAAATAATCCCTGAATAGGTTTCTGTTATAAATTTGGAAAACTCCAACCATACGACAAATCCAATTAAAGGTTTCTAAGAAGGTAATGATGATTTATAGACGATAACAGCAGACAAATATATTCCATCAGAAATGTGCACCCAAATTAAGGCAGTACACAAATTATACCAACCTGCTGAAATAAATATTTATAAAAGACGATAAAAAAACATTTTAATTCGACCAACATATGTCATATTTCTGAAAAGGAAATTACATGTGAAGAAGGGAGTAATAAAATAAGAGATGATCTACATTTAACTAGTTAATATACAGGTCCTGCACATAATGAATATAATTCTATTTACAAATATAAGAATTATATAGCACTTCTTATTCGCAACTTATCAGGTCCTGATTCCCATCGTTTTATTGAAGATTTGGAAAAATATGATCCTGATAAAGAGGTACAAATAACACAAAGTAATGATGAAAAATATATTTCATTTAGTAATGATTTTAGAGTTTATATGTTTTAAACAATGGAATAGATATTCTTATTTGAAGGATTATCAGATTTATGGATTGTTTTAAGTTTATGGGTAATTACATAAATGAACTTTTAATAAAATTATGTGACAAATGTTTAAAAAGAAAATAAATTTTAACGAAATGAAAAAACAGGGGGGGGGGTGCTTTTTTCTTTTCTTTTTAAAGAAGTACATTTGTCCCTATGAGTATATTAGCATATATTAAATTTTTAAAAAAGGGTGAGGACTGATATGTAACAGATGTCATGAGACATTTAAAGTAAATTGTTCTTATTGATCTTTAAGATTTTTACGTAATAAAGATTACGTGTTGTGTGATACATTTTAAGAATGTAGTAATTTTGTATGCAATATTTTAACCTATCCAGCTCAGTTTTATATTACACCATTATTAGCTGGTGGCGCTGGTTTAAAGTTAAGAGGGGAACAATTAGAGTTATTAACTGATTATGGTACGTTTTAATGACTTAGTCTGGTATAAGAGAAGGAATTATTATACTACCAAGTAAATATGTTAAATAAATCCTTAACACCATGTTGACATTGGAACATATTCTAATGAAGGTAATATTGCAAATAATGGATAATACGATAGCTTAAGATCATTCAATGTGTAACCAGATAATAATAGCCTTTATAAATGGTTAATGAGTGAATTCATTGCCATCACAAATGTTTGATAGGCAATAAAGGCACAAATAACTACTACAGAAATTGTTGATAAATGAGCTAAAAGGAACAAAACGAACAGTAAATAAGTTGTTATGCACAATGAAAACACAACGAAAAATATGAAATTAATTATCGTAATTTAAAACTGTTTGTTTAGTTAGGATTGAAGGGGAAGAAGATACATGAAGGTCCTTGCTGAGATCCATGCATAATTTTTAAAACAAAATTAAGTCTTAAAACAACCAATGATTACAAAAACTAATGAATACCTTTGTATTCGGAAAACAGATGTAAAGTTTACATCAGAAGACAAGCTTAAAAATATGTTCCGATAAAACAATTCAAATATCAGAAATAATTATCATTTGCATGAAGAATAATAATTTTAGCAAGCATGAAATATGTTAACAAATCAAATTAACGAAATCTATTTACGGTAACAGTGTTAGAGTTGATGTATGAATCTTACTAAAACAGGCTGAAGAAATAAATGGGATGATATCAGTTTGTTACCAATGACAGACGCATATTCTTTATGCATTCATGTTACGACATTTTCGATGACATGAAAAGTAACATTCAGTTTTATGATACAAGTGATTACCAGTAAGATTAAAGTTACAACTTATCGGTAATAGACAAGAAAGCTGTCTGAGTATTTAAAAATGAAACGAAATACACCTTTTCAGAAAATGTGTGGTCTTACAAGTAAGATCTATTTCTTTAGAACTAAAAAAAGATGAAAAGAGCGCTATTCAGGGGTATGACATCAAGAAAAAATAAACGATTTGATACGTATAAAGATTGATGTTTTATCAAGTATAATTTACCAGGAAACTAAGGTTTAGATAATATCAGCGTGAGTTATATGACAATGCTGCTTGTTTATAGATGAGGACAAGAGATATTTAGTGTATGAAGTAAAATATTTGCGATATGAACACTATAAATGCTCCTAATGTCACTATTTATATATTCTTCAACAGTATAAGCAAATAGGTACACAAGCCGCTTTAATAGCTCTGTACGTTTACTTAGTTCAAAGTTTTGTATACATTTTTGTTCCTTCATTTCATATGGTACAAAATAAAGCGAAACGTAATAGTCTCACGGAAGTCACTATTATTTTGTAATGTCTACCACTAAATGCTGATTTGGTTAGATTAGTTACTTTCTTTACAACTGTATCTAAGTTAGTACAAGTATCTATTAGAAGCAGAGTATTAGTGCCTTGAAAATATCAATAAGTAAGTGTTTCTGAATTGCTTATTTTATCACCAGGATCTGTCACAATCATCTTGTCATCTTTAAAAAAGCATTTCCTGTTGGAAGTCATGTTGTACATACAAATATTGGACAGACAATGACAACATAGTCAAAAAAGAATTATATTCTGTTTCTATCAAATCTAGTACAAACCTTGTTATTTCTTTTCCCACAATTTGTAACACCTCATGCAATCATGTTATTATGAGGATATGTTAAATCAGCTTTATTTGCACACGTTGTTTGAATGTTATAGAAGCGTTTTGTATTAGCATGAAAAACAACATTAGCTCCTTTTGCTGTTGAAAGGTAGGTATCACAACTCACTTTGTTATTAACATCCATGTAATGTAGAAATTCCTCCCATTTTAATTGCTTACTGTTTAATGTATAATGTTTTATATATGTCAAAAGGTTTCATTATTGTACCTACATCATACATGGAAAATATCTTCTCTAAAAGGAATGGATACTTATGTTTTCATCACCGTATTTGTTTTTCACAAAATTGACAGAAAACTTAAATACCTGTATGGCAAGACTAACATTCTTTCTATTTATTTCAATTACTTAGCATCTCGTAAACTAATTTATAATATCTAGCGTTGTGTTTTTAGTTTTAGTATGCTAGCGATGTAATCGAAATTAACAACAACCTATGCTATGTAATCCCTTTGTTAATATCGTCCTTTATTTCATCAGGCCATTCCTTGGTCCTTAATCGTCTCATCCTATTTTTAAAACTAATAATTTGCTATTGACTTATAATCTTTTTACTTTCAACATTTGTCTTCCTTCAGGTTGTGTACTTATTTCAACAGCACATATCAAACACATTTGCATACCTTAATGTTTAACTGCACAATTCATGTTACCTCTATCACTCTAATTGAAAATACTACCATCGAATTGAATTAAAATATAATCTATTTAATTTGATTGCTTTTGCTATTTGTTTGTTTATCTAAAATCTGAAACAAAGTAATTGTAGGTGTATCTACGTTTTTATTTTCCTGTTTATCTGCAGGTGAATAATTTGTCGAATATTAGCTAATTCGTTACCACTACGGTGCAATTTATTATTATGTATATTTGTCACATAAAGTCATATGCAATGGTATTCTGAAACAAAATTGTTAACACTCACGTTACTAATTTCAGTATCTTTGTTGTTCGTTGAAGAAATACTTTGCTGCTTTTGTAATCTGGTAGCTCACTTGAGACCTTGGAAATAAAACATGTTGAGTTTAAATGTCAGCAATCATGATCTTTTCTATCGCCGAAATACCAAACTTTTCTGGATAAGTTTTCTTGTCTTTTTTACACAATATCCAAACTTTAAACTAATTTTTTTATGGTGAATAAAGTAATACATTTGTTTAATCGTATCAGTTGCAACATCAATATTTATATGTTCTGTAATTTAGTTGTCTAAAAAAGGTATTCTGTTTTATTACTTATCATAAACCCAATGAGCCATTGTTTCTGAAGTAATTGTATTATATTGGAGAAATCGTTTACATTCATAATTAGGGTTACCACGTTCTATAACTTCCGACGTTTTTGCTAATGTAAAGGTAGATCTAAAATCCTGAGGACGATGGTATGGGTATTGTGGACGGTTATGTTTAAATATATGAAAACCATGGGGTATTCTAAATTTATTTTCTTATATTACACGCTGAACGGCCTTCATTTCCATGTTTGCGCAGTAGTAACTCCACTCCTTAGTTTTCTCAATTTATCGTTCCTGATTTCTTGTTCTTTTAAGTTTTGTCGTACAGATACTGGCAAGTAAGGTTTCATTCTATTAGGAATATATGTAATACAATGGTGTGCTGGATTCAGATTGTTTACACCTTGTGGTATTTTTTTTTCTTCTTGCTTTTGTAAGTTTATGTATTTCTTTATCTAAATGCATATAAGTATCGTAAGATATTGGTCTTTCTCTTTGAGTTTGTGCATCTCCTTTTTAATTTTTAATTAACCATAATACTATACCATCTGGATTCGCCTGGCTTGACACAATGCAAAAAATAGTAAAGTAATGCATGTCCAGCCATAATTTATGTTTTCTCCTGAAATTCCTTTCTGTATGTATCGAGTTCTTCTCTCGGTGTTATAATTCTATCAAACAACGCAATATTATTTACACCCATTTCTCAGTGTTATAATTCTATCAAACAACGCAATATTATTTACACCCATTTCCGATTGTATTTTAGTCTTAACCCTATAAATTCTACCATTTAATACAAGAGTCTTTTTATCACGTTCAGTTTGAATGCATATGTTTCCCTTTACACCTTTGTTCCATATTATTTAAATTTTTTCGCATTTGTTTTATGATTTTATCCAATTCGTCAATACTGCCTTGTGCCACACCAATATTATTAGAACTTCTAGATCTGCATATTCGTTTATATCTAATTTTTACTGTCCTCTTACAGCAGTAAGGTAATTTATAAGAGTTGATAAAGTCTGGTTGTGTTACATTTTGATTTATTCATTTAAACCCGTAAGAGATAAGTTGCAAGTCGTTTTTATAGTCCTGATTCATTTAAACCCATGAAAGATAAGTCGCAAGTCGTTTTTATAGTCCTGATTAATTTAAACCCGTGAGAGATAAGTCGCAAGTCGTTTTTATAGTCCTGATCAGACTTTCATTTACATTTCGTTGTCCTTTCTATCTTTTTGCTCATCTCGGTTCAATCATTTTCTTTACCAAATGTCACAAAGCAACTATTTTAGCAGTCAACTTCTTATTAACATTTTTATTTTTTAAATCGCGTATTAACTTTTAAATATTTTGATCGTTTTGTTATACTTCGTTCCTGAAGTCTCTTTTCATCTGTTCATTTAGGATTGTAAAGTAGTATAGTCTTCCAAAAATATCATCACTTTTCTCGTGTTACTCACTAATGCGTCTATTTCTAAGTTTATACTTTTCAAATTTGGCTGTAAATATTGATTGAATGTTCTCCTACTCTTCTTATACATTTTGCATGTATTGCATTAGACAGGTTGTTAGATCTCTGTTTGAACAAGTCGTGTGCATTAAAAATCTTCTTCCTACGGTCGACAATTTTGTTTTTAAAAATCCTGAATTTAAGTTTGGTTTTTGTTTTCGTTTTTCTTTCTTTACAACTCTGTTCAATAGAGGATATTTGTTGTATACTTGTTCTCTCCATATTTGAATACCAAGACGTGTTTTACAAATTTACAATATCAGTCAAACTAGTAATACAGAGGTTATTGATGTTTAAATCATTATTTGGTGTTCAAACTAGACTTGCTTTTGTATGTGCTTTTTCTTTTACTGATGTAAAACATATTTCAATACGACCTCGTAATGATAGTTCACTCATTGTGGCCTCTCTATTTACTTGGAAAATGCATGTTACATGTATACGACGAAAGTATATCACCTTGCCATTTTATATACAATTTTACTAATATTGCATCCGTTTATGGTACCTCTTTTTAATTGAATCTGATGATCATTAACATTGTATGAAATGAAGTCGCCAGGAAAAATATATTTAATTGGAAGGGACTCTAGCAACATGAATGATAACCGTTTGAGTCATTTTGGTGCGATTGAGTTGGAGAAGGATAATGTATAAGTCTCTAGGTTTCAGAAATCCACGAACTGCATCTGATTCAGTAGATGTTGGTATATATCTCTTGACTTTTAAATCCTAATAATTTACTGTTTTGGCTGTGTATATGCACCGTGTAATTATTTTATGTTTTCGATATCAATACTTCATTCGTTATCGTTATTTTCTGTGATGCCTTCTTTAACTTTGTTCGTGGACATTTCATGATGATATAGACCACCAGAAACTAAAAGTTTTTTTCATTCTTGTTATTGATGCAATAAAATATGTTAACTTTTGGTTTATTTGGAAAAACTGTAATAATCAACAACAATGTCTATTCTCTATTATGCAAATGGATATTTTTCCATCTTTATTATCAGCTTTGTGAAATAGATGTCTTGCTCGGGTTCCATCTCCATCGTAATATGGCTTTTCATTTGTATTTTAGAATTAATGTTTTTTGTTATTAATTTCCGTTATCATAATATACTTCTGTTTATTTATTAGCTTCTCCATCATTATCCTTCTTCACCCCTTCAACCCGTCCCCATCTCTCCATTAAAACATTCTTTTCTTTCATCTCTTCTTAGTTTTGTCTCTCTATATTTGACACTTTCTTCCCAATTGCATTATGTATATCCTTGTATGTTTTATACTCTTTAGCTATAAAATTAAACTCCCTGTGACTCATATTGTTGCCACTCATTGCCATGCTTATCCTGTCATCGATACCGCTTAATTTATTATAGCAGTAGTTACTATCTCAAAGTATTTTATACCTTTGATCTTGATGAACATTAACTTTAAAGCTTTTACAAGAAACACGTGTAAGGTTGCACTATATCAAATAAAAGCCAGAGAGATAATAATTCCTGTTACTATTCCTGCAGGCCCTAAACCTGCGGCCGTTACATCCATCTCACCTGAAACTGTAGCCATGCTCACTTCTACTCAGTTTAAAACCGTACATTTGCTTTGTATTTCTTTCTAACACCTCTGTAATTTCGATCCCTTTAACTAAATCACTCTTAATTTTTTTAATCTATTGCAACCTGAAATTAATGCCATTGTTAGAAATGTAGGTACTATCTCTCATATTTATATATGATAACAGATATTTATGCCCACATATCCTCATTTACTTTACAAATGTAATGTTATTTGGTAACAGTAAATGTATTATAAGAAATCATACGTAAATTGTGATAGCGAAACCGGAATAATCAATTTAATTCATCGAATTCAAAATTACTTTGTCAACCGATTGTAATTTAATATATTATTCATGATAAAACTATAAGCAACTGTAAGCGCTCAACTTGGTTTTGCAGAACAGACTGATTAATTAGGTTTGTTGTAAATTTGCAATTTTTTAAATTGTTTTTTTATATATTTACATTCCACTTCTGTAGATAATCTATCTGAAATACGAATATCTATCTATCTATCTATCTATCTATCTATCTATCTATCTATCTATCTATCTATCTATCTATCTATCTATCTATCTATCTATATTAAAACCGAAAGAATTAAAGGTAATAACAATTTAGATGACTATTTCAAGTGCTAAGGTGAACCAATGCCGATATAAAAAAATAACTGTAACTAACTGTCCCAAATTATGTTTGTTATTTAAATGAACATATAGCTACATAATATCCTCTACATATTTATACAATTGTTTTATTTTCTTCTCATTCTCTTTCATCTCATGAACGTTACATTCTTTTCCTCCCGTATGACTGTGGCGGCCAGTATTCTGTATAATACGATGTTTGTAAAATGGAGTTAATGCAAGAGGAGAAGCCCGATCTCTACCTTAAATCAGTTCTTGCCATTTAAATTACTAGCCCAATTATGGTATGTAGAATAAACATCGGACTTTTTCTCAATTAAGCTAGAATTGTACCTAGAAATAAGAAGCTAAATCGTAATGATGTTTTGTTTATACATCTCCTTGTTCTATTTAGCAAAGATGCAGTTAATCCCATGCTTATGTTGACCTTCCTCCCACCTCCTGCATGTAATGATATACCAGCATGCCCACTATCGTAGGATTTTTACCAAATATCACGAAACTATGAATGCCAAAGACTGGTTATGTATCAATGTTATTTTTCCTATCGTATATGTGTTATGGACGTTCTATTTTCGTATCCTAACAGGGGACATTGAGTTAAATCCCAACCCAATGTTTCCGTCAGACTCGTCTAGTAGCAATAGTTCTAACAGCTGACTTAGGTCGGATAACAACGACACTGTAGCGTTTGTTCATTTAAACATAAGATCTGTGCGACATAAGACTAAATTTGATGACCTTGACATCATTGAGCTAACTGAGACTCACCTAGAAAACAGTATTGATGACGACTTTTTAAGGATTGAAGGCTATAATAAGCCTATTAGGTGCGATCGAAATAGCCATGGGGGTGGTATTTGTGTATATTTCAGATAAGCAATTTTTGAAATAATATTCTAACTTACTTGCGCATGATCTCGAAGGCTTTCTTAGGGGTAGAAATATTTCCTGAAAGTTTGAAATATCTTTCAATTGTAATTTACCTCCCTCCCTCTGCATCATTACTATACTGGGATTTATTAAACGTCAGCCTTGAGCAAGCGTCAAACATTTCTGTTAACATTACAATTTTGGGTGATTGTAATGAGGACTTGCTCAAAGCTAAATATAAAACCTCAGAGATGTTATTAATCTAAACAACTTGCAAAACATCATAACTGAGCCATTCAAAGTGTTTGACCATTCTTTAACTTTACCAGATCCTATAATAATTTTTGAAACTATTGAGGTCTTACACTATGGAGTTAGTTCAGTTGAGAAGACAATAAATGATCATGAAGCCACCTTTATCCTTATACGCCTGCACTACCAGTATGCTTCCTGCTATAAAAAAGACATCTGGTGCAATAAAAAGACTGACTTTGAAACATTAATTGCTTTAATTTCAGGTATCGATTGACCAATTAAATTAGAGTACTGTAGGGACATATATGTCGCCGATGAAATTATTACTACGACATGCATCAATTTAGCTAAAGAGTGTATTCCATTTCGGACGGTAACTGAACCATGCATAAATGTTGGTACGATAGTACGGTACGTCGAACAAACAGGAAACGTGACCGCATCAAGAAGTTAGCCTTAAAAAGTAACAATCCATACCGATGGAAAAAATATTTTTAAAAATTGTAGAATAAAGTAAATAATCGAAAAGAAAAATCTAAAGAAAACTGTATGCTAAAATATGAGAACATTGATAAGTTTGGAACAAACTCGAGAGACTATTGGAAACTTATTCGCCAGTGTGTAAAAGGAAACATCACATCAACAAATCCGCCACTTGTTTGTACAAATGCAGATGGTTCCACTTGTATTGCCTTTTGTGATGCTGAAAAAGCCGACTGCTTAAATTTCTTTGTCACACAAATAGCAAATGTTGATGATACTAATATTAGTTACAAGATATACAACTTAGAAGACATGACAAATTAGCTAATTTTGTAATCACTGATCAAGACAATTGTGATGTAACTCACAGCTTACCCAGACACAAAGCTAATGGACTAGATAAATTAAGCCACCAGATGATCTTACCCAGACACAAAGCTGGTGGACTAGATAAAATAAGCTACCAGAATTTCAAAGAAACCGCCATATCTGTAGTTAAGCCATCATGTGTCCTTTACAACATGTCTTTAGATACAAAATCATATCAGACCTTATGGAAAACAGCACACGTAATGCCTTGTAAACAAAGGATAGCGCAAGTGATCCTTTGAATTACAGACCTATCTCATTCATTAAAAAGTTGTGTTGGGAAAGTGTTCGAAAAGACTGTTTAAACATTTGTACAATCACTTACATATAAATACTTTTTTTTTCTTTTTTTAATAACAATCAGGATTTCTTCCCAGAAACTAAACGGTTTTACAGCGCATGAACTTGTACCATAATAGATGCACTTGCTGTGACAAAAAAAAAGACGTGCGTGGTCTTGTCGGATATTTTTACGGCATTTGACTTTGTGTGGCACAAAGGATTAATATATAAATATAAAAGCTACGGCATCAATATCCCCTTTCTTAATAGGATCACAGACTATTTAACTAGCAGACTCAAACTGTCTTCGTAAATTCAGTAGAATCTACTATTCGGTACATTACTGCAGAAGTCATGTAGGGATCTGTATTAGGCCCGCTATTATGTATCATCTACATCAACGACAAAAGTGATAGTCTTTTGAGCACGAAAAGACTCTTTTCAGACGATAGCTCATTATCACATGCGTCTAAAAAAACATTAAATAGAATATATTCGAAATACAGATTTACATACCATCCATATTTCGTCAAACCAATGGCTGATAGACTTCAATCGTATCAAAACTGAAGCACCGCTAGTTTGCGTAAATTAGAACCCGCATTTCCCAAATTAAAATTTAATAATGAGTTCTTACCATTCTTAGATAATCATAAACACCTTGGAGTTACTTTTAGTACCTCAGGCAATTGGATATAGTATATTGATAGCTTGTTTGAATCTGCCTCAAAATGATCAATGTGTTTAAAACACTTAAATACAAATTTACTAGAAAAACTCTTGAAAGAATATATTTCAGTTATATTCGACCTTTTACTTGAATATGCTGAGGTCGTCTGTGATGGCTGTACGGTTGAAAAGGCTATCAAATTATAAAATTGCAACTTGAAGCAGGGAGAACTGTGATTGGTCTAAACAAGAAGTGTATCTGCTCAAACTGTATATGAGGAACACGGCTGACCTACGTTAGCAGACCAGCGTAAATTCCTTAAGCTTTGCTACTTTCATAAAATTGTACATGGAGTATCTCCCTCGTATCTTTCTGAGCTATTGTCGCTATTGATTGGTAAATCAAAGGAATATAACCTTAGAATATTATTAACTTCATGCAAATGAGCCGTCGTCTAAAATCAGTAGGAATTCATTATCAAACTCTACCGACCATAATCTGCCCGATTCAATGAATGAAAAGGCAAATTATACTATATTTAAAAACTTAGGTCAAGACAACGCACGTGCCATCCTATTATGGAGATGGAGATTTAAATATCCTGCATGCCCGAATTAGGAATAAATGTAGCGATCTACACTATTCATTATACATGAACCATGTAAGAGAATGATCCTCTATGTGCATGCGGTGAAAACATTGAAAATGCCTATCATTATATATATATATATATATATATATATATATATATATATATATATATAGATATATATATATATATATATGTTGTAAAATAAAGGTTGGTGAACAACGTATAAAGCTGATTCAAAACCTAATCAGTTTTCACTAACATTGACATTAGATGCTCTATTAAATGGGTCATCAGATCTGTCTATGAATAAATATCCGCGTGTTTTTTTCCTATAATTCAAACTTATACAATAGAAACCAAGCGTTTTATCTAACTGTTCAGAAATCGAACACCTGACCTTTCCCCTTTTAAATCGTTCAAAACACTTCTAGCTCTCTATAAATGTCAGTTACAATAATGTACAATAGTAGTTCCTGCCATGGTCAAAGTATGTCTGTCTGTCTCTCTTATGAACTATATCCTTTTTTTCCAGTAATATCATGTTGTAATGTTCGTTTGCCGTTATCCATGTATAATGTACAACTTTCTGTAGGGAAAGGAAAGGGCTTTTCTAAGTTGTGAGAACTTGTAACCCAATCCCATTGTAACACTTAAGGAAATAAAATTTGTTTTAGCTGAACTGGCGTATCTGATCCAGAAGAGCAAGGAAACTGATTACACTGGACAAATATAATATACATGAATGCTACAAATAGCAAGGAAACTGATTCCACTGGACAAATACAATATACATGAGTGCTACTAATAGCATATCTGATCCCATTGGACAAATATAATATACATGAATGCTACTAAGAGCAAGGAAACTGATTCCATTTAACAAATACAATATACATGAATGCTACTAATAGCATATCTGATCCCATTGGACAAATACAAAATACATGAATGCTACTAAAAGCAAGGAAACTGATTCCATTTGACAAATACAATATACATGAATGATACTAATAGCATATCTGATCCCATTGGACAAATACAATATACATGAATGATACTAATAGCAAGGAAACTGATCTCACTGGACAAATACAATATACATGAATGCTACTAATATCATATCTGATTCCACTGGACAAATACAATATACATAAATGCTACTAATAGCATATCTATATGAGCCAAAATGTTAGCGAAAATATAGATACCAGAACACAAGAAAAATGTGGAAGCTTTGAAAGCTGCAAACTTTATCATTGAGATTTTGTATAATATTCATTTGTGTGTTTTTCTCTTTTATTTTGTTTTCCTCAACGACATTGCTACGTAATAAACTGTCAATCCAGTAATAACAAGAGTTGTTAAAATTGTGGAAAATAATCCGTCGACTACAAAAAGACTATTACACATTTATTTTGGCATTATTTTCTGGTGTATTTCGTTGTCTTTTTTCTTTTTACTCTACTGGTTTCTTGCAATTATTGTGTTTGAACTTTATCAAACTAGCGCTTAGTGCTCATAGATGTAATCCTAAAATGAATGACAAAATATTTGATGTATCTAATATCATTTGATGTCTTTTAAGTTTGTAATTTATTTAAATCACCAACTTGAAGAAATATACAAGTCAAATTTCTTGCTGCTATGATAATAACATCTGTCAGTGACTTATATATATTAGCTGATCTTGCATTAACAACGATTTCATTTTTTCTTGATCCGCTTTGCATCCATCTTTTCCAACTTTTGTCATTTAATGTTTTATAGTTAGCTCTTCGTATGTTCCATTTACTATACTAATCTTCAATTCTTCCTTGTTTTCTCCAGTTTCAGGGGAAATGAGGCTTCTGTTTACGAGTTGCTTATTTACCATTTACATAGTGCTAAAATGGCGTAAGATGGAGAAGATTATGAATTTACATTTGGAAATCCTCTTTACCATGAGGATGATTACGAGGAAAAAATTACTGATGCAATCATTGGAGTTTCCTTCACTCATAATAATTTATGTAATGACGATTTGAACTCATCAATAAAACTTCAAGCAGAATTATTTCCAAAAGAAGATATCATAAGTGGTTTAGAAATAGATTAACAACAGTTGATTAAAACCCTAACAACAGTTGATTAAAACCCTAACAACAATATCAGTAAAATTGAATTAGAATTTAATGTTAAGCATTATATATTTTATAATGGAAACAAAGTTGGATTATCAATGAGAAATACCCCAGGGAAACTTTTATCACAGAGAACAATAAAGTTGGATTATCAATGAGAAATACCCCAGGGAAACTTTTATCACAGAGAACAATAAAGTTGGATTATCAATGAGAAATACCCCAGGGAAACTTTTATCACAGAGAACAATAAAGTTGGATTATCAATGAGAAATGCCCCAGGGAAACTTTTATCACAGAAAACAATAAAGTTGGATTATCAATGAGAAATACCCCAGGGAAACTTGTATCCCAGAGAACAATAAAGTTGGATTATCAATGAGAAATACCCCAGGGAAACTTGTATCCCAGAGAACAATAAAGTTGGATTATCAATGAGAAATACCCCAGGGAAACTTGTATCACAGAGAACAATAAAGATGGATTATCAATGAGAAATACCCCAGGGAAACTTTTATCACAGAGAACAATAAAGTTGGATTATCAATGAGAAATACCCCAGGGAAACTTTTATCCCAGAGAACAATAAAGTTGGATTATCAATGAGAAATACCCCAGGGAAACTTGTATCCCAGAGATCAAAAAAGTTGGATTATCAATGAGAAATACCCCAGGGAAACTTTTATCACAGAGAACAATAAAGTTGGATTATCAATGAGAAATACCCCAGGGAAACTTTTATCCCAGAGAACAATAAAGTTGGATTATCAATGAGAAATACCCCTGGGAAACTTGTATCCCAGAGAACAATAAAGTTGGATTATCAATGAGAAATATCCCAGGGAAACTTGTATCCCAGAGAACAATAAAGTTGGATTATCAATGAGAAATACCCCAGGGAAACTTTTATCCCAGAGAACAATAAAGTTGGATTATCAATGAGAAATACCCCAGGGAAACTTGTATCCCAGAGAACAATAAAGTTTGATTATCAATGAGAAATACCCCAGGGAAACTTTTATCCCAGAGAACAATAAAGTTGGATTATCAATGAGAAATACCCCAGGGAAACTTGTATCCCAGAGAACAATAAAGTTGGATTATCAATGAGAAATACCCCAGGGAAACTTGTATCCCAAAGAACAATAAAGTTGGATTATCAATGAGAAATATCCCAGGGAAACTTGTATCCCAGAGAACAATAAAGTTGGATTATCAATGAGAAATACCCCAGGGAAACTTGTATCCCAGAGAACAATAAAGTTGGATTATCAATGAGAAATACCCCAGGGAAACTTGTATCCCAAAGAACAATAAAGTTGGATTATCAATGAGAAATACCCCAGGGAAACTTTTATCCCAGAGAACAATAAAGTTGGATTATCAATGAGAAATACCCCAGGGAAACTTTTATCCCAGAGAACAATAAAGTTGGATTATCAATGAGAAATACCCCAGGGAAACTTGTATCACAGAGATCAATAAAGTTTGATTATCAATGAGAAATACCCCAGGGAAACTTTTATCCCAGAGAACAATAAAGTTGGATTATCAATGAGAAATACCCCAGGGAAACTTTTATTCCAGAGAACAATAAAGTTGGATTATCAATGAGAAATACCCCAGGGAAACTTTTATCCCAGAGAACAATAAAGTTGGATTATCAATGAGAAATACCCCAGGGAAACTTTTATCCCAGAGAACAATAAAGTTGGATTATCAATGAGAAATACCACAGGGAAACTTGTATCACAGAGAACAACAAAGTTGGATTATCAATGAGAAATACCCCAGGGAAATTTGTATCACAGAGAACAACAAAGTTGGATTATCAATGAGAAATACCCCAGGGAAACTTTTATCACAGAGAACAATAAAGTTGGATTATCAATGAGAAACACCCCAGGGAAACTTGTATCCCAGAGAACAATAAAGTTGGATTATCAATGAGAAATACCCCAGGGAAACTTTTGTCACAGAGAACAATAAAGTTGGATTATCAATGAGAAATACCCCAGGGAAACTTTTATCCCAGAGAACAATAAAGTTGGATTATCAATGAGAAATACCCCAGGGAAACTTTTATCCCAGAGAACAATAAAGTTGGATTATCAATGAGAAATACCCCAGGGAAACTTTTATCCCAGAGAACAATAAAGTTGGATTATCAATGAGAAATACCCCAGGGAAACTTTTATCCCAGAGAACAATAAAGTTGGATTATCAATGAGAAATACCCCAGGGAAACTTGTATCACAGAGAACAACAAAGTTGGATTATCAATGAGAAATACCCCAGGGAAACTTTTATCCCAGAGAACAATAAAGTTGGATTATTAATGAGAAATACCCCAGGGAAACTTTTATCACAGAGAACAATAAAGTTGGATTATCAATGAGAAATACCCCAGGGAAACTTGTATCCCAGAGAACAATAAAGTTGGATTATCAATGAGAAATACCCCAGGGAAACTTTTATCCCAGAGAACAATAAAGTTCGATTATTAATGAGAAATACCCCAGGGAAACTTTTATCCCAGAGAACAATAAAGTTGGATTATCAATGAGAAATACCCCAGGGAAACTTGTATCCCAGAGAACAATAAAGTTGGATTATCAATGAGAAATACCCCAGGGAAACTTTTATCCCAGAGAACAATCAAGTTGGATTATCAATGAGAAATACCCCAGGGAAACTTTATCCCAGAGAACAATAAAGTTGGATTATCAATGAGAAATACCCCAGGGAAACTTTTATCACAGAGAACAATAAAGTTGGATTATCAATGAGAAATACCCCAGGGAAACTTGTATCCCAGAGAACAATAAAGTTGGATTATCAATGAGAAATACCCCAGGGAAACTTTTATCCCAGAGAACAATAAAGTTCGATTATTAATGAGAAATACCCCAGGGAAACTTTTATCCCAGAGAACAATAAAGTTGGATTATCAATGAGACATACCCCAGGGAAACTTTTATCCCAGAGAACAATAAAGTTGGATTATCAATGAGAAATACCCCAGGGAAACTTTTATCCCAGAGAACAATCAAGTTGGATTATCAATGAGAAATACCCCAGGGAAACTTTATCCCAGAGAACAATAAAGTTGGATTATCAATGAGAAATACCCCAGGGAAACTTTTATCACAGAGAACAATAAAGTTGGATCGATACATAAACAAACAAAAGGTAATGAGTTGGAAAAAACTAAAATAGCAGCCTAACATTTGTTCTTCTAAATAATAGGTTTTCAACAAACGGAGGATAAACATGTGTTAACCGAACATATGGAAGAGATCAAATGGTTCCTACTTCTACAATAACGGTTAAATTGTAGTATAGGTTAAATAGAATTAGAGATACAGAAGAAATTTCAAAGTGTGGACAAAGTGAAAGAAGCAATTTAAGTATCCATTACCGATAGTTAAAATCAGACAACCAATACAAGTCCCTGAGGAAAGAGAAATGCAAACAATTATTACAAATCAACCAATATAATAATAATAATAATAATAATAATATTTATAGAACAACAAGAACAACAACAACAACAACGATAACAACAACAATAATAACAACAACACTTACTCTTATGTCGGTGAATGTCATAATAAAACAAATGTCGAAAGCTAAACATCAGACATGGACAACAATTTAGTAATGCAAGAATCCAATCATTTCTCTTTAACATATGCAAGACACAGGATAAGTATTAATTACCTTTACTTAAATATCATAATTTTCTCACCATATAGAGACACACGTACCAAAGCATAATACAGAAGGATTAGCTATATATGTAACACTATTTTATGGGGAACGGCGGTAGCTCATTTGGTAAGTCGTCTAACTCATAATCCAAGGGTCGCGAGTTCGATACCCGCCCAGGCCATCCGCAGTCAGCTCCGATTTCCTCGGCACGATGTAGCCAATAATGTGTTACAAGTGCCGTTAAAAGCAATCAAAACAAAACCAAACAATGTTTTAGGAATTATCAGGAAGCCCTGTCAAGACTTTTATTGTTGATCAGAAGTGCATTGCCTTGCGATTCATTTACTGATACTATTTACCAGCAATTACATAACTTATACAAGTTACTCAATGCAAGAAAAAAAATTATATTTAAGAATCATAATTTAGAATAGTTAAACGACACTGGAAGATTTATGAAAAGGCAGCCATATATTCCACACCGGATAAGGATGTCCCACACAAATTCAAAGCAATGTTTAGAGAGAAGACAAGAAACGCTAACTCTATTTATTTATTTATTTATTTATTTATTTATTTATTTGAACTAATATTACTACGCTCATGCCATTTTCTTAATTCTTTGCCATACACAAAAATTAGGATAATATCATATATCTGATAAACAATTGCCGAAAAAGCCTGTAGCAGGAGTGTACTGGGTAAGTGTTATGTATGATGTTTATATAATATTATAAATATTTTGGGAAATTGTAAATGTTTCTTCACTTTGATGTTTGCTTGGATCTTAATGTTTATCAGGAAAAACATGTTTAACTAGTGTCCTTGAATTAGGTTGTTTTGATCAATATGTTTTCTCAATTTGAAGGTCAAGGTTGAATTTTGTTTACAGTTAAAATTCCATTAATATGACACATGTTCTAGAACATTCTGTCATGTGACCAATCTAGAACATTCTGTCATGTGATCAATCTTTATATATATCATGTTTGGTGGACATTTTTTCAGTTTTGACATTACCATCAGTCTTGTAAAGAGCTATTACAGTTGTGAAAATTCATTCCAAATTCTAAGAGAGGAATTATTTTAAATATTCATTGGATCATAACAGTGCTCATAAACTTTTGGATTTTGGATTTTTAATTGATGATTTGGGAATTTAAGTGAACTTATTCAGATATTTTGGAATACTTCATTTTGACATCAGCACATCAAGATTTCTAGTACATCAGGACTTTGGAGACCATTGGCACATAATAACATTCAAGGACACTTTCTATATTTAGGACTTGTGATTAGAACAATCATTCTTATTGGATTATTAGGATTTCAAAACATATTACTGTAAGTGACTTTTTGATTTTTCATTTTAATTATCTGGTAATAAATTGCTTGTTGGTTTTTACTTGATTTGTTGGTTTTACTTTCTTTCTGTTACATTTTTCTTAGACCATAGAGTCGTAACAGAAATTGGGCGCTCGTCATCTGGGATCTGAATTTCTTTAAAGCATATTAGAGATATTAAATTTATCTTTGAAATTCATATTGATTTTGTCTCTGAATTTTTTTTGTCCATGGCAAAGTTTTTTTTAAATAGAGAAAATTTTTTTGTGTGAAACCAACAAGCATTTACAATGGCATCTAATGTTCAGAATTTCATTTCAAAACCTATCCAGGAGGGGATAGAGTGCATGAGAAAGTTAATTGAAGAGTTCAAGAGGTGCATCCATAGTGATGTTAAAACCTATCTTGACGAGCAGAATGTGGAAACTTTGGAAAATGCTGCTCGTATGGCTGATGATTATTCCTTGACTCACAAAATTTCATTTGGCAATAAGTCGTCCTCTCAGCAGTTTTCTGGTAAAAAAACCATTTCAATCTCATTCGAGTACTTCCAAATTTCACAACAGCACAACTGTTAGGAATCAAACATCTGATAAGACTGATCAGAAATCCTTATCTCTTCCTACGTGCACTTATTGTAAAAAGAAAGGGCACGTTATTTCTGAGTGCTCCAAGTTGAAAAATAAGCAACAGAGAAAAGACAGAGCTTTTCCAAATGCTCTTATTTCTACGAGGTCAAGGTCACGGTCTTGTATTGAAAGCAATACATTTGTTGGGTCAAACAAACCCCAGTCTGATTCTATTTTGGAGGCTTATGAACCATTCATGTCAGAAGGTTCTATATCACTTATTGGTGATTCTGCCAAACCTATCCCAATTAAAATATTAAGGGACACTGGAGCTTCTCAGAGTCTTTTATTATCAGGTACTTTGCCTTTGTCTGAGGAGTCTTCTTCAAGTGAAAGTGTTCTTGTTCAGGGAGTAGAGTGCGGCTTTGTAAATGTTCCTCTCCATTGTGTAAATTTGGCATCAGACTTAGTTTCTGGACCTGTGACTGTTGGGGCAGTGACTTCTTTACCCATAGAGGGTGTTCATTTATTACTAGGCAATGACCTAGCTGGAGATAAGGTTGTGGTTAATCCACTTGTAACTGACAAGCCTTGTTTGGATCAGAAAGTTGATCCTGTCGAAACTGAAATCCCTGATTTGTACCCTGCTTGTGCAGTTACTAGAGCTATGGCAAAAAGAGCTCTTGAGAGTGATGTTGATCAGGATATTATTCCTTTAGCTGACACATGTATTGGTCAGTTTTTTGATGAGGTCACTTTTTCCTCAGGTATTGATCAATCAAATGGTATTGATCACAGTGATCCTCTTTTGGCAACTCATTCTCTTTGTTCTAATCAGGATGACAAACGACAATCCCTTGTCGTTGAACAGGAGCAAGATCCCGAGATATCTTGTTTGTTTCAGAGGGCTATTAGTGAAACTGAAGCCACACAAGTTCCAGTGTGTTACTTTGTGAAAAATGGGATCCTTATGAGGAAATGGAGACCACCTGATGTACCCGCTGGTGACGAGTGGTCAGTGAGCTATCAAATTGTTGTTCCTAAGTCATATCGACAGGAAATTCTTAATTTAGCCCATGAAACTCCTTTGGCTGGTCATTTAGGAGTCCGTAAGACTTATCACAAGATCTTAAATCATTTTTATTGGCCGAAACTCAAAAGTGATGTTTCTAAATACTGCAGATCTTGTCACACTTGTCAAATGGTAGGAAAACCCAATCAGAAGATACCTAAGGCTCATCTACAACCTATTCCTGCATTTGATGAACCATTTAGTAGAATAATAGTAGACTGTGTTGGTCCTTTACCTAAAACCAAGTCAGGCAACCAATACTTGTTGACCATCATGTGTGCATCTACAAGATTTCCAGAGGCAATTCCTCTGAGAAATATAAAAACTAAAACTATTTTGAAAGCTTTGGTGAAGTTTTTTACACTTGTTGGCCTTCCCAAATCTGTCCAGTCAGATCAAGGGTCAAATTTTATGTCTGGAATTTTCCAACAAGTTATGCATGAATTAGGCATCCAACAGTTTAAATCTTCTGCCTATCACCCTGAAATTCAAGGTGCTTTGGAAAGATTTCATCAAACTTTGAAGAATATGATTCGATCATATTGCTTTGATACAGAAAAGGATTGGGATGAGGGTGTTCATTTGTTGTTGTTTGCTGTTAGGGAATCAGTTCAAGAGTCGTTGGGTTTTAGTCCCTTTGAACTAGTTTTTGGTCATACTGTCCGTGGACCATTGAAATTATTGAAAGAGAAACTTCTTTCAAATGAAGATTCAAAGATTAATCTTCTTGATTATGTCTCTGATGTCAAATACAAGTTGTCAAAGGCCTGTGAAGTAGCAAGAACTAATCTTCACACTACTCAGTCAAAAATGAAATTAAGGTATGACAGAAATTCACAGGAAAGGAGTTTTAAACCTGGTGACAAAGTTCTGGCTCTCTTTCCCATACCTCAGAATCCTCTTCAGGCTAAATTGTATGGTCCTTATACCGTTGAAAAGAAAGTAAATGACTTAAATTATATCATTAACACTCCTGGGAGACGGAAACAGAAACAACTTTGTCATATAAATATGTTAAAGGAATATTTTGACAGAGATAGCCCAGCTAATTATTCAGTTAATTTAGTTGTACCTGTCCCACACAGTGAAGATATCAACGATGGAGTACGATCAGACTATAGTGACTCTGGTATAACCAATCTTCGGAATTCAGAAATATTGAACAACCTAGACCAGAAACTTTCACATCTACAACAACAGGAAAGAAATGAACTAAAACAGCTATTACATGAATATGAGCACTTGTTTCCTGATGTTCCAACACGAACAAGTAAAATTTATCATGACGTTGACATTGTAGATTCTGCGCCTGTGAAACAGCATCCTTATAGGATGAATCCTCTCAAACAGAACTATCTGAAGAAAGAAATTCAGTATCTACTGGAGAATGATTTCATAGAACCAAGTAAAAGTAACTGGAGTTCACCATGTATTCTTGTTCCCAAGCCAGATAATACATTCCGTATGTATACTGACTATAGAAAAGTCAACAGTGTCACCAAAACTGATTCATTTCCAATCCCAAGAATGGACGATTGCATTGATAAAATTGGAAATGCGGAATATGTCACCAAGTTTGACCTTTTAAAAGGATTCTGGCAAATTCCACTGACGGAAAGGGCAAAAGAAATTTCAGCATTTGCAACTCCAGATGGACTTTATCAATATAAAGTCATGCCGTTTGGAATGAAAAATTCGCCTGCAACGTTTCAACGTCTGATGAACATGATAACATTTGGTCTTGATAATTGTGACGCTTATATCGATGACGTCATTATCTACAACAACACCTGGGAAGATCATTTGGAAACCATTCGAAAATTCTTCGATCGACTCAGTGATGCGAATCTGACAATTAATTTGAGCAAAAGTGAGTTTTGCCATGCTTGTGTCACATTTTTAGGACATATTGTGGGACAAGGTCAAGTTAAACCTATAGAAGCTAAGGTCAAAGCTATCTCTGAATTTCAAGTTCCAATTTGTAAAAAGCAACTGATGCGATTACTAGGTATGGATATTATCGGAAATTTTGTTCCAATTTTTCCAAAATTGCTGAACCTTTGACAAGTTTATTGAGTAAGAAAACCAAATTTCATTGGTCTGACAAGTGTCAGGAATCTTTTGACAAGTTAAAGGCCATGCTTAGGAATGCACCAGTTCTTTTTCTGCACCAAATTTTAGCCAATCATTTAAATTATCTGTTGATGCAAGTGATGTAGGGGTTGGTGGAGTATTGATTCAGGAAGACAAAAGTGGTGTGGATCACCCTGTGTGTTATTTTTCTAAATAACTAAACAAGCACCAGAAAAATTATTCCACAATTGAGAAGGAATGTTTGGCTTTGATATTGGCTTTACAGCATTTTGAACTGTATGTTACCTCAGCTCTTTCTCCAATTATTGTGTACAGTGATCACAATCCCCTTACTTTTATCAACAAAATGAAAGATAAAAATCGGAGATTGTTGAGATGGAGTTTGATATTGCAGGAATATAACATTGACATCAAACACATCAGGGGAAAAGACAATGTGATCGCAGATGCAATCTCACGTGCCTAGAAAATGTAATATTGCTTGATGTAATTAAGTCCAGTATCATAAAACATGTTCTTATGTAATTTTGGTTATTGTAGTATTAGATGTATATTCAAAAGAAATCTTTCTTTTTCTTTATGACGGGAGGTGTTATGTATGATGTTTATATAATATTATACATATTTTGGGAAATTGTAAATGTTTCTTCACTTTGATGTTTGCTTGGATCTTAATGTTTATCAGGAAAAACATGTTTAACTAGTGTCCTTGAATTAGGTTGTTTTGATCAATATGTTTTCTCAATTTGAAGGTCAAGGTTGAATTTTGTTTACAGTTAAAATTCCATTAATATGACACATGTTCTAGAACATTCTGTCATGTGACCAATCTAGAACATTCTGTCATGTGACCAATCTTTATATATGTCATGTTTGGTGGACATTTTTTCAGTTTTGACATTACCATCAGTCTTGTAAAGAGCTATTACAGTTGTGAAAATTCATTCCAAATTCTAAGAGAGGAATTATTTTAAATATTCATTGGATCATAACAGTGCTCATAAACTTTTGGATTTTGGATTTTTAATTGATGATTTGGGAATTTAAGTGAACTTATTCAGATATTTTGGAATACTTCATTTTGACATCAGCACATCAAGATTTCTAGTACATCAGGACTTTGGAGACCATTGGCACATAATAACATTCAAGGACACTTTCTATATTTAGGACTTGTGATTAGAACAATCATTCTTATTGGATTATTAGGATTTCAAAACACATTACTGTAAGTGACTTTTTGATTTTTCATTTTAATTATCTAGTAATAAATTGCTTGTTGATTTTTACTTGATTTGTTGGTTTCACTTTCTTTCTGTTACATTTTTCTTAGACCATAGAGTCGTAACAGTAAGCAACTCGGCCCTGGACTTATCTGCCGGGACAGGCCCGGGGTTTTGCTCACACCAGTAAAACACCGGTAAAAACGGATTTTTTTGCGGCGGCCCACCGGGATTTGTCCCAGTATGCCCAATGGCCAGTACAACACTGGCCTGTAGTAATTCTTTTGCTGCAAGATCTTACAGACAAACTGATTTATGAAAGTTTGAATTCAATTCCATATCAATTACTTTTTCAATTTCACTATAACGTACAGCGGTATTTATTAATTTTCATCACCACCGATCTTTCATCGTCTCAAAATGGAATTAGTTGTAGTTGCTTTCGGTTTAAATCTTTTCGTATTTGTGTTCGATATAATTCTATTAATCGCCACATTATTTGCAAACTTTGAACATGTGAACCAATAGATAAATGTAATCTATACAGTTTCCTACAAATTGTCTTTTAATTAAAACCCATTTATTGCTTTTGTATGACACATATAACAGAGAATGTATCAAACATTGGCAAGGGGAATGAATCTATTTTCTATTTTACAGAAATTAAAATTATCAATTTTATTCGTGCAAAAATAGCGATATTTCCAAATACATAAATTTAAACTAGCTTTTGACTACTTGGCAACTAAATTTCAGTGTATTGGAGCCTCATAGTTTACGTTTAGCCTTGATCTTTTTAAAACTATCCTAAATCCCTGCAGTGTTACATATTTATTTTTTATATTGAGAACTTTACACTTATTGTTTTAATTACAGTATAAGATATATCGTACTCGAATCAAGATGACACAGAGAGGAATGAAAGAAATAAAACAAGTTTTATTGAATTAAAAGTGTCTTTCATATGTACAGAACACTGCGGCATGTAATCGACGTTATAATCTGGAAGACAATGAAAATTACTAGTTTCGGAAGTGAGAACACAATTTCAATGGTTTCCAGCTATATGCGACTGTCAAAAAGTTTACACGTTTCCATCGAAACCAAAATATACTACTAAAGTAGCAAGGAAAAGCCCTGATATATTAAAGGTAGAAACATTTTACGGAATGCAAATCAAATCTGGTAAACAAATCCAGCAAACACAAAAAAAAATTAATGATGTTACACTATAAAAGTAACAATTACAGCAAAGAGAACAGAGAGAAGAAATGAAGAAAAAATATAATCATGCAATCGGCAATCGTTATATCGAAAAATTCAACGACTTGCGCCGCTATAAAAATAATAATAATAATAATGACACCGTATTTTTGTGATTCTCTTACCGAAAATGTGAATGAGTGATCATATCCAGGTCCTTGTTTCAGTTAATTTCTCAACAATTTTTATCAAGGCGAGATAGTGTATTACCTTGCTTATGAAATGTCTGACAATACTGGGGTGTATAAATATTTTTAATGACAGTTGGATATCGTACAAAGGATGAAAAATGACTCAATAGTTTTAACATTTTACACCAGATAGTTCTTCTATTCTTAAAAATCGAATTTTTAGGAATTCTGCATTTTTCAGGAAATCCTCATTTTTCTCTAATAATTATAAGACAAATAATATTATGGCTATGCAGGATATTATATTTAATCCCTGATGCCTACATAATGTTCAGTGAAAAAAAGCAACATCTCCTCTTCCCAAACCGAGGAACAGGAATGTATCGAAAAACCTTAATGTGAAGTAGAAACTTTTGACATGCTTAGTGAAACCAGCGCAAGATCTTCAATCAATTTCATCCTAAAGTAGACCTTGGGCATAAGACACATCTATGCCTTGATTTGTCGCATCTTAGAGCTATGATAAATAGAATATTAGTGACACAGTTCAAATAAAGTGACGAAAATCTTGTTTAATCTCAACAAATAGTTTCCTTATGTCAAAAGACAACTATTTCATATTGGTCTCTTGCTATCTTAATTCGAAGATATAGTAACATAAAAAAAGAAATATGTATCGCCTTTTGACGTCATAAAAAACACGCAAGATGAGGAAGTCGAGATAGGGATCGATTTACAACATTTCACTTTCTAGGCCCATAAACATACCAGGGATCATAAACATTATAAAGTCAGTTAGTAGTTACTGATATAAAACTCAATCAATATCTTAAGTCTTCCCAAGATGGATTTTTGATAGTGTGGCTATAAATATATTTCACTATGTAATCGTTGTTCCGTCATCTTTATGATTTTTGTATGGATGAGATAATTATTTGATTATTACGATAAAAATGTGATTATTAAAATTTGGCATAGTACTACGTCCATGAAAACATATACGAAGATTCTTCTGTGAAAGAAAGTGAACTATCAAAAGAATCTATAGATCAGATTAAAATATTCTCGTACTGTTACAAAAGCTAGAAGGAATGAAAATATTTTTTTTTTTTTTTTTTTAAAAAAAAAAAAATTAAAAAAAAGACAAGAAAATTCATCTTTGATCGTATCGATGCCGTTTTTCTTTACTTGGAAACTTTTACTTAATGAATTTTGTGTCATTGGTTTGACCGCAAAAATCAAAAATACATACCAAAGTCTGATGTCTTTTCTTTAAAAAAAGAAATGACTCCATTTGGCACAATATAGGCGATGGATGTTAGATTTTCAATATATATATATATATATATATATATATATATATATATATATATATATATATATATATATATATATATATATATTAATGCAAGCTAGATCCTCATATATGTTATTTCATTCACCTGTTTGGATTAAAGAAAATAAAATCACGCGCTTGCCTTATTTGCCTTTTTGTTAAGTAATTTAAAATATTTGTTTACCGCACATACAGATTTATTAAATTCTTCAAAAGTTTAGTACTGTTCTTTTTCGCGTAATATTTGAAAGTTATGATAACTATTGGCTTCAGAATACTTGTAAAATATGGTTTATATGAAACAATGTCTGCCACACTCTATCTATTTCTGATTTATAGTATCTGTGCCTTTTTCTGTTTCTGTGTTTTGCAGCATACCAACATGTTAATATTTATATTTATTTCTACCAATATTGGGGTAAGAATATTTTTCCATACGACAAAATAATTTTTACGAAAAATCGAATATAATAGGCACATCGTCGAAATAGTATTTTTCTATTTGTTTTAAGCTCACGAGAACTGACCGCGACTATATATTTGAACATTCTTTTATCCGAATACTAATCGTCAGGTCCCGGCTAAATTTGTTCTTTTTTATATCTTTTTTTACATCTATTATCCGAACATCGATTATTGAAGTACACACACTTAATCGAAGTAATTTAGCGTTCCGAAATCCTCTAATCCTATTGAAATCGCAACGTATTATACGAAGTGTGAAAACCATCATGAGCGGCATGTTTGATTTCGTGAATCGTGACACCTGTCGGTCCAAACTGTGAGTAATGATTAATCGAAAAGCGGGTTGTGTTTATTGTTTGTCGCTAATCCAATAATTGACTCGCCTTTTGATAATCCCTTTATTAATTCAATTATTGGCAGTAATTTTATGTAAAGTCGGTTTGATTAAAGAAAGTCGGAAAATCATATAAACCCTTTGAAATCTACATTCGACTATACGTGTATTTTTCAAAACATCTTTATTAAGTCACTTTGCTTACCACATTGTATCTGAATCACCAAGTCATGGAAACTGGATGAAGTGCAAAGCGGAAGAAGGAGCCGAAATGTATAGAGACGAAATACAATGCTATCCTTGAAGTAGAACGGGATCTGACAAGCAAAGCCGAGATCGCCAAGCAGTACAACGTTCCGGCGAACACGCTATCAACATGGCTGAAAAACAAGGAAACGATTAAAGATGGCTATATGAAGTTCGTACCGAAACGGAAGGCGATGAAATCCGGGGTCTTCGACGAGGCGACTTTTAAGTAGTTTAAAGCCGCTATTAACCAGAATATCCCCGTCTCAGGCCCTATGCTTTTAACGAAAGCTGAACAGTTCTCTCACAAATTGTCAATTCCCGCATTAAATGCATCCGAAGGCTGGCTTGACCGGTTCAAGGAAAGACATGGCATCTTCTTCAAAAAAGTTTGCGGAGAAGAAAACTCTGTGAACACCAATTCACAGACGTGCATCACTCCTGGAAAGATACAACGCAGACGACATCTACAACGCTGATGAAACCGGGATTTTTCACTAGGTTTTACATGAGAAGACGTTCGAATTCAAAGATGTTGATTACAATGGTGTAAACAAGAGCAAGGAAAGAATAACAGCCCTTGTTTGCGCGAACATGTCTGGAAATGATAAATTACCGTTACTGATCATAGTTGCATCTGAGTTGAAGGTCATTCTTGTTTACATAGCATTTAACAATTAGATTGTTATTTTACATGTCTTGTCGTGAGAAAAGTCAGCGGACTTTTCCATTAGAGTTACTCATATTCTAGAACAATCTGTCACGTGACTTATGTTTGTATATATAAATTTTAGAGGACAATATTTCATTCTTATTCAAATGATCAGTCTATGAAGAATCATTTTAATAATCAGATGTTTATAGTTGTGTTGTGAAATTTCAGAGCAAATTCAGAGAGACGAATTATTTTTTGAAATATTCATTGGAATTACCAAAAGTGCTCATTCTCATTGTGGATTGATACTTGACTTTGGGATTTATGTGAATTTATTCAAAGATATTCTGGATTACATCATTCAGGCATATCAGAACATTCAAGACTACTGACACATCAGGACATTCAAGGCTACTGGAATTCATTCGGATTATTCTATATTTAGGACTTGTGATTAGGACACTTAAAATGATTGGATTATTTGTAGTTTAATTCACGTTATTGTAAAGGTCTTTTTGAATTTTCATTTTAATTGTTTAGAAATAAATTGCTTGTTGATTTTTCTTTTATTGTTGGTTTCACTTTCTTTCTGTTACATTATTTTAAGACCTAATGTCGTAACAGTATCATGAAAATAAATATTAAAAAAATTGGGGTAGAGGAAAATGAAATTAGGTTCATCAGGGCCTAATTTATTGGAATATTTCTCTTTTTAAGACCTGATACTCTTTGAGAATGTCCCTGGCAAAATATTTTACATAGGTATGCCGACGGGAAAATGGTGGCCGAAATAATGTCCCTGTCATTAACGATTTAGGTCATGAGAGACAAAGATCGCCATAACACCACCCATCATTAATCAATGACTTTAACGTCAATCTGTCTGTTATACTGATTCAACTGGTCTACAGCCAAAATGCTTCCACAATAAATGTTGTCAAACTTTACTAATTATGGGTCACTGAGAACGAAAATGAGGCTTAAAATTGTTGATTGGCTCTAGTTTTAAAGATATTATACTGGGTCAGTATATACGACCCTTGACTTGGGAATGGCGGACGATAAGTGAGTTATAAAGGGAAGAGATCTTAATTTAAACTAGAAATGACTAAAATACATCTTTGACTGGATCTATGAATAAATCTATGACTGGGTTTGGACAGTACTTGCTTTTTAGGCAAAACAATGAATGATGCAATCTGAAGCTGGTATTGCGTCATACGTGATATGAATTGCATCATGTTATTCCTAGAAGTCATGGATAATGCAATCATAACTAAGCTTACATCACTTTGCTGAAGAAATTCCCCTATATCAGCTCTACAAATCATACAGTGTCGTGCTCTCTTATTTGTCAGTGTTTGATTTTGCAAAGGGACACATTTCTGTTTAGCCAAAGTGAGCAGAGATGCCTCGTACTTGTGTGAACAATGCAGATAACTTCTGCTATTTTTGTGGTGAAGTGACTTTTGCATCACAAAAGCGCAGTATAACAACTATGGTTAAGAAAGCCCATCACCTTTATTTTGGCTGCAAAATTGAAGATCAGGACAAGATGTGGGCCCCACACATATGCTGCAACACTTGTGCAACAAATCTTCGCCAGTGGTTGAACAGGAAAAGGAAATCTATGCCTTTTGTAGTGTCAATGATTTGGAGAGAGCCAACAGATCATATCAGCAATTGTTACTTCTGTATGGTGCCTCCAGTTGGGAAAGGTGTGTCAAAGAAGAAAAAGTGGACTGTGGATTATCCAAACATTCCGTCAGTATACGCCCAGTACCCCACGGAGAAGGACTGCCGGTTCCTGATGCACCAGAATTATTCTCACTTGAGTCAGACGAGGAAGAGGAAGAGGATGAAACTTCTAGTCCTGAGCCATCAATGTCACATGACCCATATTTTCTCCCATCCTCCTCCTCTGAACCACACCTCATAACACAAGGTGAACTGAATGACCTTGTCAGGGATTTGGAACTACACAAGAGTAAGGCAGATCTGTTGGGCTCCAAACTACAGCAGTAGAATCTCCTGGCAGGTGATGTTAGGATTTCCATGTTTCGTGACCGTCAAAAGGATCTTGTCCCATTCTTCTTCATGGAAGGTGATCTTGTAGCCTGCAACAACATCGATGGTGTGATGGCAGCCCTCAACATCGTTCATGATCCAGATGAGTGGAGACTGTTCATTGATTCATCAAAGATGAGTCTTAAATCTGTTTTGCTGCATAGTGACAGTGTTTTGCCATCAATTCCAGTTGGTCATGCAGTCCATATGAAGGAACCTATGAAAACATGAAACAATTTTTGAGGTGCATAAAATATGATCAACATCAGTGGCAGCTTTGTAGCGATTTCAAGGTTCTTGCTCTCTGCGAATGGGATAGTTGTGCGAGAGATTCCCACCACATCAAGAGAGATTGGCAACTCCGACAGTCATTGGAGCCTGGGATGAAAAGTGTTCAGCATCCACCACTTGTTGAATCAAGGAAGATTTTGTTACCACCCTTGCACATCAAGCTGGGTCTGATGAAGACGTTTGTCAAGGCCATGGACAAAACACAAGCAGCTTTCAAGTACCTCCATGGCAAATTTCCAAGGTTAAGTGAAGCTGAGATAAAGGAAGGTGTCTTTGTTGGTCCGAAGATTCGTAAACTTCTTCGAGATGATGCATTTCACCCTGCACTGCGTGGCAAGGAAAAGACGCATGGAAAGCCTTCCAGTTATTGGCAACAAATTTGCTCGGAAACAACAAGGCAGACAACTACAGGGAGTTGGTGGAAAACCGCCTCAAGGCATACAAAATCTTTGGTTGCAACATGTCACTAAAGATACATTTTTTGCACTCTCATCTAGATTTCTTTTCCACCTAACTGCGGAGCAGTGAGCGACGAGCACGACGAGCGATTTCACAAGGATATTGCAACAATGGAGAAACGCTATCAGGGCAAATGGAGCCCATCAATGCTTGCAGACTATTGCTGGACAATGACAACAGATGCTCCATTTAATGAATACAAGAGACAAGCCAAGAAGCGCAGAGTAGACACTGAATAAGGACTATATATCTACTTATATATACATAATAGTTTTTGATTTTTGTTTCAATATATTTTTTATTTATATGACCCTTTTGCTGTTTTTTAAAGTGTTACATAAACAGGACAGGTGAAATATTATCATGTAAAGCAACCATAAACACATGAAAAGACCTAGGTTTACAATTTATGATTATAACTCTACCATGTACACAATATACATAGACGTAAAGTGTAAAAACTTAAATATCTTGGAAACAGTAGCCAATCAGTTGTTTTAAATTTTATATTCGAATTCGGCACATCAAAATCTCTAATAGGTAGCACATTTTATCTCTGAAGCAGACGACTTCGAAAAAATTGTAGACCTGTGAATTCTTTGTCTCACCGCCTCCGCCTTAACTTGCTCTTCTTCCACGTGTCTGTTTGTAATTGTAATTTCGTTGAAAATAAAATGTCTGAGAACTACAAATAATCAAAAAAATGAATAATGATTCAGAATATTTGCCATTTTTCTTGTCATTTTTGTGATTTTTATTATTTTAATTCTTACACATATTTCATCTAACGAATTAAAAAGCCTACTTTCTTTTGAACTTTGCTATGAATTTCTTATACAGTTAACTTTGCTATGAATTTCTTATACAGTTCACTTTGCTATGAATTTCTTATACAGTTCACTTTGCTGTGAATTTCTTATACAGTTCAAACCTCATTCAGAGTTTCCTGAATGATGTTAAGGCAAGAAACATCAGAAAATAAAAACCAAACATTTTATACTTTTGTTCAGCTCATTAAGAAGTGTTCTTACTCAAACAATCGAATGTCTTTGTTAAATTCTGAGGAGCTTTCATTTATATAATCGCAGAACTTCATCAAATTTCATTGGGATCATTAGTGTTCGAGCTCAAGCAAAGATGCGAAACCATGACCACTTACATTCACTTTACATAAATTAATGAAGTCTGAAGTAAAGGTATCAAAGCGTGTTAATGACCTGACTTCATTACTGTGTGACATCGACTTATTGGAACTCGAGCTATAACATGATGGCATGAATTAGTAATCGATAATTGTTAGTATCTTCAGAAATCTATTTTATTCGATTAAATCAATATTTCGTGACAGAAGTGTAGAAAAGTACTGTTTGTTTGATTGATTGATTGATTGATTGATTGATTGATTGATTGATTGATTGATTGATTGATTAGTGTACATTAACACATGGAAGACTATGGAGTGGTAAGACAATATGAGTAACGTGCTTTACCATGGCACACCACGACAACCGATCCGGGCCGTTCTATCAGTATTAAAACCCGAAACTCTGTGGTTGCGTGTCCAGCACGCTATCCATATAGAACAGAAAGAATGTTGGAAATTACATTGCCAACAATTGCTGTCCTGGGAGGGACAGCAAAATTAACTTCAGAACATTGAGAACATTCAGAACATATTATCGTGTTTTGGGATTCTCAAAAAAAAAATACCAATAGTTCGTGGTACAAACAAAACCGAGAGAAATTTCCCATGGAAAAGGGAGTAACCTCTTCTCCAAAAGTTTCTTGTGGCCTCACAGTTCCACATTTCTTAGGTTGTAAAACACCGAAACCATCTAAAAGTTTCTAATCATAACAATAATGCAATGTTTGATAGTTGATACTTCTTGTATTTCACCAGCCGAAAGAAGTCGTAAAGTAAAATAGAAGCATTGTTTTCGATAACTTTTCGATAACATAGTTATCTATTTCTGTATATATGTATTCTTTAGTTTCCATTGTAATTTCTTCTTCCATTTGTTAAATATTATGTTCGCATCTATCACTGAATCCTTCCTTTCTGGTCTTTTAGTCACATTCAATTTCCCGTGGCTTTTCTTGTATGTTGAGCACGCGTCACAGTTGTTGTATTACATGAGTCTTCCATGGCGTATCACAACCTTTATTCGGGTATGACGTAAGCGGGGACTTGTACAACGACGCCTTCTGTGGTCTGGGTCTTTTCAACCAGAGAAATACTTTTTCGCCTTGCATCATCACTGGAAAAGAGAATGAGTTTTACAAACTTTCACTAAAACAGATACTTTAACAGATAATTTCTTCCCTTTAAATGCCAGCGTAGTTGATATGCGTTGTAAGAAGATCGTTATACACTGCGTTGTAAGCAAATCACAGCCATAAAACAATAAATACAAGTCATCTATATCACAAAACGGTTGGATTATGTAGAATTATGTACTTTGTCATGGTGAACATTGAAGTAGGGCACTGGTTTTGAAATCGCGAATCCGGCAAATTTAATGGTATGGATGTCAAAATGTGATCAGGTTTACAGGAAAACTCTGAGGTATGCATTATTACTGAAATCAAAGGTCAAAAGGCGAATCTCTTAGACATTCTGTGTGACCGTTACCATTAGCAGGATTATTATCTTTATATAAATATAATAGTGAAATCAATCATATACTCTTTCCGTTGCTTCCGTTTCTGTCAGTTGTTTTGTCGCTGGTTAGTTGGAAAATCGTTACCGGTGCGTTGGCATAGTTGCCAGTCCTTTGTTGTTTGCCACAGTGATAAGAATAGGCTTGTTTTAGATCGTACAGAATAAATCGAAGAATGGGTCATATACACAACCATACTGTAGTCACTAAGTCCTGATTTAGAAATAAAAATACCATTACAGAGCATCATTGGTCAGGCGTGCTTAAAACGGTGTATATATCAAAAGGGTAATAAAATGTGTCAAATGTGCCTACAACCTTACACCCCTACCACACCCACTCCCATATATACACACACACAAATAACAGAGAACCGTGTTTAAAGCCGATTTGTATATAGACAACGACATATATTTTTACGCTGAATTAAGCTTGTCAGTCAGGCTATAACGTTTACATTAATTTTAATAAGATGATGAAGCTCTTTGTTTGCTTTCTTTAATGTTTCGTCCACTATTATATATCCTTTATTTCTGCCTAAAGGTGAGTAAACCTGTTTCACGCCAATTAATGCACTTCAACTTGGATTATATCAAAAGGTTAAGACGGTGTAAACAATGGAACAAGTTATGGTATGCGCCCCAACACAAAGGGCTTTTACTGAGGGGCACCGTGGAGGGTGTATGTTTCAGAAATATGAGCAGCCTTTAGGTGTGTCACACTGATTTAATGGAAAAATTTGGATCTGTACGGTCACATAATTCCAAAGTAAATAGACAGTCGCTGAATTTATAACAAGTCTCACTCGGAATAAGACTTAATCGAAACTAAATGCGAAAGTTTTCCTGCTGTGCTCCCCTAAATCCTGACTACTTCGTGTAGGTAAATATTTCGTACCAGATATAGAAAGCCCCTTAGTACACAAAAGAAAACAAGTTGTAAACAGAACAGTAAAACCTCTCACTCAGGATGAATACTAAGCACTCTTCCGTTAAAAATCCCCGGCAGAAAAAAAAATCAATAGTCAGAGAAAGCTCAAGAGGAATTTATATATATATATATAACAAAATACCCCCTAACACATTCTTGTATATATTTGGATAATGTTCTTTAATAATATTGCACATACTGTTTCTTAAACCCCTGTCTTAAAACCCTGGTAAGGGTGTTATATGAATCGTATTTTTTATTCAGTCAAGCAATCCTTTATTATTTGTAAACTAAAATGTTCAATGAAAAATACATACCGATACTGCGGGAGGGGGAGCATTAGGGGCCAAAAATTCACATCAAACAACATTTTTTTTATTGGGACAGGGCCCCATGATTAAGTTTTCGGGGGATCGGGGGGAGGGGGGTTGGCATATTTTCTTGCTACGCCACTGCTTGGGATATATATATATATAGCATATGAGTGAAGTACCGTAAAAGTTCTATTATATAAGACATTTTCATTGTATTACTCTTATAACTACACCTGTAATATAAACAAGAGATTTAAATATCAACAACAACAACAACAGCAAAGAAACAGAACATCAGAAAGATGGGGGGGGGGTAGAGAGAACATGGGGTATTTAAACATCACAAGTCCAAGGAGTATCTAAATAAAAGTGAATTTCTCCTGTCAAGTGAGTGTGATGTCTTTTCAAGACTAATATCAATAATTAAATGAAAAAGATTTTGATGTATTTCAGTTACTGTATGTAAAATGGTCCCGATCGATTGAAGTGTGAAATCAGTATATCTATATACGAGATAAATATTCAGTTTCTAATTTGCTCATAATTTTGCTAATAAAATATGCATACATTTATTCTGTATGTATTTGTCATTAAATGCTGATATTTAAAATACTTTGTATGTATTTGTCATTAAATGCTGATATTTAAAATACTTTGTATGTATTTGTCATTAAATGCTGATATTTAAAATACTTTGTATGTATTTGTCATTAAATGCTGATATTTAAAATATTTTGTATGTATTTGTCATTAAATGCTGATATTTAAAATACTTTGAAGTAAGCAATAATATAATTTTGATTACATTCAGTTTGGCCTCCGTCAAAGATTCTCATGCAAAGAGATATTGGAATTTGTCACCGAAAACATTATTCTGATATTTGACACATTTCCTATCTTCATGTGGAACTTCGACGCCATCAAACCAGTTTCAGCAGGTAATTTATAGTTTTATGATCTGAATTTCGAGACATGTACGAGGGGTATTTGAAAAGTTCTGAGTATTTGGCCTAAACTCTGTTGTTTCTTTGAACCTGTCGATAGACAAAATAACGTTCTGTATAATGATCTGCAGCTGCAAATGCAGCACACCGTACACCTGCAGATATATGCGTTTGAAATAACATAGGTACATGAGAGTGACGTAAAAAAATGTTGGAGAAGAAGAACAATTCTGCTACTGAGCAAAGAGCATACTGTAAAATCCGGATACTCTAATGGGTATTCTCTTAGTGATATAATGGCCAACTTGATAAAGTTTACGGATGTAATTCTCTGTCATATCCTTCAATTTTGAGGTGGTTTCATAGTTGAAAAGATGGTTGCAAATCCATGGAAGATGATCCACATCTTGGAAGACCGTTGTGTGCAATTTGTGAGCGCAAAGTGGCTGTTATTAGGGGGGCAACTGATGAAGATGCTCGATACACGGTGGAAGATATTTCTATTATCACGGGCATTAATTCGTCAGCTGTTTTTAATATAGAGAAGAATCATTTGAACCTTAGAAAGGTCTGTGCAAGATGGGACCCGCATTTATTGACGGCTGATCAAAAACAGACTCGGGTTGAAGTCGCCAAACAGCTACTAGCCAAATATGAAAACAGTGACCAAAGACTTTTGAATGAGACTGTCACAAATGATGAAACATGGATATACTTTCTTTAACACGATCCAAGAAAAAATAATAAAGTTTGGATCGGAGAAATTGAAGAGAGACGACGAATCGCTCGGTGTTGTCGGACTGTCAAGATAATTTTATACGCATTATTTTTCGATGCAAAAGGTCGTTTAGGTATCTGTCCCTGATATTCCTAACGTCATTTTATATGCCTCTAAAGTGTGGAACACTACCGAACCACCCGTCCGCGCACTGGTACCCGAGGTATCCATCTACTCCATGACAACGTACCGGCGTATACATTCGCCGTCGTGACAGACTTCCTAAAGGAGCACATCATCCAAACTTTTCCACATTCTCCGTTCAACTCTAATGTAGCTCCAAGTGATTTTTGGCTGAATCCCGTCATCACAGATTCGCTGAGGAGCAGACGATTTTTCAAAGCCGTCATGCGGTTGGAAGTGCAATCTTCCAGTGTATGAACACCTTACCAAAAAGTTAATACAAAATGGCATTTAATAATTGGATAATCAAACTGAGAAAGTGTATAGAGGTGCATGAGAAGTACTTTGAGGGGATGCACCGATGTACTGTTCACTAAGAAAGAACTTTGTTGCACAGCGCACTAATATTCAGAAATTTGTAAATACCCAATGTAAAGGCACCTTTTGAGGAAATTGGATTCAATATTCTTCTAATTGGATACATGTTTTATATAAAAAAATCCTTTGAACGATTTGTCTGAAATAGACAACCAATCTTGTTTCTATTTATCAAGTGAGACGGTTTTAATATAATTCCTTATTGCACTAATATCATCATGTATGTTATTGAATCATAAATCATATGTTAATACTTATTGGAAAATGTTCTTTATATGATTTATCTATTTATGGTCAAAAAGGTCCGAATCACAATCTAAGCGCATCATTTTATATACCATACGTCACATTTTATTTTCCTTTACATTGATGAGTGAGATCCAAAAGTTTCACAAATGCATATTTATAGTGATGTATAGTTGAGGCAGGTCTAATACTGTATGCAGATCAAGATTTTCATTTTCCCATATTCCACTGCCATAGGTACGTATTTGTATAATATTATGGTCCCATATTCCACTGCCATAGGTAAGTATTTGTATAATATTATGGTCCCATATTCCACTGCCATAGGTAAGTATTAGTATAATATTATGGTCAAATAATATTTTTAGCTGAAGATCTAAAGGCAAAAACATTCGATTAAGGGCCTTACGGGCTTGATTAATAATACGATTCCTTGCCTTGAAAAAGCTCATGGATATTAAGAAAGAAACACTTAAATAATGATAAACTACTTCCAAATTATAACAGGATCTCAAAGTATTATAACTGCTTGACCTTTCTTCCTTCAAGAACAATTATTTGGGCTTTACTATACTTATTTAATTTCTTCCTTCAAGAACTATTATTTGGGCTTTACTATACTTATTTGGGCATTAATATACTTATTTGGGTACTTATTTGGGCATTAATATACTTATTTGGGCTTTAATATACTTATTTTGGGCTTTACTATACGTATTTGGGCATTAAAATACTTATTTGGGCTTTACTATACTTATTTGGGCATTAATATACTTATTTGGGCTTTAATATACTTATTTGGGCTTTACTATACTTATTTGGGCTTTAATGTACTTATTTGGGCTTTATTATACTTATTTGGGCATTAATATACTTATTTTAGGCTTTAATATACTTGTTTTGGGATTTACTATACTTATTTGGGTATTAATATACTTATTTGGGCATTAATATACTTAATTTGGGCATTAATATACTTATTTGGGCTTTAATATACTTATTTTGCGCTTTACTAATACGTATTTGGGCATTAAAATACTTATTTGGGTTTTAATATACTTATTTGGGCTTTACTATACTTATTTGGGCATTAATATACTTATTTGGGCTTTAATATACTTATTTGGGCTTTACTGTACTTATTTGGGCTTTACTATACTTATTTGGGCATTAATATACTTATTTGGGCTTTAATATACTTGTTTTGGGATTTACTATACTTATTTGGGCATTAATATACTTATTTGGGCTTTAATATACTTATTTTGGGATTTACTATACTTATTTAATTTCTTGTCCTTGCAGTTAAAAACAATTTAAACTCTCTTGGAGTTTTATTTCGTTCTCAGATAGTATGATAGTGTCAAATTATTAGTAACAGTGTCGAATAAATCAATTATTTCCATGTCATGGGTTTTTTGTGTGGATTTGACCATATATTACATATCCATTCAATCTTACATAATTGTTCAGTCCGTATTTCCGTATGACACACTCAGATTGGAACTATTTAGGCGTTTTTACTGACGTATGTGCCTTGATATTCTTAGACACATGGAATCGAACTTTTATAAATCTCAGTTCGTTCTAAATTACATTCACAAAATAAAGCTAAAACTATTTAAAAAGCGTAAAATAGGGGGTATGTAATAAATACAAAACCGCATTTGTATTTTTTTTTTTTTTTTTTTTTGAGTCAGGAGAAAGAACATTCTTGGTATGGCTTATGAATATGTCTCTACCTTACGGCCTCGACGTACTCCTAAGCCATATTAAGCTCGTTCTTTCCGCCGACGCCAACACCGAACAAAACACGAATGCATTAGTAGGTTTTTGCGTTTAACCTTTGGTCACACAGCTTAACGAGAGCAAAGGCTTATTTTGCCTCTCCTTCTTCTTCTTCTTCTTCTTCTTCTTCTTCTTCTTCTTCTTCCATGGCAGTGCTACATTGTATAGTTTTAAGAGGTGATATATTTGTTGAAAACATTTTTTTTAAAAATCACTGTTGTAGAGTCAACAATTGTTTCTTGACCCACTTAAATTCTTACATTTATGCAATAAATTTTTCATAAAAAATAAGATAGCACAAATCTCTGTATCATTACTGTTTGTTTTTCTTTATTTATATAAATCTCATAAGCAAATTTAATTGCATATTACATTTTTCATTTTAGTTGAAATCACACATGCAGGTACGGTTAATAGCTACAACCCGCTTAGTATGATGTAAATACTTTTCTCATACAAGCTTCCCATATCTTCTTTGTATTTTGTATTTTTACTCGGTTAGTGATCAAGATGAAAATAATTTCAGATACACTGATCACTTATTAAGTTACAAAATTCCAAAGAATCTGAAAAGAACATTCGAGCGTCGACTGTAGACATTAGTTAAAACAAGTTACTTTGATACTTGAACATGCTACAAGATATCACTATATAAATTACATTCCTTATATATTTCCTTCATTTCTCTACAGTTGGTTATGAAACCCGGTGCATTAGTTATAATTTCAAAGGCACTAACGTTGACACAACATATCTAAAAATCACCATAGGCTGTCTTTCTTGCATTCCTGGAATAGCTGTATTTGACTGAAATGACTGGACGTTTCTAGTGCAAATGATCTTTACGAAACCAGCCGAATCACGCCTGTTTGTTTTGTCATCCAACTCAAAAGCCCAGAGGCTGAACTCAATAAACATTTTATTTTCTGTTTAGGATTTAATGCTGCTATCTTTTGAATGCAGCTTACATTCTTTATTGGTAAGCAAAAACCTCCAGAAAAAGCATTGAAAAACAAGCATATTTAGTGAATAAGTGCCTGCTTCAATTATGGAGGGGTCATAAAAGTTCACAATTATGAAATCTGTGATCTTTTAGACAGAGTTATAAAATTATTGGGCAGACACTGAAAATTACCGAGTTTCATTGCCATATCTTAAAGAGCATTAGAGAAAAATTGCAAAAAAGTGGAGAGAAAAATGTATCAGTGACCTTGACCTTGAAGATAAAACCTTGCCTGTGATACAAGAGATGCCAGCACACTGAGCAGCTTATGTGTGCCATTGTTCATATCTGTACCTCAAGCAGCTTATGTGTGCCATTGTTCATATCTGTACCTCAAGCAGCTTATGTTGTGCCATTGTTCATATCTGTACCTCAAGCAGCTTATGTGTGCCATTGTTCATATCTGTACCTCAAGCAGCTTTTATGATATGAAGCAGAAGCAACAGAAACCTTAATATATTAAGATGTGACTTTGACCATGAGAATGAGAATTGAGGCATGCATTTCAACACATCTTCTAGTGACAGTACATAGGTATGCAAAGCTTCACCCACTTATCTTAAGCAGCTGTTAAGTTAGAAAGCAGAAGGGCAAATGTGAATGAAACCTACTTACGATTCACCTATGACCTTGATCTAAAAAATAGGATCCCCAATGTACGCGACGCACCTTTTTAGTGATCATACATGTGTATACCAAGTTTTATCTCTCTATCTCAAATAGCTCTAAAAGTAACGTAAAGGAAAGAGTAATAGACAAAATGAATGACACTAACCTTGAATAAAAATTGCATATCTTAATCTCAGATAGCTCCGACGCTATGGTGTGGAAAATAAAGTGTAATGGTAAACATAAAATATTGAGCTTCGACCTTGATATTGATGATAAAACCACAATGTGGAATGCCACGCACCTTCTAGCGATGGTATACACGTATACAAAGATTCATTCCTTAATCTCAAACGGCTTCAAAGTTAGAGAGCAGAAGGGAAAGTATGATGGAAACAGAAAATATTGAGAAGTGACCTTGACATTTGAAGCAAGGACCCCCAATGTGGTACATGATACACCTTCAAGTGATTATGTCAAAGTATACCAAGTTTCATTCATTAATCTCAAATCGCTTTAAAGTTAAGGAGCCAAAGTGAAAGCGCGAGGAAAACGCAAAATATTTAGCAGTGACCTTGTGCTTGAATATAGGACACCTTCTATTGATGATGTATAAGCATGCCAAGTTTTATCCCTTCATTTCAAATGCCTTTATAGTTACCGAACGGAAGGTAAAGTGTGAAGGACGGACGGAGAGATGGACGAGGGGATACTATGTCCATGGCTTTTCTTCGAAAAGGCAAATATTAATTATTTTCTTAAGGACATGAACAGAATACAGAAACATCTCATTGGCTCACTTGATGTAATGATAACTTGAAGAGATGGAAAAAGTTGCACTTGTTTAATACATTTGTTTGTTTTTGTTTTTCTTTGTTTTCTCTATCTGTAATAACAGTAAAGCAGCACTGCCTGAGTTTGGTTTCATTTGCCCAAATGTGGTTAGCTCCAGGGTACAATTTATCGCAGAAATCAGCGGTCTAAATGGAGTGTCATAGTATGCTACAGATGTCAAATGTAGGGTACAAACATAATGACTCACTAGCCATACTAATGAAGAAATTAAGCTTTCTTGATATGTTTCAGCTAGGTAAAATACATTTCTGCAAATAAATCATTGTTTAATTTGCAAAGATTATTTTTTATTACATTTTGCGTATTTGTTAATATTTCAATTTTATTCGATGAAAAATGTATTTTTGGCCACGTTTTTACCTAGATGTTTGCTTGAGAAGTACGTTCCCCCCCCCCCCTCCAAAGTTTAATATTATGCTTCTAATCTCTCAATAAATGTTTGTGAACAAAGTATATTACTTTTGCGCACCTAAGGTGAAATATGAGAAGTTTTGATAACCATGAGTCAATTCCAAATACAAAACTGTACATGTATTAGTCGCCTTAGAGAGTATCATACACTCAATTATAGGTTGATTTCTAATTTCCAGAAGATATTTAAACTGTTGAAAAGGGAGAAAATTTAAAATGGGATGCCCTTCAGAACAAACAATGTTTAATATTCTCCACAACTGACCATGCCACGAAGTGCCAATGTATGCTTTATCATAGTTTTTTGTGTCATCTTGACTGAACAAATGAAACGATTTTCTTTAAAGAAAATGGTCAAAAAATGTCTGAGTTAATATTTCCGGTAAAGAAAGACTAAGCATTAGTCAATTTATGGTACTGGGGCATGAAAAAACTACCATGTCCCCATCAAGTTGGAAGAACAGAATGAGACACATGTGTCCTATTCACAGTTGAGCAGCAGCCCAAGGTGAAGTAAACGCATTAGAGTTACAACTATTCATCACGCTTTCTTTAGATCCAAATGAAGTTTCACATAAATTAAAAGCTATGCATCCATTTTACAAATTAATGTGTATAATATATACATCTGTAAGAAAAAACAAACTTGCCTAAATCCGATGCATCTCACCTTTTAAAAGGGTACGCCTATATTTTCAGCAATTAAATCTTAATGTATCCACAAAATAACTGACTTGTTTACTTATTTCATTTCAATGCATGCTATAATTAGCTAATACTGATGCCTAATTATTAAAACAATGGGTTTACCTTGGGTTTTCCCTCTATGTTATTCAAGGTATCATTATGAAAATTAAGTTTTTATGTATTACATTCCTTTTCCTACTTTTTTCTTTTTGAAATCCAGTGCATTATTTATAATTTCCGATGCGCCCGCCAAGTCTGTGTTGATTATATTAGGTACTAACTTGGACAAAACATATCCAAAAATCAGTATATACTATGTTGAATTATCTGGAAAAAGCTGCATTTGAAAGAAATGACTGGGATTTTTAGTGCAGATGACCTTTATAGAAGCGGGTGAATCATACTTGTTTGCTTTGTCATTATACGTAGAAACGTAGAGGCTGAAGTCAATAAATATTTTATTTTCTGTTTAGACTTTAGTGCTGTGTCATGTTGAATGCAACTAACATTCTTCACTGCTTAACAAATTTCCATGCAAAATTAGAGAAAAAATATTGCTGATTTTCTAAGGTCTACTATACCTTGCAAAAACAGCTCAGTGACTCAGTCAATATAGTGATACTTAAAGAGATTAAGATATTTTTTTCATGAACTAAAGAATGATCTCTTTGTCTTAATTTTCTGTTATGTCATTTAGTATGGAGACACCAAATAGATATAGGGAAAGAAATCACACCAACGGTTTTTAATATGTTGTTATTCTTTCTGTTGAAAATATAAAAAAATATCGTCACAGAAGAATTCGGGGCGAATGCAAGTATACTATTGATAATAATCTATCTGCATGACCACAGCCAGCAGATAATAGTATGCACTTAAAAGATAATATTTTCTGTTTTTCGTTTTGTTTTATAGATTAAAAGTCTTTCATCATTCTATGTAGTTGATATTCTTAAAGTGTTAAACCGTCATAGTTAGTTTCATCACAATTTTATATTTCGCAGTGATTTTGCGTTTTAAGCTCAATAAAGTTAATTAAAATTCAAGGCATCGCTATGTTTAAGGGAGCATTGTTAGACTGTACTGTTTTCTGGCTGCTATCATACAAAAATATAAAAACCCGTTTATCACGAAACCCGGTTATTGCGAAATAACTTTCCTGGTATCCTGAAATTCGAATTGGACAAGACATATTTATATATTGATTTGTGTTTATCTTTGGAAGAATAAGTTCAGATTGGAATTAATTGATCCCCGTAACTTATATAATATTTTGAGGTGCAAAACATTGATGACGACTGTATATCATCAACAATGTCAAATTTATTTACATAGTAAAAGAGTTGAAAACATTTTTTATTAGAAAAAAAGCAAAATATTTCGACATTTTCATTTAATCGATATTCAATTTTTCTTTAAAGTTGTTTGACTCTTAAATGCAACTGCTTATATAGAAACACTGCAAGACAAGGCGGTTAACGTTGGGTGATAAGTACCAATGATCCACGGACTCCAGTACTCATTCTGTTATAAAATGTCACAGCTGCTCATACTAATGCAACTGGCTCCCTTTTGAGAAGGAACCCAGCTTCTTGGTCTCAGTAACCATTTTCTTACTGGATCAAATACGGCAACAAAACAAATAAGACATGAATCAATTTGCCAGTGTTTAATTGATCACGAAATATATAGTTATTTAAAAAGTATGTAGCCAATAATCTATTTCTTTATGTAGTGTTGACTGTATGGAACACATATAGACATGCATTTTTTACGAACAAGGTTAACGTTTGCAAATGGTAGGCACCGGTGAAGAACAGAAGCCTCATTTTTTAAGCCTTGCTCATACGCTATTATCCATCTCATTGTTATTACCAAAACTCCAACATTTTGAATATCGTGAGAATTATGAAAAATTATTATTTTAGAGACAAATCTATATATTGATATTGCGTGCAATACTCATTTTATACCGGTTTTTTTTCCTTTACCGGAATAGCAAATTGTTAAAATAAGTTCTTACAGAGTTTTAGTCAACAAATTCATTGACTTTGAAATGAGTCTAAACATGTACTTTTTATTTGTCTGCCTCAATGAATCTTGCTATATTATGAAATACATATATGGATTAATGTAAAATCAATCAAAGTAATCACGCTACCATCTTTTAAAGCAGAGTCTTTTCTTGTACGTGATATCTAATTGTCATTACTCCCCCAGCGCCATTTTATAAGTATATTGAATATGACAAGCCTCTTTGTTACGGAAAATAATAGCTGTTATGTAAAATATACAACATCAAAGTCAGTGGAGATGAAGCAGGATACGATGTATTAAAAGTCTAAGTATTTGGTTCAACTTTTACTTCGGAATACAAAATATACAAAAATATATGATGCCTGGCCTAATTTGATTATATCAACAAAAAGATTAAAATTTCGCAATTATTAAATAAACACAAAAGAGCAAGATCGTAATCTAAACAAAACACTAAATGCGCAATGACTGCGTACCTATGAAAGGCTTATGATCCGATCAATGCATTTTACGTGCTTAAATGATGCTATACACTAATATCTACGGTTCCGTCTGACACAAAATGTATTATATCTATGAACCATTTGATTTTGAGCTATTTAACACCTATATTATAAGGTTATTTTTACATTGAATAGTACAATATGGGTATCAATTGTGCAAGTCAATGTTGTCTGGAAAACCTATATTGGACGAGACGACGTTGACCGCCGAGATCTTGTCCAATACAAGTTTTCCACACAACATTGTAAAGTAAAAATCCATATTGTACTATTCAATGTAAAAATAACCTTTTCTTATTGATCTTAAATTTTTCTTGCAAATCTGTAAATGTAACTTTAAAGTAAATCAGTAAACTGTAACTTAAGAAAATTTACAAGAAAAAAGAAAAAGGAAGGTTTGCGTAGAAAGCAAAACAAGGCCAATCCGCTATCAGTGGAAGAAGAAAAAGTAGGGCATATACATGTATACTGCAATGCGTATACCCATTAATAGTGCATGCTCAGCGTTTCCTTTATTTCCATTTATTGCTATTTTGATTCATACAGCTTATGTATATACTATTGGATTTTTTAAAATTTAAATACATAGAATATTTCTTTAAAATATTTATGTTTATAAAACATAGTACAGTTATGTAAACTTGGTATTAGTATTAGTAAAACATAGTACAGCAATGAAACTTGGTATTAGTATTACGGTATCCTCTTTCTATACAAAACAAAAGATATTATATTTTCCAAACTTGCCACTGTAATAGATAATGCAGGGGAGGTAATTATAAAAGTAAAAAAAAACACAACTATTCATGAATAATATCAATATTGTAATAGAATGCTTGCAGATCAAAAATATGGTTGGTTGGTTGTTATGGGTTTAACACCATTTTTCAGCTCATGATAGGCTATACATGGCGGCCAATATATCTGGTGAAGGAAGAACCCGAGAAAACCCCGGGAAGAACCACCGACCCACGGGAAGCTACTGGCAAGCTTTCTCACATACCCACGTTGGCCGAGCCCGAGACTCGAACCCACGCTTACAGAGATGAGATGTCAGTGATCTGTAAAGACGAGCGCCTAAGACCACTCTGCCACCCAGGGCCGAGTTAAATACAGGTTTTCTTAATAATTTTCATTTAAAATTATGTATCATCTTGAATATGCTTGAGTCCAATACAGGTTTTCTGAGCGCGTGCTCTAAAAAATACCGATTCCTCTGTACGGTCACGTGGTATCAATCTGAAAATTTCATTGGATAGAAATTATAGATGTATATTAATACAATGCTTTAAACATCCTAAAGGTTTTTCGGCCACCTTATTGTTAGAAACTTACATTACTCATTATCATCGAAATCTATATCAATGACTGCATCCTATTTGATTGGGAAACATATATGTCTTTTGCTATAACATCAATGAAACAATCATAATCATATTGTAAAAAAAGTGATCTAACAAATATATCAGTTTTGTTATAGACAGTTTTAGGTAAAAGTTACATTATTATTCAACGATATTGATACAGTTGATTCATCATTATTTTGATTTTCCAAGTCATCACTCTTTGATACAGTTTGAATTGATTTGACAGCTGCAATTCCTTTAAGTTATGTTATACTGTAATCGCACTGGTTTCCATTGGTTGCCTCGCCCCAGATTTGTTCAGTACTATTGTCTGGTGATGTGTTGCCAGTTTGGAGATCATTAGTTGTCGGTGTGACACTTGGTGATACTTCCGCTGTATCTCGTCTGTTTTCTTTCTGTGCATTCGGGCGATGGCAGTGTATTTTGGTTCCACGAAAGAGAATCACTTCATTCTTAAAAATCACTTCGTTCTTGAGTTTAACTTTATATAGTTACTCAAATTCGCTGGTAGTTTCATCTGTAAGAATCTCCAAGATTTCACTGGTTATTTTTGGTTGTCTGTAATTGTGCTTTTAAAAATGTTTAACGTCTTCGTTGCTAAGGTTTGTTATAATTGTCATGTATATTTCAGGCATCATTTCATCTAATTCAGAATTAATAATGTTTATACCATCGTCAATATGTGATATAATAATACACAGTAATCATGTTTATGCCAACGTCAATATTGGATATAATAATACAGAGTAATCATGTTTATACCAACGTCAATATGTGATATAATAATACAGAGTAATCATGTTTTCAATAGAGCCTTCTTTGAAGTACTCTGATACCCACAGTTGATATTTCGTCATAATAAAGTTTTTATGTCACAAGAACTCGATGACTTATCACCACTCTTAGCAACGTAAACATTAGCTAGAGACTATAGAAACGAAGTTATTTCCATAAAATGTTTCTTTAAGAAAACTGCAGACGCAAAATTTTAAAATGGAAAGTGCAGTTTGTTTTATCGATGGTTGGAACGTCGTCGAGTGCTATACGTAATATTGAATTTTCATAAATGACATCTGTTCTGCGCATATGTAGTTTTATGTTCTAGCTCTACACTTTCCATTTTGTGATATATCACTACAATTACCCCCGATTAGATTTTCATCATGAATGATATGCGGATGTTCCGAATGGTATCCTGCTATATTGTCATGAAAAAGTAAACTACGCTTATTGTGTCTCCAATGTATAATACTCCATGTGCGTATATGACAGTAAACAGGAAAAATGGAGAAAGGGCGTAAATATACCAAAGCCCATACAATTCAAATAGGCGTCAAATGCCCGCGATAAGATGAACTGACACTACTCATCACCCCAACTAGCAATGCTACACATCAGTTTGTCAGCTTTCTTTTGTGTGCTATCAGTCAATCGGCCTTTATATGATTCAAAGTATTTTTTACATGTCGATGCCAATTTCATATATCTTGTGCGTTCTTTGAAGGCAACTGAGTCAACATCTACTTAAAACACATTTACACCACTCGCCCACAACAAGGGCAACCGAGGGAACATTTACTTGGATGGATCACATTTACACCACTTGCCCACAATCCATATCCGAAAATACTCTGCTTATATATAAATGACCATTATCTGGTCTGCGTTCGCAAAATCCATTCATCAAATCATACAAAATACTCAAGAAAGTATTATATACAGATTTGTCAATCATTTTCATAACGATTTGTTTCTTTTCTAACTATCCTCATCCTTCGAGAACGCTTCAATTTTATCACTCGATCCGGATATTGTATTCAAAATTTTGTCTCTCAGGCCTTTATCCTTGCTTAATAAACACGCTTCACTAAAATCAATAAGGTTAAGTGACACACACAACCGGAACGGTACATCAACGATATAAAAATCACTAGGAAATTGCGTAACTTCTAGCAACAAACAAAAGATTGACATAATTATAAAATTTGGCGAAACAGGGTAACGTCCCTCATCAGAAAATCTAAGAGAATATAATTTTCTAGCTTAATTTCCTGTAGGAAGAACACAAAAATCATCTGGAATAATTTAACAGCCAATAATACATCGTATTTTCACTCTATCCCTCATGAAAGTACTGAAAATAATAAAAATGCATGCCAAGAACACAAAATTGCGAATAGGATGAATGAATTATTCTTATCTGTCAGCAATCGCCTGAATGAAATTGTTATTTCCATGCCATTGTCTGATTTTGTAACATCACGAGCACCTTCTACTATTGAATTTGTTATACTTAGATTCTATGTACACGAAGCTTTTAACATTCTTTTCAGTCTTCATATGAATAAGGCTTCTGTGTTCAATGTGATTAGCACCAAAATATGAAAGCTTTTTGCACACAATATGTGATCTCTTCAATAACTGGAGTGATCCTTAATGCCTTGAAGTGAGCCAAAGCTTTTAAAATTCATAAAGATCGGACCCAAGAATAATCCATCAAATTATTGACCTATTTCTATCCTACCCATCAATGCCACCTAGCCATTTCGCTATCTCAGTAAATATATAATCTTTTCCATTGAACTCAATCAGGAATTAGACAAAATCTCTCTTGTGTAACTGCCCTGACTAAATTATTAGACGAATGGCTATGCTATTAACTCAGGTGAAATCATCAAATTGGTCTTTATAAATTGCAAAAACCCCATCGATATTATTGATCACGATATTCTTTTGACGAAATGAACAGCCTTTAAATTTTAAACTTTTACACACTCTGTATTCAAATCTTTCCTCACAGAGGGGCCTCAAAGTGTCAGGATTTTGAAACTGCTTGTCAACATCAGAACCAGTACAATGCGACCTGCTCATTTTCTAATCTTTATTAACGGCCTACCTCTATGTCTTAAATACTCTAATTCCAATATATTCGCTGATGACACTACTATCCATCGTTCGGGTAACTTTTCATTAATTATCATATATTTGGGGAGATTTATCTTTCTAAATTTGAGTGGAATCCATTTTTACATTCTTCGAACTTTATCTTTGGTTTGCACCATATAACCACTATTGTGCTGAGGTGCCATAAAACGCTACATACATACATACATACATACATACATACATACATACATACATACATACATATATTGTTTGATTGTCATCTTCAGACAGACATTTACTCGGTTCAAAATGGACATAAATCTATTGAAAACTACTTGTACAATAATAGACTCCATTCAGAAACTTGTACAATAATAGACTCCATTCAGAAACTTGTACAACAATAGACTCCATTCAGAAACTTGTACAACAATAGACTCCATACAGAAACCTGTACAACAATAGACTCCATTCAGAAACTTGTACAACAATAGACTCCATTCAGAAACTTGTTCAACAATAGACTCCATCCAGAAATGGTCGACAAATCCTGTGCTCAAACTTACGCTCGATAACTTTGAACAAACCTCTGTATACTCTATAAATTGTTAGGCATTTTCAGCGATAACAATCTTCATTAGGACGCCCGAGTTAATCATGTTTGTCTATTACTCAGACAACCGATTGCACTTATCAAAATTCTTTATAATTACGTTTCTGAAAATAGTTTTAAATTATATTACAATACCTATAGTTTACCAATCTTAGATTATGGCACATCTATTGGGGGAACCGCAGTGTCTCTCAAACCGATAAGATTACTAAGTTGCAAAACTATCTGCCCGAATAATTCTAAAAATATATTTTCACGATATCTTCTGAAATGTTTTCACGATTAAATTGGTTGCCATTTTGTGAACGTGTTGCATTGCAAAAAGGTTGCACGATTTACAATGCGGTCAACGGCCTTGTGCCTGCATATCTATCATATCTCATCAAACTGCTAATACATGACCGTGACTTTCATTCCTTTACAAATTAAGTATCTTTTTATTTCATGATCTCTCCTCTTATATCGATGTAATATCTGGCTATATTGGAGCACACATTATGGAATACTATTCTTATTAAAATTAGAATATCAAATTCTTACAGGAAATTCAAATACTTGTATCATGATTACCTTTTGACTCACCCCTAATGGTATCCAGACTTATATTCTGATTTTATTTCAAACACATATTTTGCTCTTCTTTTATTTTTCTTTTAAATTAATGATATCATTATCTACCATTTTTAGTGTTATATTAATCAGAGTTTTAAGTAACATTAATAGTTAAAAATAACTTACGTACGAATGTAGTATGAATAACTTTTCATGAGGACCATTTCAAAGATTAACTTTTAATGTTAAATATGTTTTGCTCTTAAAATAAAGATATTATTATTATTATTATTATTATTATTATTATTATTATTATTATTATTATTAAGTGTTTGTCTTGAGTCATAAAAAAATGAGTTAATATTGCGCAGGAATTAGGCATCCTCAACGTTTCCGCTAGCCAACTTACAGAGGAATGAATAAAAGTTCGACTCAGCATACCTCAGAGTATCTAAGCACAGGAGTCGCTTAAAAAACCAAATTAATTTCAGTTCTGGTTACTATGGAAATACTAACTGACCATTAGCATCAAGATCCATAACGAATGTATGATTGAAATAGTATGTAGTAAAATAATAAATAATGGGTCAAGCATGATTTCCTTTTTGCGAGCCTGCCTACAATATCCCTTTATTGTAATCCAAAATACGTTTAAGTTCTTTCGATTTTAACTCGTTACTAATACAAAAAGGGCAAAGAAAGTGCAAAACAGTGCGATATGCCATTTTTTTCCTCGTGTGTTTGTAAAATGTCACAAATTTATATACAGAACGAAACCATTTTCAACGTCCAAAATGTGTCTCGCAAAGTTGAAGATCTTTTTGAAGGAACGGTTGTAAGAACTACAGTAACAATTAGAAAATATAGACCTTACAAAAGCCCCAAAGCAAAATATGTATTTGCAACATGAAACATTTAAATAAAAGACAACGACAAGAAGAAAAAAGAAAATAATGAGCTGAAATTTTATGTTGTCATCTGGAAAAGCATCAAGATTACTGTTCAAAAATACCATCAACAACGAGAAAAACGACGATAATAATAATAATAATAATAATAATAATAGCAATAATGTCAAATAACAAGTGTCAAAATCGTCTTGCACGAACAAACGTTTATAGAACCGACTAGGTCAAATTCCTATGGAACTTCAATATCCACCCGATAGATGGTATAAAGCAAGACATGTCACTGACGGACAATGAATAACACCTGAGGTACGTAAGTATCAGGAGACTTTCATGTAAAACTTAAAAAGGAGTAAATAACCAAGTTCACCGATTTAGCCAGAGAGCATAAATAAATCTTGGAAACAAAAACAGATGACATACCAATAGTTCCAGAGCTCAGCGAAAGCTCAAAGACACTGTGTATGACCCTAAGAGGAAGAGTTCGTACGGATGTACCGGATATATGAAAAGTCCTCAACGGCGGGAAGTGATACAATCTCTGGATAAAGAGCACACATTCCATTTTAGATTGACGAATAATAATAATAATAATAATGATAATAATAGCAAGTTGATACATTTATTATTATTATTATTAGTAGTAGCAGTAGTATTACACTTCTTAACCAACCCATGTTGAAATAAAAAGTCAGCACAGATAAGTTAATGCGAAAATAAAATAAGTAATTTAAAACATTGATACAATTAGGTTAATGGTCGCTTATTATTAGCTAACAGTCTCCTATGAAATACAGTATATAAAAAGAAAATGTCAATAGATGTACGATATATATTCTTAAACATAAACTAGAACGATCATGTTACCGTATGCCAAAGGCACCAACAAATTTCTGTGAGTTTTGTTATTTAGAGCTGGCTTCTACAAGAAGTAAAGCAAAAAAAAAAAAAAAAAAAAAACAGGCGGGGATGGAAAAACAAGAAGGTAACGTTAAAAAAGGTTGTGGTATAATTGAGGGCTCAAATTCTATCTTTCCATGTAACTAAATGTGCAGTGACATCTTTTAACTATATAATGTGTGGTGCCTATTGAGCATTAATTTCATTTTGGTTAGATTAGCTAAGAAAAAAAAATCTTACGCCAATATTAAAAATAAAATAAAATATAGCATAGCTTACTAAAGGACGAGTCTTAATATTAATCAAATTTGCATACAATTGAATATCTCCAACAATAATAGGTTTAGAAAACAGCAAATTGTTGCCAACTCCGATGCAATGCGTTGAGCAGAATCTTTCTATTTAGCTCGCTAGCTGACTTGTTCTGATTATAAATATATGTGATATTTTGATGCATATGTCTGGGTGTGTATGTGTCAGGCACCTTCTAACAAGTCTGGGTGTATATGTGTCAGACACCTTCTTACAAGTCTGGGTGTATATGTGTCAAACACCTTCTGACAAGTCTGGGTGTATATGTGTCAGACACCTTCTGACAAGATTCAACTAATTTTTGGAACCCTCAAAACATTGACCAGTACGCCAACATATATTACATATCCAATAGAAACCTTCGTAAAACATGGCAAGGTACCGGATAGGGAATTTTCCATAGACTCGTGTTTATTGTCAGCTGCAAATGGACTGGGCTCAAAGAATAATACATTATATAACTGTGTTGCTATTTATTTCTAGACCAATCCTAATCCGATTTTGTGAGCAACAAATTATTATGAATAAGGGGTTCCTTTTCGATTGCTATGTCTCACATATTCTCTACATGTTATTCAGTTCTTCTTAGTAATGGGGAGTTCCTTTTCGATTGCAAAGTCTCACCTATGCTCTATATCATGTTCTCCAGTTCTTGTTAGGAAACAATATTTCTTTGATATGGAGAATTCCTTTATTAGAGATTGCTAGAAAATATCGCACCTAAATTATATCACCATCGCTGTTTCTTGCTAAATACTGAAAGACTTCTACACTTCTTCACAGTGTCAGCAGTTGCGTCAATCGAGGCATTCGACGTAACCGACAGATTGTTATACATGTATATCGATGGAGAAAATATACCTTTAACCAGATTGAAAAGCAAAGGTAAAATGGGCGAGAGAAGGTATATACATATATTGTAATCCAGGTATGTGCAACCTACGGCCCGCGACCTGGTTTTACCCGCTTATTTACATCATATGATGTTTCTTTAAACATCGCTTATCCGGCCGGCGCCCAGGAGAAAGTTCCACATGCCTGCGGCGTAATCGAACTTGAAAAACTGACTTCATTAGCCTAATCGCTGGGTGACACACGTGCAAGGTAGGTTAGAGATGAAATTTATACTGACATGTACCGATATTACTGCTTTGTTTTTAATTTTATTTAGATTGCACGAAGATTGTGTAACCAAAGAAGTAATCATACATTAAATATGTGACTTTGACAATTTGCATATAAACATTTCATGCCGTTAGAACACATCTTCATCACTAAATCTTGCATTGAAATTGAAATACGAATATAGATCAAATGCCAATATATTCTTTTAAATCCAAGCAATAAAATATACATAGAATAGCGGCAGGTACCCTGATTTTTCGGAATACCCCTACCTATTGGCATAACAAAACAAATATGTAACATAATGTAGCCCCGTGACTGCTAATTACAAAAAAGTGATGTTGGAGTTGACCTGTCTTTGACCCAATATAAAATTTGAGCCGTTTCAATGGCACCAATGATAATGAATAAGAACCAATACATGTTACATAACTCTACACATTGCAATATGTGAAACCATTGATGACTGCATTTTCTGTACAAAAGTATATCTTCTATGACCTTACTGAATACATGGCAAGGAATTGTGAGTGAAATCTAATGACGACCTCCAAAATATTTTTCACGAACAAGCATGGAAAGGAAACATCAGCTACCCCTAAGACGCCAGGCTCATGTTACTTTCCACTATTTGAAGAAAAAATACAAATAAGATATCGATTAAGACCTTTTCAATATTTTATAGAGGAGTGTATCTGAACTTTTATTAAACTTCACTGCTTCAATCTGAAATCAAACTTTTTTCTCGACTGCCGAAGCCAAAACAATACAAATATAATTCAAAAAAATGAAATAAAATAAGCCAATGTACCAGAATGACATACCTTTGAAGGCACATACTTTTATTTCAATGACTATTGTATACCCATAATTAACAAAATTATAAATGTTTCTAGCTTAAATAAGAAACATATAAAAAGATAAAATCCTTAAGATATTTACCTGCATTAAAATACGGCATCTCTGACATTTATTATGCATGTTTGATATGGTCAAGACCGTTACATTTGCTTTAAGGTTGTTGGTAACAAAACTTCATCTTCAGAGGTCAAGGTACCAATTATTGATCAATTTAAAATTTAGCTGGTAAAGCCTTACTCTTGTTAAAATATATTATCTGGAAGAATAATATAATCTTGGTTTATAATTTGTGTTATTCGCAATATTTATTAATGCGAGATTTTGTCAGGGATAAGTAAGTCCAAAAGTCCTTCTAGACAAATGGCGGAGAATGCTGATCAAGCAATACAATTTTGAGTCTGACTAAGAAGAAAATAAGAATAAAAAATGTTTGAATTGTGTTACTTGCTGTTGCTACGGTGAGTTGATACAGAGTACAATAGTGGGAATTTTATCAGAAGACTAATATATGTGATCATCACTTTGCAAAGAAAGAGATAACAACTGTCAAAAGGTATTGAACTTTAAAGCCTTCAACGTAAGCAATTATAAGACTCATTTCAACGCCTCAGTAAAATAAATTTAGGGATGAACTGTAAATTTTTCAAACCACAAATACAGATTTTAGTGAATTATATGTAACATGAAGTAAGAGTTTCATTTTGAAGGAAAAAGACATATTCCGGAAGAAATTAAGCAATATTTGATAGAAATAGAGAATATGCTTGGTATATTCCTCGAAGCTGCTGAATTTTTGTTTACCTAATTGAGGAGGTTAGAGATGATAATTTTAATCTTCGCTTACAATTACTTTACAAGACAGTATTTTAAACTCAGAGTAGTTTGGAGAACAAAATTGCTGAAATTGAAACGGAAGGAAACTAAAGTTTCAGAATCATATATACATTTACGAGATGACGACTTTATGGTCCGAACGTGAAAAATAGCAGATTGAATCCTGCCGCCATAGTTTGATCAGAAGAACAAACTTTAAACCGTGATTATAAGTCAGGGAAAATGTATCCCAGGTGGGTAGCATACTATGAGGTATTTGTATGGAAATATGCGATTGCCTTAAAAGCCATATTTGATATAATTTCAGAATACTTGCAACATGAACATGGTCAGGCCAGATTGGAAAGAGTCCAAACAGTTATCTGTAAAATAACGAGATACATATAATATCAGCTGTAAAACCCATTCCAACTGGTCTCAGTTACGGAACAACTCATCAATATATCACTTGACATTATACAAAAAAGTACAACTTTTCTGTTGATATTGTGTTGAGACAAAGCCTATAAGGACTCTTGAAAACAAAAAAGACTAAAACAGCTTGACATCAGGTGCAAGAGTCAATGCTTATACTTTCATATATTTTGGAACAATCTCCGCAAATGAAGTACAGCTTATGCAAGGATCTAAGAATATTTGTTTTACTGTCAGTTGGGCACTGGCCATATTCAAGGAAACATGGGTTAACCTGGGTGGTTTGGTAAACTTTGGGTTTGGGATATACTCATCCTTCATTATTTCTTCATGATCATACAACGAGACAAACCATGAAGTCGGATTTCTCCGAGAAATTTGAATATTTTCAGACAATTTACAATATTGTTTAGAAACTACAGTTGAATTGGATAGTTATTCTCCACTCAAGTTTAAACCTGAATATGATATATTGTTCATACCATAAACAACGAATAATCGTATTCAATAATGACCGTCCGATGTCCTGGATATTTTTCTGTAATTATTTTATTACCACGCTTCATGATGCAAACGTACATTCACACATATGCATGCACCATGTACATCAAAGGATATATGTAGACTGACAACATCTCGTTTCCATATACGAAATATCCTATAAGTTTTTTTTTCCCGCAAATTCTATGTGATTATAAATGTTGTATTGTCGCTATAGCTCTCACAATTTTAGGAAACACTTGTGCAATATTAGTGTGAGAAACTATTTTCAATAGGCCTATGTACCATACAAATTAATTTGTTGATTTTTACTAGCTGACAGACACTTTGTTATTCCATTCTATGAAAACAGACTGATATGAACGGAAAGTTCCATGAAACTTTTACGTTCTATATACCTTGACCAAAACAGCGAACAAAGTACAAATTTCCCCAATATTTGATTGATAAAAGCTTTGTGCTACGAACTGTCATTAACAGACACGAAAATGGTCCAAAAGTCACATCGGTAAACTCTAGAGTTTCAGTAATCTACTACTTTTTGCGGAATTGCTGCATATAACGATAGCTTTGTATCAGTCTTGTATTGTGTATTGTGTTATGTATGATGTTTATATAATATTATACATATTTTAGGAAATTATAAATGTTTCTTTACTTTAATATTTGCTTCAACCTTAATGTTTAGTATAATGTTGATATGTTTAGCTATTGTCCTTGAATTAGGTTGTTTACTTGATATTTGAGTTCAAGGACGGTTTTGGTAAACAAGTTGTTGATTCAGTTTGAGGTCAAGGTTGATTTTGTTTACAGAAAAAACCAGAATTTCCTTTAGAGTTATGTGTCAAAAATTACATACACCATAATATTCTAGAACATTCTGTCATGTGACCTGTCTTTATATATACCATGTTTAGTGGACAGTTTTTCAGTTTCGACCTTACCATCAGTCTTTTAAAGAATTATTACAGTTGTGAAAAATCATTCTAAAATTCAAACCGAGGAATTATTTAAAATATTAATTGGATTATAAAAGTGCGAATAGACTTTAGGATTTTGTATTTTGAATTGATGATTTTGGAATTTATGTGAACTTATACCAATATATTCTGGAGTACTTCATTTTGGCACAGTAGCACATTAAAGACTACTGGCACACCAGGACATTAAAGACTATTGTCACAGCAACACATTCAAGGATACAGTCATTCGTTCGGAACATTCTATATTTAGGACTTGTGATTAGGACACTTAGGATTATTGGATTATTTGGATTTTAATTCATGTTACTGTAAGTGTCTCTTGAATTTTCACTTTAATTGTCTAGAAATAAATTGCTTGTTGATTTTTACTTGATTTGTTGGTTTCACTATCTTTCTGTTACATTATTTTAAGACCATAGAGTCGTAACAATTGAATTTGGAGACTGTATCCATCTGTGTCTAAAGGATACAGTGTGTATTGAATTTGGAGATTGTATCCATCTGTATCTAAAGGATACAGTGTGTATTGAATTTGGAAATTGTATCCATCTGTGTCTTAAGGATACAGTGTGTATTGAATTTGGAGATTGTATCCATCTGCGTCTTAAGGATACAGTGTGAATTGAATTTGGAGATTGTATCCATCTGTGTCTAAAGGATGCAGTGTGTATTGAATTTGGAGATTGTATCCATCTGTGTCTAAAGGATACAGTGTGTGTTGAATTTGGAGACTGTATCCATCTGTGTCTTAAGGATACATAGTTTTATGTTTGAAGACGATAATAATGGTCTAATCTGGACTCAAATACATTAGGGATTTGTAAGTATTACTAAATGTAGCAACGTCACGGCTAGCACTACTGGACACAATTACATAAGAAAAAAAAAAGAAAAACTGGAAGTGTTTCGCATCTATTACATTTTTTTAAAATATAAAATATAGCGATTGGGCCTTATTGTTATTTATGCTTGACAGACAATGCCTATCAAAGCTAGATTTGCACCTCTTTACGTTTTCAAATTACCTTGATGTAATTATCTGTTTGTTATATTATTGCCATGAAATTCGGCGATTTATTTGGTTTGTCTAGTTACATTTCTTCCAGCACTCAGTTCATTTCCAATAGGAACACAAGTGTTCCGCGGAAAGTGTTATCTCGCCTGTGCTTGGCGTTATTATGACATAGGTTTCAGCTTACACAGGTAATACATGATAATATCAGGGTACAAAACTTTGGACATAATTGTAATGTAATTCCATAGTTTTGTTTGAATAAAGCAAAATATCTGATAGATGTTTGACTTTCAAAAACTTGAACACAGCACTTTAAAATGGTTGACCGCCACCAACTGTCTGCTTACTAAGGCTAGACATAAACTGTTAGTTATCATGGTATAAGTGTCATAACACCAGGATTCCAAAGCTTCAGTTGAATACAGCGTGAATACAGAATAAATATCCTTCGTGACGACAACGATGCCGTCGCTGATGGAAAGTGATGCATATATCTTGCCATTCGTAAGCGAGACAAAAACTATTTACATGCGCGTTTATATGACAAATTATATCCAGAATCACTGTGACAAAATATAGGGTCGGTTTCAGTTACCATTGGCACCAACAAAAAAGTAATGCTTTAACCCAGCACTTGATACCGTGCCATATTGACTTATTATACCGTAGGTAGAGGAATCTCGAAATGTAGGGCCCTTTTTGCATGCTGATCGCTGCTCCAAATGTCACATGGCAATCATTTTTCACCTGTCCGCTTAGACTTTCATATTTATCAACTAATACAACTCATTTGTACTTTTATCGTGATCACAATATCCTAGATTTTCTACCTAACGCTTGATAAACCTGTTTCACGCCACTACGTCTGGTCTGTGTGCATTTCGACTCGCATATTATCAGTCGGTGAGGATGGTATAAATAATGAAAAGAGTCTCGTTATGTGCCTAGACATTGAGAGCTGTTTATCAAAGGGGCTCCTTAGAGGGTGAAATGATATAAAATATGAAGTAGCCACATTTGGTTTATATTTTTACGGGGATTGATATCACGTAAGTGCACAGTATTTACCTTATCGTACGGGTGATATGTCCAGATTAGTAATAGATAGGACTACTTTAAAACATCTTCTTTTTTTCCTTCTTTACCCTGGCTATTTGATGTATAAATGACACACATTTTATTTTTTTGATAAACATCCCAGTAATACAATTGATAAACAAATCGGGGACGGTTAAAATTGTACACTCTTTGTATAATCAGTCATCCGTACACTAAAATTCCCGACAGGCAATATACCTATGTCAAGAACCACAGAGGTGAAAGTTTCTGACAAATCATAAGTGTATTTGTTAGAACTATACCCATCACGATGTGCCCAAGTTCGTGTTTGCAAAGCTCTTCTAAATTGATATCATATTCTGTTAGTTCGGCTGCTAAAACCAGTTGTGTTATAATGGTGTCAGTGAAATAGAGTACAGTACATCATGCCATCTTATTTTTGAAACAGTCAGATTGGTTGGTTGGTTGTTTTAGTTTTAGCGGCACTTTCGGTAATTTATTTGACTATATAATGCCGATGAAATGGGAGCTACGTGCCTTTTCCAAGGGTGGTCGATCCAGGCTGGCCTAGGCGTATACTGCACCAGTCAACCTTTCATTACTAGTCCGACGCTCTACCAACTGAGCTACTGCGGCTCCCTCCTAAAGTCAGGCAATGTATAATATGTTTGCTAAATCTTAATTGCAGAGTCAAAAATCTGTAATAATAGTGCATATAATAGTATATGGGAGTATTAATAGTGCATATAATAGTATATGGGAGTATTAATAGTGCATATAATAGTATATGGGAGTATTAATAGTGCATATAATAGCATTTGGGAGTATAAAAGCAGAACAAATCTGATAAACATTGTATAGTATTACGTATGATAATCTACCCGTTCCTTTACCTTACGGATTTATATAATATAATAGACATGGAGTAAAATGCCATACTTAAAAAATAGTTATAACAGGGTTTAATTTTTTCTGTCAATTCTTAAAGAAATGCGATTTCTGGTCAAGACTACTTAATTTATGATACAGATCATGATACATTCATATCTGACTTCTGATTGAAAAATTAAATATGACTAAAAACAGAAAAGTAAATGGTCTTGGTACCAATTATTCAGTGTGTTTAAATACCCAAGATTTTTCAATCCATACTACAGTGTTAGACTTGAGACTGAATTAGATTCCAATCTGCCCCTTCTCTCTTTCTCTCTCTCTCTCTCTCTCTCTACTAAAATTTTAAGCACTTGTTTTTATAATATACTGCTGCCAGTTTAACACCAGATTTTAAATGTAGCAAGACCTTAACATGTATTTTTTGTGCCCTAAAACCTAAAATGGTGCATTTAGGCATGCTCTGTGAAGCCCAAGCACTTTGTCTCTTTCGAGATGTAACTGCCTATAGCAAGTATGATATATTCTAATAACCATTTCGTGGTACATGTCCACTTGACACTATTTTCCCATTATAGTTCAATTTAGCTCCAAAAAAATGGGCTAGCTTTTTAATGAAAAACTCTGGTCATTGTTAAGGCAATTATCTGGTCATTGTTAAGGCAATTATCTCAAATTCAGGACTGTTCTGGGACACAAACATACACAGGACTCCATTAGTGTAAAGGTGATCACTCTTGAGCGGATGATCACTACGCGAAATTGAGCCAACAATCGATTTCCTGATGTTCATATGCACTGCTGATTTGAATTATGTCTTCTGCCAATACACTCTTAGCAAAAAAGCACGCTCAGCACGAAAACTCTTATATGTTTAGGCACTTGAGAAATGGCATCGTATTTCGGCCGAAATGCCCTCTTAATAATACATGTTAAGTGGTATGTCTGCTACACACAAATACCTATACCACCGACATTGTAGCATCATCTATAGGTATGGTCGAGATGGTATAGGGGTTGGTGCTTACAGGCAAGACGATGGGTGCCGTAACCAACGGACCCGGGTCAGAATCTCTCTAGAGTATGAATTTCAAATTCCCTAACCTGTATGATAATATTATTTATTCGTATTTTATGTATATATAAGGATTTTCTCGTTCACAATATAACAGCTCAGGTTTTATTTTGCCTGTATAGCGCAGCATCTAATTGGCTCGGTTATAACCATGTTTGTGACACGTGCTGGATCAGGTAATGGTCAATCCAAGGTTGATGGTTAGTTTATGGTTTCCCATCTCAAAGACAATATTACGCCAACGTCTGATAGTTCAGAACGCTTTGTATAAGCTTCGATAACTGATTTTGCGATGAAAGTAAAATAAATAAAAGTTAACTGTTAAATACATCATTTTAATCTCATCTTAACCGTTCCATTTTTTATATTTGTCTGTCCCATTGCATTTGTTTGATCTGGTGCAATGTATACTACAATAAGGTAGTCAAAATGTATGCTTTACTATCAAATAGTCTCAGGGTCATTTTGGATCTCTGGCTATGTATCACGGGTAACTGACTCAGGGTCATGATTTGGATATATGGATCAGACATGACCTCTCATTAAGGCCATTATCAGAATCGTCGTTGGGTGGGCTATATACAATGAATGGAGAGAGAGTATTATATGACATACCCAAAACTACCCGAGCGAGTTCACTGTTTGTGTGAGAATGGTATATAAGATATCAAATATATCTTAAGTCACCGTTATAGTGTAAACACACAATATAAGATTCTTCCCCTTGAAACGAATACACATAGATCAACGGATTATATGTCCTTTGACGTGATAAATGTATTGTATTGTCATATCAATTCGGCAAATCGACGTCTATGGTTACGTCTAGTATCAAGTACCTAATATAAATGAAACAATAGAATCCCCATTGGTCATGCAGTACTGTTAGAATAAAGAGATAGCCTTAACATTTGTCTGATCAACCCTTTTATATGTTCACGATATGATTATTTAAGACGTCATATAATACTGAAACCATTCTGATAACTGCATTGACTTTATCGTACAAGATTTGGTTTCTGTGACTAAATTCAAATGAAAATGAGAATATAAATAATTATCCAGATGCAGGTAGTTATCAAAACGTTTTAACGGTCACATCCACCAGTTTTATGATGCGTGCATTCACGATTTATATTTGATGGTGCCATCCACAATCTAGCATGGTGAATTTTAATGTTATATCCTTAATTGAAATTTAGAATCTTTTAGACATAATGTCCGGGTATTTCCCAGGTATCTATACAACAGCATAATGACCAAGATGCCGGTGTCTTCGCTGTTTATATTTACTAAATATAATATACATAATATACAAATCCTCCGGCTTAATCTTAAACAACAAAAGTCAAATAACACATAAATCTTGCATTTTTCTTTTGAAATGTCGTTATGTTGGAACCATACTAAGTCTTCTCAAAATCTGTTCATAAAATGTAATTAAAATTAAATTACCGCTAAGTTTACGCAATATCGTGATCTGAATTTTTTGTTAAGTTGAAAGTTTTGGACAAATATGTACAAACATGTTTTTTAACATAAAAATGTATATAAGTAATGTGCGAAATGATAACATATGAGCACAGTTAATATCATAAAATCTCACCGTCAAACAAACAAAAACCGGTCGGATAGTACAAGCATATGACGTCATATAGTTTTAGTCGTCAAAGTTTGTTAAAAGATAACCGAACCCATTAGAGGTCACTCCATCGCACATATTTTGATAGGAGGAATTCCATTCAAAACATGTGAAGATAACAGAATTTTAAAATATCTTGAGCGATTAAAAAATTCCCAGTGTCTGTTTCGAAGTTAACAAGATATAAGCAGGGATTCTATAGAAGTGTCTGTAATGAAAAACAATATTTTGTTATCAGTATCATATGATTCTTAAACATGCCATTTTTTTGTCAATAGCCTGAGTCAACCCATTTTTTATGACTGATAGTAAGGGATGGGAGAGGGGGTGAAAGGGGGGATTTAGCTGATAATGAAAGTGCTTTCCCTATGCCCTCCACTGTAGTATATCTGCGATGGTGTAAGACAATGTATTTCCTCTTATATGTACATTTTGAAATTATGCAACAATTTTTTTAAAAATATGCACTTTTAACGGAAAATTCAGCAATATTACTGTGGGATTACCATGTACTCAAGTAATATTGTGGCGTTCTTTAATAATGTAATAATTTTCGGTCCAACTTTGTCAATATTTATTTATTTATTTTAAAATGTAGAACGAATTTAACCGATTTGTCGATTAATTGGCTTTAATTGGGTAAATAAGTGTTTAATGAAAATATAGTTGAACAAGGAATACATGTTTGATATAATAGGTAAAAAAGAAAAACAGTGCAATTTTTCTTAACCAGCCATCAAATGGATTGAATACTTCCGGGTGATCCGTTCTAAGAGAGTGAAAATTTAAGACAGGAGGAATGGAATGAATGGAAAGCAAGACTGTGTTGGATATGAGTGTATAACCTCGACGGGACTTGGCAATAATAGGATTGTGAATGGTAAATATATATATATATATATATATATATATATATATATATATATATATATATATATATATATATATATATATATATATATATATATATATGGAACACATTGATGGAAAGGTAGTTGTCGTCAAGGCTTTTGTTATTTTTTGTAGAGATTTGATTAATAAACACAGTATCACAGCAGCAAACATTCCCATTTACTATTTAAATGAAAATATCGACTCCATGGCTACTTTTTATCATGACATTGTGCATGGAGAAATGAAGTATGCAAACACACCAACGATTGCTATATTTCCAGAAGCTACAGCATGCATCCTTCTTCTAAAGGGTAAATAAAATATTGTTACTATGTGTTGTCATTAGTTATTTTTCAGAAAAAGAATATATGTTTTGAAATCGACGGTCAGTCATACAGGTGTTTTGAAATCGACTGTCAGTCATGCAGGTGTTTTGAAATCGACTGTCAGCCATACAGGTGCTTTGAAATCGACTGTGAGTCATATAGGTGTTTTGAAATCGACTGTCAGTCATACAGGTGTTTTGAAATCGACTGTCAGTCATACAGGTATTTTGAAATCGACTGTGAGTCATATAGGTCTTTTGAAATCGACTGTCAGTCATACAGGTGTTTTGAAATCGACAGTCAGTCATATAGGTGTTTTGAAATCGACTGTAAATTATATAGGTGTTTTGAAATCGACTGTCAGTCATACAAATGTTTTGAAATCGACTGTCAGATATACAAGTGTTTTGAAATCGACTGTCAGTTATTACAGGTGTTTTGAAATCGACTGTCAGTCATATGGGTGTTTTTATGATGAAGGTGGAGCAAGTCTTTTTAGGTCTTATCACTTTTCACGATTGATAAGATGGTGTAAAATTCGCCGTCCTTCCAATTCCTTTCCCCTAATATTTGCAATTAACAGTTAACCTTCCAACCAATTCCCCTATAAAACAAAATACAAATTTTAAGTGAGGTTTTTAAATGATGATAGTGTACATGGATATTTCAGACGATAGAATGTCGAAAACGGTTTTACCAAGGATTGACATTAATTAAACTATGAAACAGCTTACTACAACTTTCACGGAAGGTAAGTATCATCTCATTTCTAATTTGGTATTATTACTCATCGTCAGCAATATTTCATATCGGTACACCTCTATTAAATTGCATTTAATAATAATAATAATAATAATAATTTCCAGAAAACAGCTACTTGTTAATATGTGAAGTTAGATGTAATCAAATGAAAAGTGACGAAATGCAAATAGTTTATTTTATAATTCATGACTCTCTGTGACTTATATAACAGTCAGGCGACCATACAACAACTTTAAGCGCTTGCATATTATGCGCTAACTTTATTATTAAAAAAGAAGTGCATAGAACAAGGAAAGTTAGGTTTAGAACTCCACATTCTTTTTCACATTTCAAAACAGACCTAAAGCAATTTTTCTACATAGCTTACACCATTTTCAGATCAATGTCACTTTTAAAAAAAATCATTTCTATTTTAACTGTCTGCCCTCCGCCAAGGTAATGTTTAGAGTTTCTCACTGAAAAATTTATATTGAACTAAATATATTTTATTGATGTTGATTAAGAAAAAAAATCCTCTCTTATCTCAACATTCTGCATCAATAACTCTACTAGACTCCTCGTTAAAGTTAAAACACGAGTCGATGTTTTGGTTCAGATACCATGCATGAATGAAAGTATATAACACTTCAGTTATCTAAATCACAAATATTGAATCTATCTCACAATTTATATTTGGATGAAAAAGATATCCACAACTATTGTGGTTAAATTTAAATAAAACATCAATAAGCAGCTTAGTAGAAAACAAACAAAAAACCAGATATATATATATTTGAAACACGGCTACAAAGACCAGATAATGAAGTTGAATAACACGATTGCGACCTGAAACTAGCCACTTATGTGTGTTTACATGTCTGAAGTTATTGACCTACTTGATCGTATCGACGTGTATGTGTTCCTTCAAATTATAGACTTTGCAAAATATGAATGGTCAAATGTGAGAAAATTTCATAGCCTAAAACTGAATTGTCGTCATTGACCCGGAGCCTAATTTAATATGTATCGGACCGAGCTTTTCATTCAGCTAAATTCCTACCATAATGCAAATTAGTTGAGAACTTACCAATGTAATCCACTCGAGATTTGGTAAAATAAATTGATGTATGCAACTTGAGAATGAATTTACAATAGATTTAGTTCTGTCGAATTTAATTCCACGAATTATTCAGAAAATATAATCCGAAGTTAGAGGGATATATAAAAGACTTGCTTCATGCCTGAAAATTGCTCCAAATTAGCTGATATTGGAAGATTTTATTGAGTGTAGGGGCATAACAGTTGAGCAAAACAGTCTCCCAGATTGAAGGTACCATTCGTTACATGTTATAATAATTACCTCAATGCAATAACGCAATACTAATCAATATTAATTTCGATAATGCTACTTATTCCTAAATGAATGGAATAAATTCAGTAGCTGACGAAAGTCTAACAGTACTTATTCGAATACCGTTGCTTTATATCAAGATATATCACTTTCAACACAAGCTTATGTATGTATTATATACCTTGGAAGACCGCTATTTTCTACACATCAGTCTTTGACAGGACGATCTATATAGATATATGTTTGTTTAGTTCAAACCTATCTTATTGCCATATTAATGAAGCAATTAGGATTGGGCAACAAATTCTCAAACTTAGGTACAGCCCTTCCTCTAAATAAAAGAATTTAGTATAATACGTGGGGCACAGAGAGAGAGAGAGAGAGAGAGAGAGAGAGAGAGAGAGAGAGAGAGAGAGAGAGAGAGAGAGAGAGAGGGGGGGGATGGGTCATGAGTAAAATACATGAATATGAGTGATACAGGTAATACGACTTACATAGGTACAGTAAGTAATCATTTACAAATATATAAATAAACTCATGAAAATCGTACGAGTTCCTTAATGAAATCTTAAACAACTTTAAACAATTTATTATTTAGATCATAAGAAAATTGAGATGAACCTTGAAGTAACCGGTCAATCACCGCAGGTAAAAGAGGCTGATTAAGTCATTAAAATGTAGAAATAAGATACTGTCTTAATCTCCGTAACGATTACACTAAAAAATAATTAGATGCAGTTTCAGGTGTCTCTCCACAATTACATAATGATCATTGAATTACATGGATTCAGGTGTCTCTCCACAATTACATAATGATCATTGAATTACATGGATTCAGGTGTCTCTCCACAATTACATAATGATCATTGAATTACATGGATTCAGGTGTCTCTCCATAATTACATAATGATCATTGAATTACATATTTAGTAAGATATCATTTAGAGCACTACAAATATTCCTATTTATTACATGAAGGATTGACTATTTCCTCTCCCCATGTGTACGGTATAGGGGTTATTCACATTCCTATTTATTACATGAAGGATTGACTATTTCCTCTCCCCATGTGTACGGTATAGGGGTTATTCACATGCTTCACAAGTTATAAGTCGTCTGAATTCACAAAAGGATGGGATAGGTCTTTCATTTTCAAGAAAAAGGTTTATTCCACGAAGACAAATAAAATCGAAATAATAAATGATCTCCTTGATATTAATAATCTAAAATGTGGAATTTCGAAATCAAATCTATTTCTTAGATTATAATTTTTTAGATCGGCGGCGAGAGGTGGTAATATATCATAAAGATAAAATGGGATTGGACTATCTATAATTGTATACAAATGGGTATGGACTATCTATAATTGTATACATATGGGTATGGACTATCTATAATTGTATACAAATGGGTACGGACTATCTATAATTCTATACAAGGTGCATACTTTATGGACTATCTATAATTGTATACAAGGAACATACTTTATGGACTATCTATAATTGAATACAAGGTACATACTTTATGGACTATCTATAATTGTATACAAGGTACATACTTTATATGGACTATCTATAATTGTATACAAATGGGTATGGACTATATATAATTGTATACAATGTACATACTTTATGGAATTTTCGTCTTTCGCATAATTTTGACAAACCAGTTTCGCGATACAGGTTTTCAATTCTTGTACTTCTGGTAGGTCCAGTAACAATTCATGCAGTTTCTAATTTGAGTTGTTCTAATTTATCTAAGTCATTTTACTAACAGCCATCCCAGACAATATCTGCATACTCCAAATGTGATCGTATATTTGTTATAAAGAATTATTGTTTAATTTGAACTTTAGTACTATAAGTGACCATATCCTTATTAACACAGAATTAAATAGATCGTGTATATGTGATGACCATTTGCCTAAGAACTACACCCACGTGCTTAGGACATCGTGTAAAGCTATTTATTTTTTTAATTTTGTTTTATCGTAGACTAGAATTGGGAGGGAAATTGACAAGGTTGTAGCAGTGGCGTACCGAGGGGGGGGGGGGGGGCCTCGGGCGACACTTTCTAGGGGGCGGCAAATTTGTAATAGCGCTGTATGTATCATAAATAATACGAATGGAGTGGGGGTGTCATTTTGGTAATTCGCCCTATACGGCACTTTGCCTAGCTACGCCACTGGGTTGAAGTAAACAGTATCACATGTGTTTTGTTTGAATTAAACTTTACCAGTAATTGTTTGGACCAGGCCTTTAGAGTTTCAAGACCGGGGTTTAAACTATATTCAATTTCTTCAGCCTTTTTGGACGCATGTGCAAAAGAGCAATCGTCAGCAAATAATCTCGCAAGATTAAGTACATCATCAACAATATAATTTATATATGAAAGAAAGAATAGCGGTCCTAAAACTGACCACTGTGGAACACCTGCTTAAAGTGGCTTAAATTCCAATTGACACGAGTTTAGCCTAACACAGTTTTTCTCATACAGATAACTCCTGGACCATTCTAAAAGTGGATGCTGTTACGACTCTAGGGGTAATGTAACAGAATAAAAGACACAAACAAGCTTTCAAGATTAAAATGCAAATCTTTAATTTCCTAAAATATTAAAAGAATTAAAATAGTTCAACAAACAATCAAAGTGAAAGAATTAAAATAACTTACAGTATAGAATATCCTAAAAAGTCCTAAATTGTTTTAAAGTTCACTTCCTGATGTTAATCAGAGTAATCCGGATGAAGTATTCCGAATGAAAATAACCTGTACTGTGCTGAAACTGATAAGTTCTGATGTAATCCAAAATAATCCTTGCAAGTCTGGAATCTCACAAGTTTTAGAATAATGTCCGATAATTCCACGGAGCTGTATAGTAATTCAGATGAATTACTAATTAAATAAATTCCACACTGAACTGAATAATTTCAATAACCTCTCTTCGTTCAAGCAATTGTAAAGAATGATAATTCCCAAGATTATTCCCTATATATCTTTATTAAGTGCGCAGAATTAAAAGGGAATGTCCTTTCTCCGTCTTTAATAATATGGTATTTCAAAATAACACAACCCTCTAAGAACCAAACAGGAACTAGGTTACGCGTCATTTACCCAAAGGTCTAGTGTACTAAAAATCTTAAAGAGTAAACATAATATTGATTCAGAATGGAATGTGACCTTTCAATGTTGATTTCCAAAAATACAGAGCTAGGTCGACTTCATTTTCCCGCGCAATTGATCATGTGACCACTTATTGATCGAGCAGTAGTCGTATCTATACATATATGCTAACCGCTGTTCAGAATAAAAATAGAGATCATAAATTAGTAAATTAAATCATTATATAAAAAAAATAGAGACATGATTCCGTAACAATGCATACTTTCATAGGTTCTTAGTTTGTACAAAAGACCACAATGTCAAACCCAGTCAAAAACTTTAACGAAATCGCAGAAGACCACATACATATTTTGATTATTGTTCAGATGTGCAGAGAATAAAAGGGTAAGAATTCAGACTGGTACTTGTAAAGTAAGTTGTTTTGATAAAGATAATTATGCAAGTATTTGAATATGACCCTTTCCATAATTTTCCCTACACAACTCAAAAGTGATATTGGTCTATAGTTCGTAGAATCACTCCTGTCGCCTTTAAAAAAAAAATAAAAAAAAATAAAAAAAACGGGCATAACGACTGTTCTCTGAGTGATTATTAAACAGTAAACATAGTGGTTTACTAACCCCAGAATATTAATCAATATTGATATTTAAAATGCTACTTGCTCCGTAACGAATGGGCTCAATTCAGCAGCTGATGAAAGTCTAACAGTACTTGTTCGAATACCGCTGCTCAATATTATATACGTTGGTTAACCATTATCTTCAAAACATCATTGTTTGACAGGACAATCTCTACACTTATCATATGCCTTTTAGATATGTGTTTGACAGGACAATCTCTACGCTTATCATATGTTTTTTTAGATATGTGTTTGATAGGACAGTCTCTACGCTTATCATATGTCTTTTAGATATGTGTTTGATAGGACAATCTCTACGCATGCCTTTTAGATATGTGTTTGACAGGACAATCTCTACGCTTATCGTATGCCTTTTAGATATGTGTTTGACAGGACAATCTCTACGCTTATCAAATGCTTTTTATTTATGTGTTTGACAGGACAATCTCTACGCTTATCATATGCCTTTTAGATATGTGTTTGTTAAACGTATTCACCTTTAAATCAGCATCTACAACTTCCATTTCAATTCGAATAACCTAACACTGTTAACTATTCTCCTCCACACTCAAACATTTCCATTTTTTCAGATGATATATCGTAAAGGACACCACAAGTCAGCAAGATCCAAAGACATTAATAATAATTGTAGTGATGGACAATTGCAGAACACCTAAAACTTAATATTCAGAGCTCATAATGTCACCTCCACTATGACTCACAATTATCATTATTGAAATAAAATAATTAGCTGCCTATGACCTAATAGATGGGCTTATTCTGAAGGATTCCAGCAGAGTTCTTCCAAATCAGACAATGAGATAAGGCTGCTTAGATAAATTGAATGACAATGATATGCACACAATATAAAAAAAAAACCAGCTTAGAAGGAAAAATTATCTGTGCAATCTGCAGTTTTAAAATCTCCTTTTCATTCACTAGATTTGTCATCCAGTCGATGCTATCAAACAATAATAATACACACACACACACACACACACACACATATATATATATATATATATATATATATATATATATATATAGTTGTATCATGCTGGACTGCAAAATTCATGTACATCTGTAGTCGTAAAAATGGTTTAGTATTAATCACGATGACATGTTTCCAGATGCAATAAGCAGATACCATGTCAAATCTGATTAGGATCACGACTGTGTAATCAGCCATATCTTCTCTTGACGGATTATAATTTAAGGAAGATCTTTTGAAATGCTAGCATCAAAATTACTACGACCAAAAGAAAATATTCATGATCAAGAACTGTTACTGATCTTCCGTCCGTAAATTTAATGATATTTTCCATTTTTTGTTTTCTTTTTATTATGGGCACAATATTGTAACATCGAAGTCTGACTAGTATGAAATAAAATTACATGCAAGAACCAAAGGCTGGTCTGCTTCAAAACTACATAAATTACACTAATGAATAGGAACTAAGATGGACACTTTGGTTTTTGCTTTCTGAATGCTATCATTTCTAAATTATTAACTTTTTTTAAAGGACCTAAACAGAAAATTATTTTTAAAGGTATTTTTAATTATTGCATTGTGAATATGAAAATATTCCTTATTATCTTTCTGAAGAAAAAACCCCCCACATATATTTATGAACCACAGTTTCAGTTGTATATATGTATTTATGTGGCAACTGTTGTCAAATTATCAAGTGGATATTTCAGACTCAGTAGCATAAAAGAGGTATATGCTATGCATTTTATTGCATGCAGTTATCTAAAGCACAGAATTTCTTGACTGTTACCAAACCACAAGTTCCAACGAGTGAATCTACTATTACTACTACTACTATTTTTATTATTATTATTATTATTATTATTATTATTATTACATAAACATTAAGGCCCGAACTGTTTCAGTCATCAGGTATACAGGCGCCATAGAAGACTGGACCTAACAAGAACTTAAGCATGCACAGACATATTAGAAAAGCTTGTGTCAATCAATGGTGCACTAAACACAGGGAATGAAGTAAGCATACTGTACCTCAATGGAAATTTTAATGTAGACGTTGGATAAGTAAATTTCATAATTCAAGATTCTTTATTCTAGCAAGCATAATATGCTTATAGCGAACAAATAATACATGGATGAAAGGTAGGTAAGCTATATACATATTTACATAATATTAACGAATTCATAATGCTCAAATAAATTATATATAGGGGATGATATTATGGAAAATCTATATTTGATTCAATTAATCTATGAAACATTCTTATATATATATATTATACTCTAAGATCAAGTGTTTCATATCTACAAAGTTTTCTTTTGTTCACAATTTAATCATTTAAACATTATTGATCTATTTCAAATAGTAGCTGTTAATCAATTTATGTTTCTCTCAAATTATTATAGAATGGTCGGCTAATCAAAATGTGGTGTTCATCCCTGGATTGTCTTATGATTAAAATTGCACGATACACTCAGATATTTGTCATATGTAAAATGCGTCTTTAGTAGCTCAGTAACACGCTAATGTACTTGATTTTTTAATATCTGAATCAAATGAAATAATAAAATTTTATTTTGTCTTTCCTCTAAGGTTGATACAAATAATTTCACATTGACCGACTCTGGGTATAAGCACACATCAGAGAAATCATATTTGTCCAGAATATATTTTTCTCTAAATATAACCAATTTAACGATTTATTTATTTCTGGAACAAAAATATGCCATATAATATCTTTAACATTATATTTTCATTTACTCTTACCTTAAAAAATATTTGATAATTATGATAATCCTCTTATTCATTAGGTGATATCTATTTAATTAACCCTATACGACCTGGTTACATGTTTAATGTTTAACATTTGACAAGCGTGTAAGATTGTCTTGAAACAGAGAAATAGGTCTATGACAATACAATAGGTCTATAGGTCTATGACAATACAATAGGTCTATAGGTCTATGACAATACAATAGGTCTATAGGTCTATGACAATACAATAGGTCTATAGGTCTATGACAATACAATAGGTCTATAGGTCTATGACAATGCAATAGGTCTATAGGTCTATGACAATACAATAGGTCTATGGGTCTATGACAATACAATAGGTCTATAGGTCTATGGTAATACAATAGGTCTATAGGTCTATGGCAATACAATAGGTCTATAGGTCTATGACTATACAATAGGTCTATGACAATACAATAGGTCTATAGGTCTATGACAATGCAATAGGTCTATAGGTCTATGACAATACAATAGGTCTATAGGTCTATGACAATGCAATAGGTCTATAGGTCTATGACAATACAATAGGTCTATAGGTCTATGACAATGCAATAGGTCTATAGGTCTATGACAATACAATAGGTCTATAGGTCTATGACAATGCAATAGGTCTATGGGTCTATGGCAATACAATAGGTCTATAGGTCTATGACAATACAATAGGTCTATAGGTCTATGGCAATGCAATAGGTCTATAGGTCTATGATAATACAATAGGTCTATAGGTCTATGGCAATACAATAGGTCTATAGGTCTATGACAATACAATAGGCCTATAGGTCTATGGCAATACAATAGGTCTATAGGTCTATGACAATACAATAGGTCTATAGGTCTATGGCAATACAATAGGTCTATAGGTCTATGGCAATACAATAGGTCTATAGGTCTATGACAATACAATAGGCCTATAGGTCTATGACAATACAATAGGTCTATAGGTCTATGGCAATACAATAGGAGGCGTGATGAAGAGTTTCGAGTTCTTGACTCAGGACGAAGGCTTTTTCATAAAAAATTATGGAAAGTCAGGTGCAGCAAAGACGAATAAGGAAAGTCCCGGAATAGAAGAAAAAATCAAAGTGTCGGCATTTTACACGAAAAACATACAGGCGAGTGCACATTGAAATGTCTTCAATTAAAAAAGAAATAAGGACAAAAACAGAACAATTTGTGCTGACATTAAAAGTCGCGGCAATCATTTTAACAAGGTAAAAGCAAATGCAAGAAATCAATACGCTTCACAAATGATGAGAATGTGCAAGAAACGGTTAATCCCCGATCAACGTCTGCAACAAGCCAGTACAGAGTGAGTGCAAAAATCGACACATGATACATCTAGCTAAAAAAAATAAATAAAAAAAAAAATTAAAATATTTCTTCTATATTGTTTCTTCTCTTCTTTCATCTAGTAGATGTTTAATAACGGCCGAATAGTTTTTGGGATAAATCTCCTGCGCGCTGTTGATCTAGCATTCAATTTAGGCAATACCATATGCATGACTAGAGCGAGAGTTTATATTTTTCTTTTGGTGTTCTTTCCTTTAGCCTATGGGTCAGTAGATCAATACCCTATGCCTGTGGCCACAGATTCGGTTTGTCTATCATGGACATTTTATTTTTCTTAACTCCTTTGTCAATACCCAACCCTTCAGAGCAAAGTATATGGTGAAATATGTACGTCTCTTCATGCGTGAAGCCATTGTTAAGAATAGAACGGAGAACCCCTTTGAGCGAAAACAATTCTTATTTGTGAAACCTAATAATTTATAATATTTCAAAATACATTAGTATCGATAATTTGAAATACATTACAGAATTCCTGAAGGATTTTGTGGCAATTCTTCAGTTAATAGTAAAATAAAAAGATCCATGGATCGTATATTGATTGTAGTGTTACGACTCTATGGTCTAAGAAAAATGTAACAGCAGAAAGTTAAACCAATAAATCAAGTAAAAATCAACAAGCAATTTATTTCTAGACAATTAAAGTGAAAATTCAAAAGACACTTACAGTAATGTGAATTAAAATCCAAATAATCCAATAATCCTAGCCTGATTTCGAACAAATGCATTTCAGAAACGTCCTTTGTTCCGTTTTAATTTGTTGGGTCAAAGTAGATTGGCGAGGGAATTAAATTTCACAACATTATTTTGTCTGGTAGTATTCCTTTTGCTATTAGATAATCAGTCGTAAACTTAAATAAATCGAAATAATTAACTTTTATATCTTATTGAAACGCATGATGTAGCTGACGGTAAGAGCCGAATTTAATTATGCATGGTATACATTGTTAGTTATGTTACTTGTCTCACTTGCCATTTAATTATGCATGGTATACATTGTTAGTTATGTTACTTGTCTCACTTGCCATTTAATTATGCATGGTATACATTGTTAGTTATGTTACTTGTCTCACTTGCCATTTAATTATGCATGGTATACATTGTTAGTTATGTTACTTGTCTTACTTGCCATTTAATTATGCATGGTATACATTGTTAGTTATGTTACTTGTCTCACTTGCCATTTAATTATGCATGGTATACATTGTTAGTTATGTTACTTGTCTCACTTGCCATTTAATTATGCATGGTATACATTGTTAGTTATGTTACTTGTCTCACTTGCCATTTAATTATGCATGGTATACATTGTTAGTTATGTTACTTGTCTCACTTGCCATTTAATTATGCATGGTATACATTGTTAGTTATGTTACTTGTCTCACTTGCCATTTAATTATGCATGGTATACATTGTTAGTTATGTTACTTGTCTCACTTGCCATTTAATTATGCATGGTATACATTGTTAGTTATGTTACTTGTCTCACTTGCCATTTAATTGCCGAAAACCTCGTAAATTTCGTGAAACTTTACTTCCAACTTTTCCGCTTCGCACATAGTATTTGTGGAAATAGATTTACCTCTTCTTTAATTCAGTTAACAGGTTCTTTTCGAATTGTTGTATCAGATATAACAGTTTTAAAATAAAAATAGCTCGTTGGGTATGTTTTTGAATATACCAGTTCCAAACCTAAGACAACAATAACACCACTAATCAAGTTATACATTTTGCTTGGACATGCTTTTGATCCATGTCCATCTTTCTTAGTTTTATGATGCCATTGCCTCGCTTCTTGCACTATTTTTAACTTATCTGCCTTCTACTTTGTTTACATTATTGTGTACGTTTTCCAAATTGTTTTCCGAGTTCAACTTTATGAGGATCTTTCTTTCGTTGTGAAGCTTTTTTCTGTTGATTTATAAACTTGTTTCCTTTTCTCATCTAAGTAGTATTGGCCGTTTCAAGCTTTAGAATTTTCTTAATGTATACTATTACCACCTTCATTTGTTTTGCAGCAAAACTAACAGTTAACGAAATCAATAAAATATACCTATGTGAGAGAAGCAAACAAATTCTTGCATATGATTCTGTAATTAGTTTTAGGTTATTCTACATCTTATTTCAGCTAAATTTTATTTCATCTTGAACTCATTTCACAATGATGTTTAAGAATGAACGTAATTTAATTTCAGTGGTAAAAGTTTAGTAGTACACTTTTAGTAGTACAAATTTAACTGAAAATAAATAATACAAAACTAAATGGAAAAAATGCAAGCTATAGATATGACAAACTTAAAGGAATAAATGGGCTCAGCAAAAAAAGTTATTGCAAAACTCGTTAAAAGAGTAAGTGAAAATGGTGAAGGAGACAAAACAAAAAATATTTAACCAATACATTAAAGAATGACAACACGAGAATAAAAATTTCATAATATTTTACAAGACAAGAAATATAATTTTACAGGCTGTAAAAGAGAACATAAAGTCAGAAACAAATTTTAAAATACTTCGTGTTCCAGCAATTGAATTTAATCACATATGGTTACATTTCACAAAGTCTGAAGGTGTGTCTGTTTATTCCTTGTTCTGCTTTCGACTTTTATGATCCTGAACAACATAAAAAATGTTCTTACTGGTCAAAAAGACGATATATGTTAGCTAGTGAAAACTGAAACATAAATGATAAAATACCATCGATAACATAATAAATAAAAGCACGCAATAAAAGTAGAGACTTTCAAACTGTTAGCTTTACTATTGATGAGATTTTAAATAATATGCATTATATTGTTTTGTTTTATATACATTAGAATATTTGACTCTGTAGTAGACTACAACAGCAATTATTTTAGTCGTAGTTAATGGAATAAGTAATTACAACGCATCTAGTTTATGAGTAGCATATTTATCATTATTTTCGGTGCTTTTAATTTCATCTTTGCGTCTTTTCCTATTGATTTAAAAAAAAAAAATAATGTTTAAAGATTATAAAGCTAGCACTTTATCCTGAAATGGGTAATACCAATATTAAAGATAAACACCCAGCAAAGTATCTAATTCCGTTTTTTTTTTTTTTTTTGTTGTTGTTGTTGTTATATAATATTTTTCAAAATCTGTCTGTAATTTATCTAAATTATCAATTTGAAACAAAATTATTTATTGAAGATGTTATTTATAGTATTGCTGCATGATAATGACGTTGACATTTTAACAGATCTCGCATTGTCAGTTAAATGTTTACTAGTTATTTCCTTGCATGTGCCATCTGATATACTATTTTTTTTAACTCACCTAACTCTATAAATATACAAACAAGTGGAAGTGATTGTCTAAGGTCTTTAGTTGGAAAAGATAAGGAAATAAAGGAAAAGAACCAAGCATCAAACAAAATCCAAAGACAATACATTTGAAATTATGTGTTTGCCACATTAAAAGACAAAGAAGAAACTATGTCTAAGTACCCAATAGAGCCTACCGTGATACACATACAAACAATACAATTATTAAGGAAATAGAAATACAAGTAAATAAAACAAATGAACCATTTGAGCAGCAAGTAAAAGAAACAGAAATTGTAATAGATGAATGCTACGAAAATCTTAGTAGTGAACCACATGTTGGATTGTATACACTGCAATAATAAGAAAGATTATTAAGAGGTTGTGAGAGCGCGGTTAAACAGACTTTGAATTGTATGACAACAAAATAGAAGACAAACAAAAAGTTTTGGCAAAGAAATAGATGCAACTGAAAAAGCTTTATTACAAGAACTGCCGTAAAATACTGAAAGCAAAGGAGTTTAAATAGTTGGATATTTAACAGATTTCGAATATTACTTTAACAAGAATATCAAGAACATAAATCTTAAAGATAAAGAAAGGTATCATTAGAAGAGAAGTTAAAACTATTTAAGGAAAAATGTGTAGCAAACACTACAGTCTTTACAGCTATAGGTATGATAGCGGCAACTATAACCATAGCAAAATTTGTAGGGAAAGGCAGCAGCGGAAGCTGTGATGGTGGCGGTGGAGATAGTACCATAGATTTATTAATTGATAAAAAAGAGAAATGACAAATATTGCTAACCATTTGTTTCAATGCTAAAAAAAGCAGCGGTATTGTCCGGTATTATTGGTAGTGTAATATGTTTACGTTCTACACAAGCTGGAAAAGTTATCTCTTACTTAGTCGATAATGCCATTTTGCTATATCTTTTTTTTTTTTTTTTTTTTTTTTTGCAATTGTACTAAAAGATTTATTTTTGGAAACCAAAAGAATAAAAGAGGCTCTGAGAAAGGTAAAATAATTATTAACTATTAATCTATTAACTATTCAGTTAATCTATTTCAAAAAGAAAATTCCACCAGATTCTTCAACCACATACATAATTATAAACGATTGTTTATTTGTTTCATTATGTATGTCTTTTAAATTATGAATGGTTCTAATTGTGGTAATAAGACTTGCACCGTTTCCATCCTCCTTGTATTCATGATTCTCACCCAGGAATTTGTTCGCTTCTCTCACCCCTTTTTACTTTGTTGTCTGTCTTTTGACAATGTGTTACAGACTGTATCTCCGTTGCTGGTATTATATTCTTTACCACGTCGGTATTTATATAAGTATTAATTACTAGAACTAGATTAAATGTATATGATGACTTTCAAACTTTGTTATTGTACCCAATAATGCCACCAGTTGTATCACCATATCACTAGGTAGCAAAAATATACCATCACAACCAATAGTATAGTTGAGTCTAAACTTTGAATTTGAAATATATTGTTGAAATCTTATTGTAATGTTTTCATCTCAGTCATAACCTTGTTCGTGTAAAATTAATTTTTCAATTTTTTTTTTACAGTGTGATAAACAGTGGTAGCAGACTGTGTAATAGATGTTTTATTTTGTACAAAAGCACCTAAAATACATATCACATAACGACTGACACTTTCATTTTGTCAAGATATTACTTCTTCTGTTAGTTCGTTGTTATCTTGTAGAAAGAAATAAGTCCATCGTATTTTTTTCATCAGTCATAAGAATTGAATGTAATTTTTCAGCAGGGGAGCCGCCGTATCTCAGTTAATAAAACATGGGACTCGTTTTCCAAAGACCGATGGTTTGATGCACTCCCAGACCAGCTCGCTTTGGCGGCCTCAGTGTGTTCTTCGGAAATGCATGTAGCTACCATTTTCACGGCATGATATAGCCAATACGATATATTAAAAGTGCCGCTAAAACCAACCAACCATCACTTTTCAGCGGCAACTTTTCTCCAGTATTCAGCTGTTGTAGCTCTGTGATTATAATGACCTTTGTGTGCACTTACCGCATTATGAGAAAGAAAATTAAAGCTATTATAAATTGTGTTAAATTGTTTTAGATCTATGTTGTTGTTTGTTGGATTAAAAGATTGATCATCAGGTAATGGTATTGAGCATTCAGACAACAGTTTTCCTGTTTCGACGTAAACATGAAATTTATATATTGGTTATACTAACAGTGACATACTTGCAGTAGATAAATTCCAGTAGGATATTCGGCATCCGGACGTTGCCACCCATACTGTCCAGTTTAATTGATTTTGCCAACATTTCCTATCACACTGTGCTCTATATTTCATCACTGATTCATCAAATTGTAAAGTGTAATTATCCAAAATGTTCAGTGCTTTGTGCGAACAAATTGTCTCATGTGTAGTATGTGTATCTTTTATCTTTTTAAATGTTTCTGCAAAGTGTTTATTAGCTGGCGCGTCAAATTGAGTTTTACGGCAAGAAAAAGGTGTACCATTTGATATAATTTTAAATCTGAAGTCCAGTATTCATTTATCTAAAGTTTTAATTTTCTTAGCAAGGCACATATGAATAATGTCATTGGTTATACGAAATCTATATGAAATTATAAAAGTATGAAGTGAAAAGTGAAAGGAGTGGTTTCCGTGATCTCTTTTCCATCTAACTGCGGTAGGGTAAGAATTCTCTTTAAATATTTATAATTTTATTAGTTAATTCTTTACACTAGTGAGTTTGTTTCTGAAGTTAAAAAGTTACTCTTCTGAAATCTAGTTGTTTTCATTTGTAATGATTTACTCGATCTTCACTTATATACTTGGAGACATGGAGTACATCTGTTTGACTCGAGATGAAAAGTTCGTCAGAGAGACCAAATACCCTTAAATTGCTATAGAAAAGGTTGCTTTTGGATAATAAATTATGAAGGGAGGATATAATTTCCTGATAAATTGTAGATATTAGGAATATGATGGTTTTTCCAATTATAAAATTGTGGAGAGTAACATGGTGATTTAGGGTTTTTAAACAAATATGGTGGATTGGAGGGTGAGTGGCTTAGGGATTTCTCTGAAAAAATTGTAGTTAGGAGGGTGGGTGGCCTAGGAATATTTTTTAAATTGATGGATGTGATGGTAGGTGGTCAGAGCGATTTTCAAACAAAATTGCGGCAACGAGAGTGGGTGCCGGGATTTTTATTATTGACGGATAGGAGGGTGAATGGCTTAGGGTTTTTCAAAAAGAATTTGGCAGGAAGGGGTGGTGGCTTGTGGTTTTGTTAAGCAAGAAAATTGGTGGATAGGTGGGTGGGTAGCCCAAGAAATAAATTTCTTTCTTTTTTTGATACTATTTTTGAAGGAAGTACATAACAAAAGTTTTCTTTCAGGAATGTTCCATACATCGACCTATCGTTTACCGGCAGTTGATCCTCGCTATAGATATCAAAACATAAATAAATCACTACTTTTAAAAAACAAAAAAAACATACAATCTCAAGAAATGGTTTCTCTAGTCTAATGCACTTTTACGCACTTTTAGGTGAATGTACACTATTTGTTTCTTTTAAAGTGTGACACGAAATGTAATTCTACTGCATTGTATAAATTACAAAAACTAGTAATAAATGTTTCTAAAGGTTGTCTCTTATCGTTTAAAGTTACGTTCATATCATCTCTTTTTGACAAACTGAAGATTATATCATGATGTAAAAGTTACAGTTTGAAGAATATCACGTAATATAATTGAAGAGATGTCTCTAAATTGTCAAGCATCAAACTGCAATGTAAAAAAATATCGACTAAGTTGGTGATAAGTTTGAAATAAAGACAACAAGAAAAACATCGGAATTAAATATTGCGATAGTAGTGTAGTGGGGTGACTGGGGGAAAATGTGGGCACTTGGGGGAATCTATGGACGTTTAACATGGGGAGGGCACTTGGGGGAAAAGTGAAAAGTTTTATAGGGAAAAATGGGGCACTTGGGGGAAAAAAGATGGCGGAGAGGTCTCTCTGGGTATACCGTAATGTAGTGACGAAGACAACGTCTACTACTATCAAAAAGGGGTGGAGGGTGGGGAGGGGTGTTTTTTGATAGTAGTAGACGTTGTCTTCGTCACTACATTACGGGGTGGGGGAGGGAGGGAACTAGAATTAATCTTTCTTGAAAAAGGGTGGTCCTGATAAGGACCGTTGGAGGAGGAAATAAGATTTTTTATTTCCCCCAACATTGAGTGAGAAAGCCTGGGAGGTGGAACTTGTTTTTCTTCTTCTTCTTCTTCTCCTCCTCCTTCTTCTCAGGTATCCAGTCGGGATGATTCAATTGTCTGAACTTGTTCTGAATTTTCATCCAGTTCAAGTTCAGACGATTGAATTGTTTTTCTCTTTTCTCCTTCACCCACATTAACTTGATTTTGGCGACCTCCTGTTCCATAATTTGTTTAATAATAGTTTCTACTCGGAGCAGGGCCGCTTCTTGTCGAGTGAGGATGATACATTTTAAATGATCATCCAATTTATGGATGTAATCCAAAACTTCTTTAAGAAGTCCTACTCGACAAGGTGAAGAGGAGTTGTTACTCTTCTTAACTTCCTCCTCCTTCTTCACTTCTTGAATTAAATTCAAAATCAAATTAATGTAGGTGAAGTGATCGATTTCCCACTTCCAACTGACTGGATACCACCACATCATTCTTTCCCTATAATACTTTACTTCCACCATCCAGTCCCAGGCTTCCTGTAGATTATCAATGGTTGTCATTTTCAGATTGTTGAAGTGTGAATGGCGCAACTGTGGAAGGCACCGCTTTATATGCGAGAAGCGCGGACGTGATGGAAAACATCCCCCTTTTTTTCCCAAAAAAATCCACACACCACATAAAACATACATAGGGAGACTATGACAAAAAGAAAAAAATATATACACACAGCATAAAAAAAACCACACACTTATATAGGCAATATTGGAAAATAATTAATCTTTTCTTGAAAAATGGGTGGCCCTAAAAAGGACCTTTTTGTTATTGTTGTTGTTGTTTTTTAACAACAGGAGCATCTCCTAGAGGGTTTTCTTTTTCTTCTTAAACTTCTTCTAACTTCGGGCCCATACAGCAAAACCCTCTTTAGACAACCTTGTCTCTCCACATAAGTTTGTCTATACCATGTAGCTGTGTCTGTAATTTTGGTTTTAGCCCATGATGCTTTTACATACATAAGGAATGCTGGATTAAACAGAATTCCTGAAACAATGTTGGAGGATTCCACACTAACCCACATGATTTTGTTTTTAGGATTGGTCGTCTTGGAGAAAACCGGTGAAGCATTCATGAAACCAGCGGTTGTATATATACCTTACGATCGGATTGAAAATGGATCCAAATCAACTACCAATCCAAACACGCGTTACAAGTCGGTTCGGTTTTCTTCCAATGGGAAGAGAGCGGAGGTGTGACGTCATCTCGGGTATAAAGGTATCGTAGCGTTCGTAGGGGGGTTTATTACTTTTTTCGACAGCCTTCATGGAGACTGGAAAGACAAGTACTACATCAATGTATTGGAGTGATCCTGCAACGATAATGAATGCTGCGGCATTATTGAACTTTCGGCCGGAAGACTTTGATTTAGATTTACTAAATCAAGAGTTTGACAATACTACTACTACTGCTACTACTGTTCCAATGGTGAATGATTTTAAAAGAAGACAAATGGAAGAGATGGAAAATTTTGTAAAAAAGCAACGGGAAGAGGAAGAAATGTTTCTTCTTCTTCAGCAACAACAGAAAGAAGAAGAAGAGAGAAGAAAACAAAGTGAAGAAGAAGAAATCAGACAGCAGCAGCAGGAGTAACAGCAGCATCAGTTACAAAATGAGGACGAGAAAAAGGAAACAGGAAAGGAAAGCATCAGTCTTCAAGAAAGAACTGTAAGTCTGTTAGAAGAGGTATTATATGAGTTGAAATGGATGACCAATTTCTATAAGTATTCTTTAACTCATCAACTACCTAAACGGAAAAGACCATCACGGGCTAAACAACATTCTTCTAAACCTTCCAGTGCTAGTGAGATGCCACCACCACCACCACCCATGTCACCAATATCACCACCACCACCAGTGACTACCACCATAATGAAAACACCATCAGTAGCAGCAGCATTAACAGGATATGGATTAGGCCGTGGTAAAGGACTACGGCATTTGAAGTTAATTTGAAAGTTTTTGTTTTGAAAAACCAAAAACAAAACAACCCAACGGTCCTTTTAAGGGCCCCCAGATTTCTAGAAAAGAAATCAAATTGCCAAAAAATCAAGTTAAAACTTTAAAAATAATCCCACCATAGTACAAGTGTGAGTGAGTGCGTGCGTGCGTGCGTGTATTTCTACTCTAAAAACAAAATAACACAAAACCACTTACTTTTTTTCTCTCCAGTCTGGTGTATTCATCCAATTTTTTTTACAAAAAATATTTCAGCAATATAACATATAACACCAAAAAAAATCACACAAGAAAAAAAACAAAGTTCACTTTCTGTAATGCTTGTGTGGCTTAAATTTAAACACATTAGTTTCCTTCTCACTGTCTCTCTTGTGTTTCTTCTTCATAGGAATCCTGTTTTCCTTTTCTTCTTCTTCTTTTTCTTCTTCTTCATTCTCACTGTCTTCCATTCTTCTTACTCTCTTCTTACTTTTCTTGATGATATGTTCTTCTTCTTCTTCTAGGTTTGTTAATTTTGAATCCACTTCCTCCCTCTCCTCTTCTTCTTGTTCTTGTTCTTTCTGAGGGCATTCCGAAGACCAATGTCCTGGTCCTTTACAATGATAGCAGATATCTTTCCCTTTATTACGTTTGGGACAATCTGGTGCCCAATGTCCTTTCTCTTGACAGATGTAACAAGTATCTTCGCTTTTATCTCTAGTGACAGAGGAGGAGTAGTCTTTACTCTTACTGTACGTAGTATACTTTCGAATCACTGTCTGTAAATCTCTCACCAAAAAAAGCAATCTGTCTTTTTGACTCTTCCATCTTGACAGTTTGAAAGTTCAATCACCAAAGACTGATTCTGAAGGTAAGAAGCTCTCTCTTTATATACTCTTCTCTCTCTATATAAAGGTACCTGGGTGAAAACTCAATCAGTTTCAAATCAGAGTTGAAGATGAAAAGATCACGCCCAAACCATGATAAATCAGAACCAGAACAAGAACAAACCAAGAAGCCACGGCGACGAAGGTATTCCGTGCCGCCTGAAACACCCTTAGAGGAATTACTGGCTCAAGTCCATGCCAGTGACTTTGAAGACGAAATGAGTGAACAACAACCTGAAACCCAAACTTCCAACCCATCACTACCACCCAAAACCAAAGTCACTACTACTGCCAACACCAGAACCCCTGACCAAGAAAGTCCTACTACTACCGCTACCGTGGCTCCTGAAAATTACTATCGGATTCGAGAGACACAAAAAATCACTTCTCGAAAATTTAGGACCACGGCGTATACTCACACAGTACACTTCAAAGACTTTAAGTCTCAAGTACCTCCAGAGAAAGCGGCGCGGTTCATTACCAATTTGTGGGAATCTGTCTTACAGAACTTAAAACGGCAATGTGGAGCTAAAGAAGAGGATCGCTTGAGACTAGCGATCCATCATGACAACTTGAAGAGTCCCGTTTGGATTGAGTTCAGCACCCCGGCAGAATTAACGCCAGATAAATAGAACATGTACAACAATCCAATGACAAATTTATCATCACCGATGGAAAGGCGACCCTTTACATGACACACGTTGCTCCACCTCGAGGAAGTGGACGAAAAAGAAAACCGTTATTGGTGGACGATCTTCGTACTACCAAACGCAGTGTCGTCCAAATCGACAATACTGAAGATTCAATGTGCTTAGCTCGAGCTATCGTGGTGGGTCGAACCTTTGCTAACAAGAACGAGAGCAAAGAATGGAAAAAAGCCTGGGAAAACATTAGAAAGTCAAAGAATGCCAAACAACGAAAAGAGGCAGAACTTATGTTAAAACAAGCAGGGATCCCTAAAGAGACCGTGTGTAGCATTTCTCAAATGCAGCAACTTCAAGATGTTTTGGCTCCTCATTATACGTTAAAAGTTCACCCTCAAGAAGTGCGCGGAGCTTTACTGTTTCGAGGCCCTAATTTTCCTGAAGGAAAATACATTCATCTTTATCACCATCAAGAACATTTTGATACCATTACCAGTATTACTGGATTTTTAGGATACTCTTACTACTGTGAGAAATGTAACAAAGGGTGTAACAGTCGAGAGCGACACATTGGTTGTGGAGCAAGATGTCGGGGCTGTTTAGCCGACCCACCATGCCTTCCTGAACCACAACAACATCACATTTATTGTGAAACCTGTCGACGCCGTTTTGTCAGTCCTACTTGTTACCAACAACATCGCAAGACTCAAGGACACCAACAAAAATGTGCTTGTGAGTTATTACAATCGTGTTCTACGTGTGGACAACTGATTCGAACCAACAGCTCCAAGAGACACGTTTGTGCTGGCAAGAAAAAATGTTCTATTTGCCATCAGATCGTCGATTTTGATCATCGATGTTTTATTCAAAAGCATGACAAGATAGAGAAGAAAGAAATACAGATGAAGAAAAACAAGAAACAAGTAGATTTCATCTTTTTTGATTTTGAATGTATGCAAGAAACAGGCACTCACATTCCTAATTTTTGTGTAGCCCATCGGGCTTGTGATCAGTGCATTCAAGAATCGATTCATTTTCACTGTCCTCATTGTAGTAGGATTCCAGGAGGACGTGAAAAAATCTTTCGTGGAGTGAATACTTTGTCGGAGTTTGCTGAATGGGTTTTAGACCCTACCACCCACGACAGTTGGAGCGAAGAAGACATTGATCGTTACGGAGATTGTCATCGGTATGCGACCGTCATAGCTCACAATTTTTCGGGATACGATGGACAGTTTTTACTTAATTATTATTTGAACCATGGAACCGAACGTCCTGAAGTCACCATGAATGGAAAAAAGCTCATCTACATGAAAGTAGGACAAGTTCAATTCAAAGATTCGATGAGTTATTTGGCCATGCCTTTGAGTCGTATGCCAAAAACGTTCGGCATGACAGAAATGGCCAAAGGTTACTTTCCTCACTTCTTTAACACGGAAGCTAATCAACAGGCCGTCCTACCTCATTTACCTGACCTTCATGATTACGACCCCGATGGAATGCGCCCCGAACAGCGAGAAGCTTTTCACGCTTGGTACCGTGTTCACCAGAACGATCCCTTTGACTTTCAAGAGGAGATGCTCAAATATTGTCGATCGGATGTAGATATTTTAAGGCGTTGTTGTGGAAAATTTCGAGAGTTATTTCTCGATAGTGCAGAGGTCGATCCTTTGAAAGATGCAGCCACCTTACCTAAAGCCTGTTCCTTAGTCTACAGACAAAATTTCATGCCCGAAAACCAACTGGCCATCATCGACTCCAACACGGGGGTTTTTGCTAGTCGTCAATATTCGGTCAAAGCTTTACGTTGGCTTCATTACTTATGTCAAAAAGAAGACAAATGGATACAACATGCTAGAAACGGTGGAGGAGAAAAAAAGACTGGAGGTTATTCCGTGGATGGTTGGGATTTAGAAAACCCACACATTGTGTACGAGTTTCAGGGATGTTTGTTTCACGGATGCCCTACTTGTTATCCTAACCGAGACATGCAAAGCCCTTATTCAGATTCTACCATGGATCAGTTATATGAACAGACTTGTCAACGACGACTCCAGTTAGAAAGTCAAGGTTACGAAGTGGTAGAAATGTGGGAACACGAATACGATCAACGTTTGAAAATCGATCCTGAATTTAAAACCATCACTCAAAGTTACGACGCAGCCGACATCGAACCTTTAGATCCACGTCACAGTTTATTTGGAGGACGAACCAATGCCACTCGTTTAGTGTACGACGTGAACGAATCCCAAGGAGAAGAAATCAAATACATCGACGTGTGTTCTTTGTATCCTTGGGTGTGTAAATATGCTCGTTTTCCTACCGGACACCCTGAAATTTTAACAGAGCACATTGACGTGGAACACATTCGTCAATACGAAGGATTGATCAAATGTAAAGTTTTACCTCCCACAAACTTGTTTCATCCCATCTTACCTTGCCATTGTCAAGGAAAATTGATGTTTCCTTTATGTCGTACGTGTGCCGAAACATGTAACCAAGATCATCCCTGTCACCACACGGAGGAAGAACGGTCAATGATAGGAACGTAGGTCAGTGCCGAATTGTTTCGGGCATTGGATCGTGGATACCGTTTATTGAATGTGTATGAAATTTGGCACTTTCCAACTACAACCCAATACCAAAAGGACGACGCTACTCATCATCCAGGCATTTTTTCGGGGTACGTGAACCAATTTCTCAAACTGAAACAAGAAGCTAGTGGTTATCCTTCGTGGTGTCAAACTCACGAAGACAAAGTCCGATTCAAAGAAGAATACCGTGACATCGAAGGCATCACTTTAGAAGAGGTAGAAAAAAATGAAGGAAAAAGATCGTTTGTGAAAGTGATGTTAAATTGTTTGTGGGGAAAAATGGTTCAACGTACGATCTTACATTAAACGGAATACGTGGACGATCCTTATCGTTACTTTAAACTGGTGGACGACAAAAGTATTCTAGTCAAGCACGTTGAAATCGTCCGTGAGGATTTGATCATTGTTAATTTTGAAGATGAACCCAAGTTTGTTAAACCTGACAAGTTTAGTAACGTAGTCATTGCCGCCTACGTGACTGCTCATGCTCGTTTGAAATTGTATGACGAAGCATTAGAAGTCTTGGGAGATCGTGTTCTGTATTTTGATACTGACAGTTGCATTTACATTCATCGTCCCGGTTGTCCCCATCCTACCATTCAAGGAGATCGATTAGGAGCCTGGACAGATGAGCACCCTCAAGATACCATCCTGAGTTTTGCTAGCGGTGGTCCTAAAAATTATGGGTACCGAAAACCGAGACCCACAAGGTCAACTTCACACCTCCTGTAAAGTCAAAGAATTGACTCTGAACTATCGAACTAACCAAGTCGTGAACTTTGAGGTTTTAAAAAATGCTCTGTTGTCTGGACAAGTGAAAGATTTTCAAGTAGCCACGTTAGAACCTCACAAGATTGTTCGCCTACCAAATCATAAAATCGTGACTCGACCTGTTCAAAAAGTGTATCGTATCGTGTACCAAAAAAGAGTGAGACTTCCAGATCACACCACTTTACCTTACGGACACGCCGATTTGGAGAAGTATAAAAAAAGGAAACCCTCCTCTTGAAAAAACAGAAAAGATGTCTTCAACATGGGTCTCGCCTGACTATGCTGAGTGTGACAGTCGCTTGAAAACGTTCAAAAATTGGTCTAAAGGGGATCGATTACCCACAGTCATCTCTTTAGCCAGTGCAGGCTTTGTTTACTTTGGACAGGGAAGTTTAGTGAAATGTTTCAGTTGTGGTGCATGCATTCGCATGAGTCCTAAAGATTCAGCTATCGTGGAACATACCAGATGGTCACCAAACTGTGCTTACCTTAATTTGGCGTTTCCACGGATCACATTACAATACTTTTCGGATGGTACAGTCGACAGGTATAAAAAAGGAACCCCTTCCAAGCCTAACCTTCATTCTGACTTTTCATGTGAACCGAGCAAGAAGAAAAAAAAATAGATGAGTATTTTTTCCAGTTTTGAGGAATTTGAGTGCGATGCGGAACCATGCAATGACGAGACCGATGCCGTAAGCGTTGGTATCCCCGAATCACACGATCAGACGGATTCCGTACAGTCACTCAGTCACTCACCGACGATCCAACTCAAAAGATGCAGGACGCCCTTTATGTTTTACTAATCGTACACAAAACGGTACTCCCTGCAGACCTAATGGATTGATGATACCCTTGGCTGTGTCTGGCTATTCCAAGTATGAAAATCGTCTCGAGTCGTTCCAAGACAAGTGGCCAAAATATTTAAATGGACCTAAACCCGAAGCTTTAGCCAGATCTGGATTTTTTTACGTGGGAGTTGGAGATCAAGTGAAGTGTTTCAGTTGCGGTGTGAGACTTCGCTATTGGGAGCCTTACGACTTAGCTGACATCGAACATGCTCGATGGTCTCCGCATTGTCAGTTCTTACCTTTAGTGGCTCGAGAAGAATACGGATACGATGAACCAGATACCAAGAAGTAATACAATGGAGGAGAATACTTCTTCTTTAGAAGAACTTATTTGTGGTTTACCTTTAGAGTTACAAGATCGCATTTTTCAGTATATTCCTCCTTTAGAAGATCGTATTCGTGGATTACCTTTGGAGCTACGAGAACGGATTTACCAAGAATTTGTTCACATTCAACTGAAACGTAAAAAAGAGTTACATCCTTTTCGACAGACTTGTTGTAACCAATGGATTTTGAAGGTAATAAGACATTTGATTGCTAAGAAGATATTCAAATGGTCAGACATTGATGAAAATCTACATCACCAATTTAAGACATTGGTGGGGGCTACCTACAATGTAGCAGTGGAATATAGAATTCCATGGAAGGATGTGAAGGACAAAAATGTGACTAACATAGACGAATACCAAAAACTGTTAGAAGAACTGTCTCCTGAAGACAAATCACCTTTTCATTTTTTGAAATTAGATAGGATAATCACTGAAACTGGTGTTGGATCATATAGATATCCTTTACCTACCGATTCCGTTTGGTTAGTGTGTGAGTATTTTGTCACCAAGAAACCTACTCTACAAGATCGCATTCGTGACTTGCCTTCAAAGTTGCAAAAACGGATTTACGATGAGTTGGTTCAGATTCAAGTGAAACGTAAACTTCAAGTGATTCCTCGATTTCAAGGCTATGGCTACTTTCGTCGCATCAGAAATTTGATTCTGAACAACGACTATCACCAGTATCGTGAAGAATACAAAAGAGAAGTATTTCTTTCCAAATCGGAAACTTTACCCAAGTACGTTAGTGTTTTGCCTTTGAATGTGCGAGAACAGATTTACCGAGAGTTTCTGAAATTACAAGTGAAACGTAAACTCAAAGTCATTTCTCGAGCTGTGAACTATGCTATCTTCCAAAGTCGTAGAAGACTGATTCTGGCAAACTTATATTGCAATAGCTACGTTCACGGAGACTTTCTCAAAAGGTACCAACCTTGGGAGCCTGGCTATAAAAACATGCCACCCAAGATACCAACCTTAGCCATCGACCCCTATAAAGAGGAGGCGGCATTTCTCAAATCACTTTACTCGTGAAACGGATTCTGTGGTGGAAGGAAGTCAAACATGAGCCTTCATGCTTTATCGGTACACGAAAGAGAAATTATACTCAAAGTGTTGATAGTGGTCATGAACATTCCAAGTGGGGAAGAAGACATTAGAACAAATTTATCTTGCCGTGACACATTTGAAGAAGTGTGTCTTGTTAGTTGGATGCACCAAGAACTTAATAAAGATTGGAAAGATGTACGTGACTGGAAAAGTGTTGGCTTCAATGCTTGGCTAGAAGAAGTACCACAGCTTGCCAAAGATCTAGCCCGTCACCACTAAGTGTCAAGTGTATTGTTTTGACACAGCCTGGCTATAAAAGAGTGGGTATGCCTAAACTCTACACACCAGTTGTGAAACTGATTCTGTGGAAGGAAATCATAGATAAAATTCAGACCTTAGAGGAATATAAAAAAGTGATACAAGAACTGTGTCCATTGAATTTTGGACGTTATGTGGTATGTGTCATAGTGACTTCTTATCTTGGAATTCGTTTTCCAGGACATTCGTTGTGGACTATTTTTGAGAACAAGTGTTTGCCTTGGATTCTTTTGAACGATCCGTGGTTGTTTTGGACTCAATTGTTGTTGTTGAGTTCCAAAAAACAATATGACCGTGTGTTCTTCTTCTTCGGACTTAGTAGAAGAAGAAGACTATAAAAACTTGATTTTATCAGTCCACGAAAGACAAATTGTACGTATAGCGTTGAGAGTGGTGATGAAAATTAGTGACGAACTTCCATGTGAAGAAGACATTCGTCACACTTTATCTGTGCATAAAACATTTCAAGAAGTGTGTACTGCTAGTGAGTTACACCAACAACTTTTCCATTGGAAAGATGTACGCCCCTGGAGAAACCTTGGTTTCCAATATTGGTTACAAGAAGTGGCCCAGTTCAGCAAAGATTTGGCCACTTGTTCATAAGGTTCTAAAAGTGAAAAAATGGGAACCTAGATGGGAAACTCTAAAAGAAGAAAAAGAAGAAGAAGTACCTGACACCACTACCACCACTGTGGTTCCAATACCTCTTGAGGAGGAACACCACCACCCTTCTTTACCACCACCACCACCGCTACCGTCAGAAGATTCAAAAAAACAAAAGACGACCAGAAGAAGAATGTCACCACAAACAGTGTCTTTCATGACTAGGACACGAAACTATTGTTGTTCCTTGCCTTGTTTAGAGATAACTTTAAATGTTTTAGTGGCAGTCTTAATAGCGTACGTGTTCATTTTAATTGCCTATTTTCTCATTCATTCACTTCTTCGTGTTCGTGTAAAGTTGTAAAAATATGTTATTGGTTGGTTGTTTTTTTTTTTAAAAAAAATAAACGTGTATGAAAACGTATAAATGCCTTGGGTTTTTTGTCTTCTTCTCAAAAAAAATCTTCTTACCTCAATCATGGCTACATCATCCTCCTCTTCTACTAGCTCGTCTGCCTCTGCTTCATCTTCTGTGGTGAAAGTGATTGACGAAAAGTTAGATCGTCAAAGTTGGAATGCTTTGTATCTGCGCCATCCATTTAACATGTTGATTGCTGGACCCAGTGGTTCAGGGAAAACCGAATTTGTCAAACGATTGATCGAACACAAAACTGATTTGTTTGATCGTCCACCTCAAAGTATCGTGTGGTGTTACAAAGAGTGGCAACCGTCTTACACGTTATTGAAAGAAAGTCAAGGAGAAACCATTTCCTTTGTGGATGGTATTCCTCACGAAGACGATGGAATCGTGTCTGACGTGAGTCAAACTCATTTAGTTATTTTTGATGACATGTTAGGAGAAGACGAAGAAGAAATTAAACTTTGGTTTACACGAAAAGGACACCATCGTAATGCTAGTATTGTCTACATTACACAAAATTTATTTAAACAAAGTAAAGCTCATCGAACCATCAGTTTGAATGCTCATTACGTGGTCTTGTTTAAAAGCCCCAGAGACAAATCTCAAGTACAAGTGTTAGCCAAACAGTTAGGAGCTCCTTGGCTCAATTTTGCGTACGACGATGCCACTCAAACCCCTCACGAGTATTTACTCATTGACTTAAAACCGACCACTCCTGACTATTTGAGATTTCGTGCCAATATCTTTCACTCTTGGGGTCAAGAAGGTGGTCCTGTCATTTACACGTCCCTTTCAGCCCATTTTAAAAAAAAAACTATAAAAACAACCTACGACGTCATTTCTGTCTCACACTCTTTTTGAGAGAAGATGACTTCCTTTCAATCTCATCCTTCGGCTAAATTGATTCGTGCCTTGTATGGCATCAGTCGTGAAAAAAATGCACAAGTCCGTGCTCATTTGTTAGAAGCGAGTCTGAAAGAAGTGTTACGATGGTTTACTTTAACAGCACGTCAATTACTGCAAGGCATCATTCACATCCCTCATCAAACTCAACGTTTTTTTCAAAAACATAAAGGAGCATTGTCACAACTGGCTGATCCTAGAATCGATTCACGGACTAAAAAACAAATCATTTTAACTCCTGGTGGAAGTGGTTCTTTAGGAGGAGTCATGATTCGTTCCCTTTTGAAATGGGATCCTAATGATACAAAAACCAAAGTCAAAAAACCCAAATCACCTAAAAAGAAGAAGAAAAAAGTCCAAAGAAGAAGAAGAAAACCAGCCCAAAGAAAAAGAAAAGTCGTGCCCAGAAGAAGAAGAAAACCACACCTACCAACCACTACTACCACCACTACCACCCGACGTAAAAGAGGTACTGCAGCCAGGACGCAAACGTACACCCGCAAAACACCACCACTACTCTTACCATCATCATCATCACAGTCCCCCATGATGATGGCGAGGTCTCCTTTGGCGTCCACCTCTTCCTCTTTGTCTTCTTCACCACCCTCTTTTACCATGATGCCTGTCAAACCAGACTTAAGATCCGTGTTTCCTAATTTGATGCAAAAATGGAAACCAATTTCAAAAGTGACCCCGTCGGGACCGTCGACTTCAGCTGATTTAGCCATGGCAGCAGCCACCCACAAAGTACCATCCCCTAAAACCAAAGTCCAAGAAAGAACTGGCATCTTACAAAGTTTAGTGGATTTATCCAAAGAAGAATTGAGAAGATTTAGTCCCTTGAAAACACCTCAACGTCAAGTCAGGCCTGTCGTGAAGTTGGTACGTCGTACAGACAATCAGTGGAGACGTGTTCCAGTATAAAATAGAAGGGTACCCTGCTAAAAGACTTCAGACTTGTTTTCTACCGACTAAAAAAGATGGCTCCCAAACGTGCACACCACCACCACCACCAAAAAAAGAAGAAAACCAAAAAAGGACGACTTCCCCCTCGTCTGGCAAAACATTGGGATGTCTTGTCTGTCTTGACCAAATCCAAACCTCCCATGCGAAAACAACTCATTCAAACAGCTCCTAAAGAAATCATCGATACCGTGTGTGAATGTTGTTTGAACGTGTTGAAAGGAACGGTACCTTTGTCTAAGATACAGAAACAAAAATTAGGGAAACATCGGAATGTTCTTCGTCAAATGGTGAAAAAGAAAATACCTCTTCAACAAAAGAAAAAAATGTTGGTACAACGAGGAGGATTTCTACCTATGTTGATAGGACCATTGTTAAAAATAGCCGCTCCTTTGTTAGGAACAATTGCTGGACCACTTTTAGGAGGGGTCATGCGATAAAAAAAAAGAAGATAAAAAGGACCACCCTTCTCTGAAATGACCACACCTTTTTGGTACCTTTGAATGAAATGGAAGGACGAAAACTGACTTTAGTACCTTACAAACGATGGATGGAATTTCATCGTTGGAACGAACAACGGATACCTCATTTACCACCCAATCCTAATCTCAACGAAATGTCTCAGTTACAACAAGAAATACAATCCCTGATGGAACAAAATAATGTGTCCGAAACAGAAAAAAACCAACGGTACGGTCAACTTTTACAACGTCTACAACTCTTTCGTCAAAAAGCAGTCGACGAAACAGCTCCACCCACTCTGAGAGATTTTAAGGCCCTGATGAAAAGCGAACCTAAAGTGACTATCAAAAAAGAAAAAGAAGAAGAAGAAGAGTTTTTACTAACTCCACCTCTTAAAAAAATAAAAAAGTTAGCCACCCCGGATTGGATAAAAAAGAAAAGGTCTACCCCTTTACCCTCAGAAGAGAAAAAGAAAGAAGTGAAGAAAGAAGTCAAAACAGAACCGATGACCCCTGATCAAACTCCCTCCTTTACCCCAGTAGCACGTCGGACACGTAAACAACAATCCAAAAAGATACCTCACGAAGAAACGAGTATTGGAACTTGGTTAACTTATTCTTGAGGAAAATCATCATGGAGAAACTGTTAGCCACCATTTATTACAATCCTGGTCATGCTGCTAGTTACGGAGGAGTTCAAAAATTATATCGAGCTGCTAAAAGTCAATTGAAAAGTGTACGTTTACCTGAAGTACGCCGATGGTTACAAGAACAATCGACGTACACGTTACACAAACCCATTCGACGTAAATTTTCTAGAAGTACCACTCAAGTAGAAGGGATCGATCATCAATGGCAAGCTGATTTAGCCGATGTCTCTCATTTAGCTACTTACAATCGTGGTTACAAATATTTGTTTTGTGTCATCGATGTGTTTTCCAAATTTGCTTGGGTCGTGCCTTTGACTTCTAAAAGCAGTACCGAATTGGTACGGGCCTTAAAATTGGTCTTGAAACAAAGTGGACGCCAACCTTTACGATGGCAAACGGACAAAGGCACCGAATTTCTAAACCAAGCTTTTCAAAAAGAATTGAAACAAAGACACATTCATTTTTTTACGACCGAAAATCCTGAAACCAAAGCTAGTATCGTGGAACGTTTTCAAAGAACTTTGAAAGAACGCATGTGGAAATATTTTACACATCAACATACTCTCAAGTACATCGACGTGTTACCTCGTTTGGTTAAAGCGTACAATCAATCGTACCATCGTAGCATTGGATGTACCCCCGAAGAGGTTAGCCCTGAAAACGAAGTGGCCGTGTTTGATAAATTATTTGGTTCACCACCCCAGCAGACCAAAAAAAAAAAGAAAACACCCTTGTTGGAGTTAAAGACGGGAGATTGGGTTCTTATCGGAAAAACCAAACGTAGTTTTGACAAAGGTTATTTACCTAACTGGACCACTGAATTGTTTCGTGTCACTACCCCCGTCCGCGGACGTGATCCTCCCGTCTATAAATTGGAAGACATGAACGGTGAAGTACTCAAAGGAACATTTTACTTGTCTGAGTTACAACGAGTGACTAAAAAAGAAGATACCTTGTACGACATCGAAAGCATTCTCGAACAAAGAATACGGAAAGTGGGTAAACGACGACTGGCAGAAGTCAAAGTTCGTTGGAAAGGATATCCCCCTAGTTTTGATTCTTGGATTGCAGCTTCTCAAGTCGTCGACTATAAAAAGAAAAAGAAGTAAACTCACAACATGCCATTCAACACAGTAGCCACCCAGACGACTCCTTCGGAAAGTTCTTCTCTTCAAGAATTACAAAAACAACCACTTTGGATGTGGTGTGGAGAACGTGTGCCTAAAAATCAAATCGTCTTTTTCTGCCAAATCTTTGTAGTGTATTGTGTCATCGCAGCAGCGATTGCCAATTTGAGTTTACAACAAGGAGACAAACAATTGTGGACTATTTTACTGAGCAGTTGCATCGGTTAACTTTTAACCTAATCCGTCTTTGAAATTTACGACCACGACCGACAACAGTCACCACAACAACGCTAGTTCACCTTCTTCTTCGACGTCCAGTTACCACCACCAAAATACTACCAGTCCTCTTTTGGAACCTTTTGAACATCCTTCTTCTGTCCACCACTTGAGTGACTCCTCGGACACCAGAACCACCAATTTGGAACTATGAATGACCAATTTTATTTAACGTTACCTAGTGACAGTTCCATGGATGTGTTTCCCAACAACACCTTATGTTGTTTTACCACCAAATTACCTCAATCCCTCCAATTGGATCACGATGCTCATTGGGAAGTAGGTTTGGTAGAAATCATTCATCCTACGCAAATCATGAACATCAACAAAAGTTCAAACCAGATACACGTGGAAATCAAGAACAAAAAACTACAAGATTCCTTGGAAAAAAATGATCCTAAAATCTGGAATGTAGACCCAACAAATAAAAATAACATGCGGGGACATTTCAAAAAATGGGATGGAGGGATAGGAGCCAAAGGGGTTTATGGAGTGTATGTCCTGAGAATTCCTACGGGGTATTATTTTAATGCTCGACATTTGGTGGACACTATTGAGTCCATCTTTGTTAGTCAATTTGGCAAAGCCCTATCTGCCACCAAAAAAAAGGTAAACATCAATTACAATGATGTGGCACGCCGTTTCTACATGGAATTTTCTATGATAGATGAAAAATCGGGTGACATCATGGAAGACAAAGAAGCTAAAGAAAAAGGTATCCCCGAGCAGGAGAGAGATTTATGAGCATTGAATTTTCTCCTGGATTGTATGCTATTTTGGGTGGTAATAAAGACTACAGTTCTCTATCAGTTGCCACCAGCATCGAATCTGTAGATGCTTTTCGCCACCCCATTGAAATGAAGATTGGATTAAATTTAATGTATGTGTACTCCGATGTGGTAGAGTACAGCGTGGTGGGTCACACCTCGGCTCCCTTACTGAGAGTCATTCCTTTCAAAGTGGATACTTCTGCTGGGGCGTACGAAGAAGGTGGAAACACATTTCACATTCACCGTGAATTTGTACACCCTCATTATTATTCAGTTAGTAAATCGTATTTTGACACTGTCCAGATTAGTATAAAAGGAGATTTGGGACAAGATGTGCCATTCATTGACAAAGGAAAAGTCACGGTGAAACTACATTTTCGAAAAAAAGTTCTCTAACATTCCTCAAAAATAAAAAATGTATCCAGTGTACCAAGGAGTGGCTCGACAACGAGGACATGGTTTAGGAGATATGTTAAAATCAGCCTTTCGGACGGTAGCTCCTATTTTGAAACCAATGGTAACTCGAGGATTTCATGCCTTAAAAGATGCTGCTTTGACACAAGGAAAAGAATTTTTGCAAAATGTCCTCATCGACAAACAAAATCCAAAAGAAGCCTTTATGAGAGCAGGCAAAAATGTGTTGATGACCACTGGTAAAGATCTTTTAGGTCTCCGAGAAAATCCTATAAATACGCTTCACGCTTCAGGTTCTGGCATTACTTCACATCATCAAGGACAAGGTAGAAAGAGACGACGACGAACTCGAAATCCTTTCAAAGTTCATAAAAGAAAACACGGTAGTACTTCCAGAAAGAATAGGAAAAGAAGAAGAACTGGTAGAGAATTAGACGTGTTTGATTATTAAAAAAAAAACTGTGAAAATGATGCACCGAGATTCTTGCGAATGTACCAAGACCGAACTGGATATGTTTTCTATGTCTCCCACCATGATGACGATGCAAGAATCCCAATGGGTAGAATTTCATCCTGTATCGTCTTTGTCGGATTCAGCTCCTATCGAATTTGAAATCAAAGGACAAACCGAAGATTACATCGATCTGAATAACAGCTACTTGTACCTGAAACTTCAAGTAAAGAAAACGGACAACAGCCTTCCTGATGACAATTCCAGAGTCGCTCCCGTCAATAATTTCATTCATTCCTTGTTTAGTGGAATAGATTTGTACTTGAATAACAAACTGGTCAGCAGCAGTTTGGATACTTACCCTTACCGTGCTTACTTGGAAAATCTCTTGACGTACGGAAAAGATGCCAAGAACACTCATCTGGATGCTTCAGTGGTCTGAAAACCTGACACCGCAGGAGAGAATACCTTCAACGACACAGAGCTGGCAGTACCGGCCAGGGTTGAGAGGGCTGCTGATGGTGCTGCAACTGGAAATATAATTCCAGCAGAGTCGCACAATGTGGGATTTAACGACCGTCGAAAGAAAATCAGACGAAGTTTAGAATTGATGGATCGTTTACATTTGGACATGTGGTTGCAAGACAAGTATTTACTCAATGGAGTCGATGTACGCCTGAGACTGAATCGCAGTAGTACCACTTTCCATTTGATGGCTAATGCTAACCAGTGGAAAACCATCATCCAAGAAGCCAAACTTTACGTGCGACGTGTGGAAATCTTACCCAAAGTAGCTAACGACATCAGTCAATCCTTGAGCAGAACCACTGCTAAGTATCCTCTTAGACGTGTGGAAGTGAAAACCTTTACTGCAGCCGCTGGACTCCGATCCATAGTCGAAGATCACATCTTCCAAGGACAGCTCCCTAAACGTTTATTCATTGGCATGGTCAGAAATTCAGCCTTCAACGGAGTCCACGATCAGAATCCGTTCCAGTTTCAGCACTTCAACGTCTCCAAGATAGATGTCAGTCGAGATGGCAAGACCTTGTGTACCAGACCTTTTGAACCTGACTTTAGCGTCAACGTAAAAAATTACTTACGATCTTACTTGAGCCTGTTTGAAGCCACAGGACAGTTAGGCCGCGACAGTAGCCACGGCATTACGTACGAGGATTTTGCAGGAGGGTATGCCTTGTGGGGATTTGATTTCACTCCGGACCAAGGCAGCGATGAAGGACATTTCCACCCTATAAAATCAGGCCCCCTTCGTGTGGAACTTCAGTTTACAGCTCCTCTAGCCGAGACAGTGAACGTCGTCTTGTTTGCAGAATTTGATAACACTCTAGAGATTAACAGTTTGAGAGAAGTCATTCTAGACTATTAGAAGAAGAAGAAAAGATGCAGCACGAAGAAAAAGATCCTATGGAGATAGATGAGGGATTTTGTGAAGGGATTCACCAGTCACCAACTACTATCACCAAGGAGGATGATAATGATGACGAAGTCATTCGTTCAGAACCTAAAAAAGAAGAGACTAATACTGTTGTTACTGAGTTTGTTGGATTTTTTCCTTCTCGATGGCCAGAACAAGAACAAAAGTTAGTGGACTGTTATGCTCAGGAATTGAAATTCATCATTAACAGTCTGATTAAAGAACAATGTTATGGATGTCAAACCGATCATCCCAGTCAGATACAACACGACAAATGTATGATGTTGACAGGCGAAGAACAATTGGATGAATTTTTGGAAAATGCCTGGTTAAACATCTCAGATAAACACGTGTTGACACAGTGGTATAAAGTCTTGCAGAATTATTCTTCTCCTCCACTCATTCCTCGGGAGATCAAACGGATCGAAAGTCTCATTGAACAGAGTGAAGAACCTATCCGACGTGAATATTCCTGGAATTACAAGACAGAACAATTCCAGCATAAAGTCAGGTGTGCATTGCTGACTCAATATTTCTGTTGTTGAAGGACAAAAAAAAATGGATACCAGGGAACTTCATTACTTATTGAATCGTAGTTCCTATACTTCTTCTTGGAATCCTGTGGTATGTGCTAAAGATGAACTGCCTCATCGTAAGCCGAAAAACGTTCATGCTTATGTCATCAATACTGACGACAGTCATCTACCAGGAACCCATTGGATTGCCGTGTACTTTCCCAACGAACACTGTGTGGAATATTTTGATTCTTATGGATTACCTCCTTTGGAAAAAGACATTATCGAGTTTATGAGAAGAAATGCCATCTCAACTCGATTCAATAATGTGAGACTACAAGGATCAGATTCTATGGTGTGTGGACAATATTGTGTTCATTATCTTCATCAACGCAGTCTTGGATATTCCTTAGAACATTTACTCACTTATTTTGATAGTGACTATGTTCGAAACGATGCTAAAGTACAAAGATGGTTTTGTGAACGTTATGGTTATCTCTTGTCTTTAGCTCACCATCGTAATGTACATCAAAATGATGATGTCTATGTAGAAAGTTTCACATTTACTTTACCTTCCCAACGTTGTCAACCTTGTAAATATGTTCCTGTTTGAAAAAAATTTTCATTGTTACATGGTTACTTTTTTAATGTTAGAATAGTTATTGTTGAATAAAAATAATTTTTGGGAATTGTTTTGAAAAAAAAATGGTGTTTTGTGGTTTTTTATTGAAATTTGAAAAAAAAAATAATGAATATGTTCTTTTCTCTCTTTCTATCGATCTAAAAAAACCTCTCTATCTATGATCTCCCTGTCGATCTGAAAAAAAAAAAACCTTACCATGTTTTCCATCGCGTCCGCGCGTTAAGCATATAAGTCGGTTCACTGGCCAGTGTAGTCATTCTCGTTGACTTGTCAAGATCTCATCAGTTCCAAGAAGAAAAAAGAAGAAGAAGATGGCTGCCACCAAGATTACAAAGCTGAATGAAGCTATGGTGAACATAATGAGGGTGAAGAATCATTTGATGGAGACCAACCCAGAGAGAAAGACCATGACGTTCATTCAAATGGCTCATGATCTAGTAGAAGAGGCCATGAGAGAAGAAATACTTAGAGAAAGAACAGAATGGGAAGCAGGACAACGTCTACATCAGCAGCAGCAGCAACAAAGATAACAGCAGCAACAGCAGCAGCAGCAACAACTTCTTCAGCAGCAGTCCAGCAAACTATTTGACGGTGAAGTCCAATGCAAGATTGACTGCGAGGAATTTGCTTTCTCTTTCACCCGAAAGAGACCTGCCTGTCTGAAAGCGGTAAGACCAACTATCGCTAAACGTGGCCGACCTGCTGGAGCTGCCACGGCTACATCCACCTAAAGAAGTTAAAAACATAACTTTTTAAACCCAACGGCCCTTCTTAGGGCCACCCAATCTCTAGAAAAAGATTACTACTCTCAAATATTGCCAAAAATAATATCTATAAGTGTGTGTTTTTTTATATATGTTTGTATATTATTTTTTTTCTGATAGTCTACCCTCAAACAAAAAAAACCCCTTCTCCCTTATATGATTTGTGTGGTGTGTGATTGATATATAAAAAATTTTTTAACTTAACAAAAAAATTAATGTAGATAGTGTGTTTGTGTGTTTGATTTGTTTTTAAAAAAATTTCCCTTCCCAAAAAAGTTGATAGTGTGTAAGTTTTTTTAAAAAAAAAAAATAACAAAAAATTAGTATGGTGTGTAGGTTTGATTTTTATCAAAAGTAGTTTCTTTTAGGTCCGCGCTTTTTAGAGTCAGGGTTCATGGAGTGTAAACTCCGCGAAGCCAAGAATGACGTAGCAAGAATGACGTCAGACGCAGGGGTAGTGGGGTATTGTTTTTTTGTTTTTTAGGTATAAGGGATGTTTTCCTTCACGTCCGCGCTTCTAGTATATTAAAACCACGTCTTCACCGGTTAAGCTACCCCCGTTTATTCAACAGAATGAACAAAATAGAAATTGTGAGACAGATTAGAGTTCATTTAGAGGTGGCCTGGCACCTCCTTAATGAAGTGGAGAAAAGGGAGGAGGAGGAGAAGGAAAACAAAATTCCAATTAGACCCCACCCCATGATGGAAGAAAATTGGGAGCCAGAAGCGACTCATCCTCCGTCGGACTTCACAGCTCCATGTAAACAAAGTGAAGAAACATGGAGGGGGAGCTGCCCTGTATGCAGGGCAAAGCCAGGGAGGTGCCCCCACCTCTAAAATGAACTCTAACATAAAAACAAAAAAACAACGGTCCTTATCAGGACCACCCTTTTTCAAGAAAGATTAATTCTATTTCCCTCCCGTAATGTAGTAACGAAGACAACGTCTACTACTATCAAAAAACACCCCTCCCCACCCTCCACCCCTTTTTGATGGTAGTAGACGTTGTCTTCGTCACTACATTACGGTATACCCAGAGAGACCTCTCCGCCATCTTTTTTCCCCCAAGTGCCCCATTTTTCCCTATAAAACTTTTCACTTTTCCCCCAAGTGCCCTCCCCATGTTAAACGTCCATAGATTCCCCCAAGTGTCCACATTTTCCCCCAGTCACCCCACTACACTACTTGCGATCTTGTATATATCTATATGTGTTTTAGAAACACTACAGCAAGAAGTCATCGTAAAACGTATACATTATAAACAAAAAGACCGAATTTATCGAACACTACACTTTGAAAATCCCTTTAAATGCTTTAATATCAAATAATTTTCCATTCATTCCACTTGAAATTTCATCTTAACAATTTTTCTTACCACTGAAATGCATGCATTAATGATGGTAAACCATAACAAAAGTACTTTAATCAAGAATACGTAAGTAATCAAGATTCTTCGATAATATATCCAGTAAACTTACATCTTTCAAACGTCCTACAACGTAAAAATCCTCACCTATAACTCAAAGTGATAGTAAACTAATCAAAGAGCTATACTTTCTTGTAGCAAATCACACTTAATGTATAAAAGCAGTTTGATTTATTGCTATGCACAACTCTGTCTGTCTGTCTCTGTCTCTATCTCTGTCTCTCTCTCTCTCTGTATGTATGTAAAAAGGTATGTTCCTTCCGAAGGCTTTTCCTAGGTCTGGAATGTTAAGAGTTATTATCCTGTAATGATAAATATTATAATCCTTCTATTTTTGAATTGTTCTTTGATTTTGTACTTACTGAGCAGAAAAGTGGTGCAATTCACACATATCACAACAAAATGGCTACCTTATACAGTACTACTACTCCTACTACTACTCGTTTAACTTAAAACTACATCAACTTCTACTAAATATTATTACTATTATTGTTTATCTTGTTATTATTGATATTGTTATTGGTAGTAGCAGTTGTAGTAAAATATTTGGTCAAATATCTATTCTGATGTTCGTTTGACTGTGAATATTCTTTGCAATTTTGAGTCTTTGCTTCAAAAAACGATAGACGCTCAGTATGCCCTTGATGTGCCTTAGTATCCTTTGTTACTCTCATTCTTTGTATGATACTATGGATGTTACTCTCATTCTTTGTATGATACTATGGATGTTACTCTCATTATTTGTATGATAATATGGATGTTACTCTCATTATTTCTATGATACTATGGATGTTACTCTCATTATTTGTATGTTACTATGGATGTTACTCTCATTATTTGTATGATACTATGGATGTTACTCTCATTGTTTGTATGATACTATGGATGTTACTCTCATTATTTGTATGATACTATGGATGTTACTCTCATTATTTGTATGATACTATGGATGTTAGTCTCAGGCATGTTTCTTTGTATGATACTACGGATGGAGTAGAATATTATAATATATTCTATTTCAACTTTCATTTCTCATACCGCGAAGAGTTGTCTGTGGTTTCTTTTCCTTTCCGGGATATTTAGTAAAGTATCACCTTTGTATGCACACAGAATTAAACCGACGATATATACAGTACGTGTGTTTGATTACTCACAAAAAATATTCTGTCTCATAAGTATTGTCAACATTTCTTCTCCGACAAGGACTGCGTTTGCTTTGCATCAGCTCTAGGTCATTTGCTATTGATTATCAAATGAAATCCGATCTACCTTATATAAACTAATACAAAGAATGAAGAGCATACATTAAACTGCAGCAATAAAAATATTTATCATTGATTGTGTCTGCTTCAGATCTGTTTCAGGCAAAAAAAATCGGGGTCAGTCTTTTTTGAAAAGCAGTAAAGACCATAGACTGTAAAGCATTCGCATTGTTACTTATGGTAGAATCTTATTTAGTTTCCTTGTATTATTGCATAAATAGCATTCTTTTTTCCAATTTTAAGCATTGAGGTGAACAAACAATGATGGAAATAATCCCTGATTGTGTTTTGAACTTTTCATCTTGATCGAATCGGTAACGATACACTCTGCTACCAAAAAATCAATATCTTCTCTGCAGAGAATTATTGAAACCTTTGAATGTGTTCCAAATAAATAAAGCTATCGATCCAAACCCACATATCCAATGTATAAACTGAGAAGTACGTAAATCCATAGTGGGGCTCTTGATGGATAGGGCATTCTCTGTATTCGCTGTGTCAAAACTAAAAGAATGAAATTTCGTTAGGCATCACACAAATGTATAGGAAACGTTGGGAGAAACCAATTGGATAGATAGATAGATAGGAACAAGATGGAAACGGACTAAATGGGGTTAAGACAAGGGCACAAGCAAAGTGTCGATATTGGAATCACGGTTTTAAAACAATTGCCTCTCACCTATTTATCGACTGGTACATGGAGGAATCAACATTGCAATCTTGCTTCGAATATTACTTTCTTATTGGTATCAACAGCAACGCAAACAATACACTTTGTAATATTTCTTGCTGACAGATATACAGTTTTATTCATAGTCTATCAGACAGAAGAAGCATAAAAAAATTCAACCTTTCTGGGATAAAAGAAATGATACCCTACTTATGAACAAAGAATGTGCCATGAAAGAGACTCCTGCCCTCGTAAAATTTTAAATGGCCTCGATGTCGCATGATTCATGAAAGAATATCACTGCATGAACAAAGCAAACTGAATATAATGTATTCTCCATATCAATCCACGCTTATTTAAGCTGGCAGCCATGGAAAATATTAGTATCGATAAACTTCCAGAAACTTCAAATTCTATATTTATATAAATTAGCCTTTTGACAGGATCGATCGGAATTTAATTTATTACCATCTCACATTGGTAAATTGGAATATTTCTGTGATATGTTCAAAATAATTGCATTGCATTGACATGCAAAATGCAAATAAATGACCACACGAACATTTACTTTAAAGATCACTTTAAAGATCAAGGGAAATTTAAATAATGGCCAAAATCAGCTTGAATTGTTGCTCTGACTCTCAATAAATATTTAATATGGTCCATGACAAATCTACGAAGAAATCATATATGCATCCATATACTAAACAAAAACGACAAAATTAAACTAGAAATGTGTGTATATCAACTACAAGGCGCACATGCTTGCAGAAAATAAGCATTGGAGCGCCATTTGGATAAAAAAAAATTCGTATAGCATCAGCTGCCATCAATTGTAATGTTTCAGAGCACAAGTGTATTAAGAGCGCCCCATCAACAGTTTAGTTGTAAAATATTTCTTCTGTCTTGCAAAAATTACATGTGCATTCTTTTTGTCTCTAATTATTTGTGAATTGGTGTTGAATGGCGTTGAAGAATTTGTAGTGCTTGCCAACTTTTTCTCTAAAGCCTTAAACATCTTATTTCTCTACAGAAATATATAACGACAAAACTCTAACGTCAAAGCAGCATCAAAACGGATTAAAAATTTAAAATACGGGAGAATGAATAACTATTATATTTTCAGCAGATTTTAAAAGTCATGTAAAAGAAAAGAAAGGAACACTGTTTTGTAAGCTGAAATATGCACCATCATTCCTCTAATTTTCGCATAAATCTTGATATATCAAAGCATCATTATATAAATATATTAGATCAATGTATTTAATTGGGGATTATATTTGCGAGCACCCAGCAAACTGGTCCTTCATTTCACCGCTCGATTATGCAGGCCATTTGGTATTCTTTTCTTGCAAGGATTCTTCGTTGCGAGATTTACAAGTACTCATCTTATTCATCATTTTTCCTAGATTTATCTCGATAAAAAGACATATATACCATACATTTTATTTACTTTACTTTTTACTTCAAGATTTGTATATGTATATATTTGTTCAAATGTCAGAAGCAACTCGAGTAATTGGACACAATTGATCTGTCGAGGCTTAGACATCATATTATGCCTTATATCCATCAGCCATTCTTGCGTGTACCGACCAGTCCTTTTTGACAGTATTCAATTGGTTGTTTGAATTATGATGACGGTCGGCATCTTAATTTTCTGAAATGTAGTCTCACGGGCACGTTAAGTGAAAACATCAGATAGTGTTTGTGTTATGATTTTGTTTGAGCTTTCAAAAGAGAACACTTGTAGATCAAGAGAGAATAGTACAACCATGATTTTGCAACACTCGATTTCCAACATCGATTTTCAATGTAGAAAGCGTAGTAGTTGTTTCAGGATCTCCGTGTAACTGGAAGCTCATCTAAACAATGAAGTTAATAAAATCCAAGATGCCATTGATCTTCCGGTCTGTACGTTATAAGGTTTAATTATATTTTTATTAATGTGATCTCGGCACTACAATTGTGGGCGACAAATGTTATCATCTTCAAACGGGAAAAGATATGTAATTGTTTATTAGTTCACTGGTCAAATTAAGAAGTCGGTTCTCCTTTAATGTCTAGATTGATTTATTTACTTATTTATTTATTAAATAATTCAATGGGTATGTATTCTAGAAATAGTTTAGAAACAGTTGATATGAATTACAAATTTGATGTTCTGTGATGGATCCACCAAATAAATGCTCAATTTTCCTGATCAGTCTTATGTAGATACTTTCATGACCAAGAGTCCAATTCGCATAATGTAACAATTTGAAGCTGTTTCGAAAATAGTATTATTCACCCTTTCACGTTCCGGACTAGTTCGTAATAGAGACAATGAAAGCAATTAAATATGTCTTTATACTAATTTGACAAAAACTCATAGTAGGTTTATCGTATACAAACTAACTGTATTTAAATAAGTCTGCGACTTGACCATAAAATAGTAAATAAAGTGAAGCCACTTTAAGTCCGATTTATAAATAGGTGTATTACATGCAAAAATAGACAGACGGATATATATATATATATATATATATATATATATATATATATATATATATATATATATATATATATATGTATATATATATATATGTGTGTGTGTGTGTGTGTGTGTGTGTGTGTGTGTAAAGGACAAAAGGATTTTTAGATACACTAATGCCTGGATATAATCAGATTCATTTTAGAAATATACATACGAAAACCATATCATTTTTAATAGACGAATGAGAACTTCTTTGTAAAGTACTATTTATGTATTATTGTATGATTGCCTTCACTCTTGGGAACTGTACTGCCAACATGTTGTCTGGTGGGGTACTAAACCGGACAATACTCTAGAAGAACAGTTCCCAGTGTATAACGCAAAAATAGATTTAATAGATTGCATGACCCCACAGCAGAGCAATTCTCACGGCAATAGATCTTAGATAGGTCTGGAAAATGCAGACTGAGATCGCACCAGTTTTGGTGGAAGTGCTAAGAGTGTTACCAAACAAACAAGGAAATAGCCAAAGGAAGATGGAAATAGCACTAAAGTCATACCCACAACTGAAAACGACATTACTTGGAATAACGATAATATTGCAGATGGTTACCGAGATCTAAGACCACTGGAAGTGTTCCTATCTTTGGTAAAACTGTCCAACCAAATGGAATACATTTAAAAGACAATGAAGGGGAGAAAATAATAATAATAATAACAATAACAATAACAATAATAATAAAAGGACAAATACCGATACTAACACATTTATTTTAATTTTTTTTTTTTTTTTGTCGTGTAGGTAGCCGTTTAGAGCAGAATTCGTACAATAACTGACAAATGATATACATTTGCACAAAGAAAATTTGTAAAGCAACAGATAATATTTTATAGAGGTATTGGTTAACCGAAAATATATTTTTGTGGCTTTATTTAATGAGTGATTTATTTTTCTTAATTTATTCAAACTTGCATCTTGTTGTATTTTGTAGTAAAGCACACTACAAATACCTCAAAATAAACAGTTTATCACTTTTTGTCTGATACTTATTGCTGCTTCTGATCGAGTAAAATAATTCTGCTAATATAATAACTAAAATTGGTCAACATTTCCAGTGAGTCGGTTCAATAATTTTATCAATACCATGTCTATTACTCTTTCATGAATATATTGTCAGAGTCTTTTATTCCTCCATTTCAGAATTTTAGTACATTTCGTGATAAACTTTTGAGTTCAGATTGGCTAGCTTCATGGATTTTAGGACAGTACGCATTTCCCTTTGACTCCGGGGTGCTGCTAAATACCTGGCAAGGATCGTTGCATGTGCTCCTGCGGACACTATTGTCACGCACCGACGTTTTAGACTTGTTGGTAAACAATGTCACGGTTTGCTAACACAGAAGCTGGACAATATAATGAAGAGCAAATACCATTACAAATTTGATAATGTGATAATTTGAATGTGATCCACTTAATCTCTTATTCCACCTTCCTTGGGAATTGTTCTGTGGTGTTGTCTGGTGGGGTAATGTGACATGCGATTATTGCCCTCTCCCTTTGGAGTTGTTCTCCTATAGTATTGTATGGTGTGGTATTGTTAATTCTTATCCTGAGGTCAGACCACATCCTGTATCGTGGGCTTTCCATACGATCCTGTTCGTCCCTAAGAGAGCTCCTATTTAGAGTAGGTCACACCAGCTATATAGAACCGGCATTCGCTAACCACATCCAAAACTCACATATGAGGTAACAATTACATGACATATTGCAAAACTATGAGTAATAAGACCGACCCTTAGAATATATATATGTTTACACTGTCAAGGATAGTTGACAGATTTAATTAGAAAATACATATATTTACACTGTCAAGGATCGTATACAGATTTAATTAGAATATATATATATATATATATATATATATATATATATATATATATACATTGTCAAGGATCGTGTACAGATTTACTTTAGCATATACATGTTTACACTGTCGAGGATCGTGTACAGATTGAATTAGAAAATACATATGTTTACACTGTCAAGGATCGTATACAGATTTAATTAGAAGATATATATATATATATATATATATATATATATATATATATATATATATATATATGTGTATACACTGTCAAGGATTGTATACAGATTTACCTTAGCATATATATATATGTTTACTCTGTCAAGGATCGTATACAGATTTAATTAGAATATACATATATTTACACTGTGAGGGATCATTGAAAAGATTTAATTAGAATATACATATGTTTACACTGTCAAGGATCGTATACAGATTTAATTTATCATGCTGTTAACATGCGTCCAGTGACATCACCAAATAAAACTCATTTTATTCGTTACATAGGTCATCGCTGTAGTGACTGGTTATCAAGTTTACTGAGAGATGACCAAAGGGCATTTGCCTCTACCTGATGAAGATGCGACAATTTTACAAGAATATAAATGGTATGACTTTAAATATTTTCATTAATTAACAAAAATCTTGGTACAGTACCAGATAACAACCTGATTCCAATACATAGAACAGCAATATGAATGAGTTATAGAATGCATTAATGAGTGAACACAGTTTATGTTGTCGTGATTATACAATCCCAACTATTAATCATGCATATATTTTTAATGAACGCATTGAAATTTAATTCCATGGAAAGTACTTAGTAGGGCCACAAACCTGATCAGGGATGGCCATATCGCCCTTCGCCGTACGAAGGCGACTCTTCCGTTCGCCGAATGGCCAGAACGATTCCTGATTGGGTAATGCTGGAACTATATAGCCAAACCCCACCCCACCCCCAAATCATACGTATCGATTCTTTTGTATTTGAGTGTGTGTGCGTGCGTGTGTGTTTGCAAGGTAAATGTTTATATATGGTATACCACGTTCTGTAACTTTATATTTTCGTCACATTTCTATGTTTGTATTTTGCTATAAATCTTCTCACGGAGAAAATAATGATAAATATTAACGTCTAGATGATAGAAATAAAGACCCCTTTCCCATGTGAAAAATATGCATCAGTAAGATGATAGAAATAAAGACCCCTTTCCCATGTGAAAAATATGCATCAGTAAGATTGATAGAAATAAAGACCCCTTTCCCAAGTGAAAAATATGCATCAGTAAGATGATAAAAATAAAGACCTCTTTCCCATGTGAAAAATATGCATCAGTAAGATGATTGAAATAAAGACCTCTTTCCCATGTGAAAAATATGCATCAGTAAGATGATTGAAATAAAGACACTTTCCCCATGTGAAAATATCCATCTGTAAGATGATTGAAATAAAGACCTATTTCCCATGTGAAAAATATGCATCAGTAAGATGATTGAAATAAAGACCTATTCCAATGTGAAAAATATGCATCAGTAAGATGATAGAAATAAAGACCTCTTTCCCATGTGAAAAATATGCATCAGTAGGATGATAGAAATAAAGACCTCTTTCCCATGTGAAAAATATGCATCAGTAGGATGATAGAAAAAAAGACCTCTCTCCTATGTGAAAAATATCCATCAGTAAGATCAAAAAAAACAAAGGCCTCTTTCCCATGTGAAAAATATGCATCAGTAAGATGATAGAAACAAAGACCTCTTTCCCATGTGAACAATATGCATCAGTAAGATGATAGAAATAAAGATGCTCTTTCCCATGTGAAAAATATGCATCAGTAAGATCATGGAAACAAAGTCCTCTTTCCCAAGTGAAAAATATGCATCAGTAAGATGATAGAAACAAAGACCTCTTTCCCATGTGAAAAATATCCATCAGTAAGATGATAGAAACAAAGACCTCTTTCCCATGTGAAAAATATGCATCAGTAAGATGATAGAAACAAAGACCTCTTTCCCATGTGAAAAATATGCATCAGTAAGATGATAGAAACAAAGACCTCTTTCCCATGTGAAAAATATGCATCAGTAAGATGATAGAAACAAAGACCTCTTTCCCATGTGAAAAAAATGCATCAGTAAGATGATAGAAACAAAGACCTCTTTCCCATGTGAAAAATATGCATCAGTAAGATGATAGAAACAAAGACCTCTTTCCCATGTGTAAAATATGCATCAGTAAGATGATAGAAACAAAGACCTCTTTCCCATGTGAAAAATATGCATCAGTAGGATGATAGAAACAAAGACCCCTTTCCCATGTGAAAAATATGCATCAGTAAGATGATAGAAACAAAGACCTCTTTCCCATGTGAAAAATATGCATCAGTAAGATGATAGAAATAAAGACCCCCTTTTCCATGTGAAAAATATGCATCAGTAAGATGATTGAAATAAAGACCTATTTCCCATGTGAAAAAATATGCATCAGTACGATGATTGAAACAAAGACCTATTTCCCATGTGAAAAATATGCATCAGTAAGATGATAGAAACAAAGACCTCTTTCCCATGTGAAAAATATGCATCAGTAGGATGATAGAAATAAAGACCTATTTCCCATGTGAAAAATATGCATCAGTAGGATGATAGAAATAAAGACCTCTTTCCCATGTGAAAAATATCCATCAGTAGGATGATAGAAACAAAGACCTCTTTCCGAAGTGAAAAATATGCATCAGTAAGATGATAGAAACAAAGATCTCTTTCCCATGTTAAAAATATGCATCAGTAAGATGATAGAAACAAAGATCTCTTTCCCATGTTAAAAGTATGCATCAGTAAGATGATAGAAACAAAGACCTCTTTCCCATGTGAAAAATATGCATCAGTAAGATGATAGAAACAAAGACCTCTTTCCCATGTGAAAAATATGCATCACTAAGATGATATAAATAAAGACCTCTTTCCCATGTGAAAAATATGCATCAGTAAGATGATAGAAACAAGGGACCTCTTTCCCATGTGAAAAATATGCATCAGTAAGATGATAGAAACAAAGACCTCTTTCCCATGTGAAAAATATGCATCACTAAGATGATAGAAATAAAGACCTCTTTCCCATGTGAAAAATATGCATCAGTAAGATGATAGAAACAAGGACCTCTTTCCCATGTGAAAAATATGCATCAGTAAGAATGAAAGAGACGATTAATCATCTAATCATAAGAAGGAGCAACTGCAACTACTTCTTCGTAGTCTGTTAGCACTACTGCTTCTACTTACTACTACTACTGCATAGTATTAAGATATTTCAGTTCTAAATAGCTGTGTGTTTTTGTTTGGTTTTTAGTGTCACACTTATTAAAATAGACATGATGCTGTATATTAATGACAAAAGTATACCTGTACTCGTGAATTTTACTCAGTCATTTTAATTTTTGTGAAACTATTAAAAATTCTTTTGAAACTATTTCATAATCACAGTTCCATCTAATATTAAGAAAATACTACTTTCTATTTGCATATCATATCTACAAATTGATTGAAAACCATTGTAACAGGATGAAGCCGGGTTGGGATTGATTAGTGAAGACACCGAAAGCAATTGCGTTAGTGAGATGTTTATTTACAAACGCAATTTAAAGATGAACGAATCTGACACCATTATAACAAAAAGATAAGGAAAATTATATAGTTCCTAACATGGAACAATCAACAACAAGCAACTCAACGAGAAAAATCAAAGGTGAATTAACGAGTGAATTTAAACAAACGTGAATAACGTCCTATCACTAATCAACAAATAAAAGATATGATCTACAAATAATGCATCATAACAATTTATCCACAAAATGGACGCATGAATTATACACTTATCAACATATCACTCAGTTAGTGATATTTGACATATGGATGCACGTATTTATGAATTTATCACTCATATAGCGATATTGAAAAAATGGATGCACGATTTTATGAATTTATCACTCATATAGCGATATTAAAATGTGAATGCATGAAATTTTGCCCAGATAGCAATAGTGAAAATTACAAGAACATGGAACACTTAATATATATATATATATAACTATCGTGGCGTCCAGTTCACGACCAAGATGTACTTATGGTTCCACCCGCTCTAGTCAATGGTCCAAGGAGCCACAACGCATGGTCCACCCCCTCCCAGTCTGTTGAAGGATCCCTCGAGAGCCTTCTCATTCAACACAGACCCGATGGTCGTGAAGCCTTGGTCCCTCACATCGAGACTCCAGTACCCTCTTCAGAGCCAACGTCACCAGACACAGCGTACACGTCACCAGGAAACCCCACAGAGTTCTGTGACTCCACATCACCAAACCATACACAAAAGCAGCTACAAGTATAACAACTGAACCGTGTAATACATATGGCACGGTTAAGTACTTTATCATTGATATATGTTGCGCATGCGCGCACATAATTAGATCTCGTTACACATTACACTATTTCATCATACAATGCATGCAGCGTATACTTAAAATAAAATCTGTCTGTTCAGTTACAACAAATATCTAACTTGAACCAGACTATAGTATTTCTAATATCATGGCGTTGTATGACCTAGGTATTGACTCTCTGTAGAATTTAGAATAAATTCTAAAACATCTAATATATGAAAATAATTCTGTCGTATAAAACGAATAGTAATAGAGAATGCAATCTTAAATTTTACATATCTCTACAGCTGAAGATTGCTCCCGTAAAGTGGTAAGCTTCCTGACAAGACTCGTCGTAATGTAATTTGAACATAGAGAATTTGCTCTGTAAGTACCCTAGCTGTGATGAATATGCGCAGCTAGGTACTTGGGTTTTCAATGCAGGCAATTTGCACACGCAGCATGGGTTGAGTCGCGCTCAGTATTTCGAAATAACTAGAGCCGAAAAAATAAACCACCTTCGGGTAACGCTGTACGCGGCAACGAAACCCGAGTACATTTTCGATCACACATATACATTGATATAAAGCATACACAATTCCGTGACAACCATAAAATGTATATTTGCACACGAACGAAGTAAATTTACTATTAGAATGGAACTGTTGGATTTCGTGGAAAAAAACAATGATTTATACCACTTATCGGGTATTAGATAAAGCTAGTAATTCAAAACAACAAAACACATAACTTCAGAAGAAGAAAAATATCATTGTCTATCCCTGCAAATAATAGGATAGTATCCATTCAAGAATCTAACGCTTCTCCACATGATGTCAAATAACTAAGTTCAAAAACAGAGTTACATAAACAACTATGAAAATTAGCTAGGGAGGATACTAATATGGAAAAATATTTCACAGTTCACTCTCTATTTACAGTAGAAAGACTGTAAGAAAACTATCAAGCATTCGTTGAACTCGAAGTAGTCGAAGTGGTAGTGTTTGTTGTTATTGGGGGTGGGGGTGGGGGTGCAATTCACATTTAATTGTTTGTTTTGTATTATTATTATTATTATTATTATTTCGTTGTTGTTCTTTTGGTCTGATTGAAAACTCGACCGTCAGTTTCAACAATTTAATTCAAATTCGTCCTGCAATCGTCAACCATTAAGATTGAGCAACCACTTCGGATAGCATTTTTTAACGCCCAATCAGTTGGGCCACCGGAAAAAAGCGCACAGAAATAGTAAACTTTATCAATGGTCAGGATATCGACATTTTTTTCCTGACAGAAACATGGCTATAAACATCAAGCGATGAATCAAAGTGCGCAGATCTAACACCCCCAGGTTACTCCATCAAGTCGTTCCCCCATCACAGCCGCCCAGGTCGAATTGCTGTCATCGCAAAGAACTCCGTACTCCACCGTCTTAACTAAACTGCAACTTTCAGTTTCGACCATACATCGTTTTAACTGGCCAAACCACCCTCACCATGGAACTAAGGCCAGTCCATTTCTTCCGCCTCTACCGCCCTCCTAATAGTAAAAAACACAAGCTGACTGAATCTCTTTTTAGAGCAGTTTCCTTACCTCCTGGAATATGGAATTTCGATATTGTGGCAGCCGGAATATTCTTGGAGATTTCAACTTTCATTTGGACTGTCCGGGAAACCCATGCACAACAAAAACTTTTAGATTCCGTTCACATTTTTAACCTCAAACAGTCATTGAGCCAACCCGCACATTTTAAACTGGATTCTTCATAGCCCTGATGATAACACTATGTAACATAATTTTTTTTCCTGGGTAGTAAGTGTTATTTCGTAATTGCTTATGCCTCAAAAGTATAGAAAATGGCTATTATTCCCCACAAAATTTGCTTTTGTGACCAGGACAGTGATATTTTGAAATTTACCTATTTCTAATGAGAAAACGGGCGAATTTGTGTCTTTTCGTTCACATAAAGTCAGAAAAAAAACAACATATGAATAAAAATTAACATGTATTTATACTAAAGTAACACAAAAATGGCTACAAAAGATTTAGAAGTGAGTAGTTTTTCGAGATTTACGATTATACTGCAAATCACATTTCACGAATCAGCCACCAAATGTAGTCTCCCACCATGTTCTCGTTATACTGTCCCTTGGCAGCAGCATTCAAAGTCCAGTATATCCTGGTGGAAGGCGCTCGCCTTTCTCCTCCGAGTACTCTCCCATGTTCTCCTTGAATTTATCAAGATGAGCATCAAGGATATGGACTTTGAGGGACATCCTACAGCCCATTGTGCCGTAGTTCTTCACCAGAGTCTCACCAGCTCCACATAAGTTTTCGGCCTTGTGATTGCCCAGGAAGCCCCGAACCACTGCGTCAAAGCTGTGTCCAAGCCGCTTTCTTCCTTACGAGTGAGCTTCTTGGGGAATTCATTGGCACTCCTAGGATCTTCGTTATCTGTGTCCGTACACGAAGACACTCTGCTTTGACCTTGGCCTCAGAAAGCTTAGGGAAGCAAGTCTTGAAGGTACTTGTTAGGCTAGCCGACTCTTATCTAGAGCTCTGTACAAATTGTTTCATAAGGCGCCCAATTTGATGTGCAGTGGTGGCATCACCACCTTCGGTCCACCAGTGGCTCCCACTTGACGTTGTTCCTCCCCATCAGAGAACTCGGTTCCGCTGTGGCCAGTCAGCCTGTGGTAGTGCGCCTTGGTGTATCCTGCTGTCCCAAAGGCAAAGATAGCAGGGGAAACTTGATAAACCGCCTTGGAGACCCATCAGGAATGCCACCATATTGAAGTCTCCTATGACCTCCCAGCCGTACTCATCATACTTCAAGGCGTCCAGCAAGGTCTTTGATGCTGTTGTAATCCTCTTTGAGGGTGCACCGAGTGAGCCAGGTGAAGAGACGGATACTTGTTACCATTATGGAGCAGCACGGCTTTGAGGCTCCTGGATGAGCTGTCAATGAAGAGGCCGCCACTCATTCTGGTTACAGGCGATTCGATTGCCTCGAACAGATCTGGTCACATCGTGGCAGAAGCAGAACCCATCTTGACGGTGAAGAAGCTGGAAAAAGGTTGGTTGCGCTTCCTCTGATCTGCGACTTGCACACTTTCATCCAACAAGTTCTACTTGCTTGAGTCTAGACGTCAAAAGCTCGGCATTGGACTTGGTGAGACCAAGATCTCTAATCAAGTCCGTTGAGGTCTTTTTGGTTGGGGTAGTATGGTTTCTCGTCCTCAGCTCCACCTCTGAAATTGGTCATCTGGAATCTACAACGTCTTCCTCGTGCTCTCTGACTTTGCTGCTCTCTTCTAAAGACGGCTGCTCTCTCTCCGGAGGAGTGGGTACGGGGAGCTCATGGCAGTGTGGCACCGGGGAGATGGATGAAGGAAGGGTTCGGATACGTGATAGCAGGTGCATTCTTGCCAGTCGACGTTGGAAGGGTCCACCATGCAGAAGTAGCAGTTGCTTGAGTGGTCAGTGTGGTTCCCCGCCAAATTATTGGGATAGCGAACATTTTGGCTCTCTTTTCAACTCTGTACCATCCTACAAAAATACGATATTTTTCACTCCATGACTAATGGTGTAAGAGATTCTCGCAATATTTTTTCATATATGATA